>OX439483.1:206963812-207381880 GCA_949320155.1 Melangyna quadrimaculata
AATCGATATTCTGCAAGAGCGGTTTCATGGCATGGTTATCTCGCGCCGAGGCGACGTGAATTGGCCACCAAGAACGTGTGTTGACCCCTTTGGACTTTTTCTTGTGGGGCTTTCTTAAGTCGCAGGTCGATGCGAATAAGCCGCGGCCTTCAAAGACAACATAATCGAGGCCATCGGTCAAATTGAGCCTGATTTATGCGCCAAAGTCATCGATAACTGGACCTTTCGAATTCACATTGGCAAAAAAAAAATATCATAAATCAGGAGAGTGTACGTACAAAAATTAAACGGTTGCCAAGAATATGAAAATGAATGTAAGAATTTTTCGAATTAATACATTTTTTTTTTGAAAAGTCGTTATATGAAAATTTTGATTTTAATCTTTTCAAAGAGTTTTGCAAATATCTTAAAATTACATATTATCATATAGATGGTATTGGTATATATTTTTAGTACAAATTTGAAGTTGATAATATTGTTTGTTCTCAAGATATTCGAGTTGAAAAACATTCTTAGAGAGTATTTAGTATTTTTGTTTTTAAAGTTCTTTTTTTTTTTTGCTCTAAACAAAAAAACTGTTTGTTGAATTTTTTTGGAAAAAATAACTAGTTGTTGACTATGTCAGTATGTGAATTAAAAAACTTGACTGAGTTCGGAATCATTATTTTGTTCTTGAAATATTTGAGACGAACATTATTTTTCAACTATTTTTTTTTTTTAGTTCAAAAAAAGTAAGTATTTGTTGATTTTTGTTTTAATTTTTGCCAATTCTTTGTTACGTTATTGTGTTCAGCATAAAATCAATCCGAAGTCGATATCTTTTTCCGTTCACGAGATTTTCGAGGGAAATGACGTTTTATAGCCCCTTTTTAAATTTCTCTAGCAAAAAGACGGTTAATTGAATTTATTATATAACATTTTCAGCACTTTATAACGTAATTATCTGTATAATAAAATTCATCCGAAGTCGATATCTATATAATAGATAAATAAATATTATGGAACCATTATTATGTACAACGTTAATTTCTAGCTACGTTAAAGTTGTTAGCTGTGAGACCAAGTTTGTTCGATCCAGTCGTGCGGTTTATTTCATGTAGATAGTCGTCCACGCTATAAATAAAAAGACATTGGCGCAAAATTTTAGTTGATTTAGTACGATGTTAAATCATTTTTAGTATACTACTAGATTAAAAAGTGTATTTTGCTAATTTTAAACGAGTTTAGCATCATATTATCTCCTAACATTTTACTAAAGTTAAAATCACCGAATGGCTATTTTATCTTTTTAGTATCGTACTAAATCCATATGACACTTTGACGTTTAAAAAAATGTCAAAATCAGGGGTGTTTGTGAATTTTTCGCACGAGCTGTCACTTTTTTGGACGTGCTCAGCTGAATTTTATGAAGGAAATTAGTTTAGTATGATACTAGTTAAAAAGTATTTAAAATTAAAAAAATTTTAGTAAACTGTTAAAGAATTAATAAAATGTTAAGTAGTATCATACTAAATCCTTAATAATAGGCTGTTTAAAATTTTGCGCCATTTATTTTGTCCCTCTATAAAACTAAGATACGAATTTAAGACTTGTCAGTTTTTATGAAAAACTACCATTTTTTTTAATGATGATGAGTTCAGAAATCCATTCCACTTTAACTATAATTTGAACACGCAGTAATTTAAAAAAGAAAATGCGTAAAAAACGCACCAACCCTTCTGCGTTAGCAAATTAAAAATGGGAAAACAAATAATTTATTTTCTTCAATCAAAGGAGAATGGGCAAAGTGGTCTACCTACTCAACAGTTATGTATCATACATCATCGTAAAGGTAATGACGTGTACATCAATTAAACACGTTAAACACGACGTAAAGCTCTTAACCATGGGGTTCGAAAGATATTGCCCTTCAAAGCACCGAAAAAGACAGTTATGCAACTCTTCAAACAACAATACTCTTCAAACAACAACAATGTCTTACCACCCACAGTAAAGTATCATGCATCGTTGAAAAGATTATTACATGCACTTAATTTTCTTAAAGAGCCGCTAAGATGTAGATAATGGGGTTCAAATGATATTAAGCCATCAAAAACGGCAAAAATAAAATAATGCAATTCTTCATTGGCAACTGGTCTACCAACTCAACAGTAATCTGTCATACATCGTTGTAAAGGTTATTCCGTGCGCTTCATTTCATTATATGCCATTAAGCTCTAAACCATAGGGTTCGTGTCGTATTTGGCTTCAAAGCATCAAAAACAACAATAATGCAATTTCTCAGTGGTAAATGGCCTACCAACTCAACAGTGATGTGTGATACATCAGTGAAAAGGTTACTGCGTGTACTTAATTTTTGTATACAACCGATAAAGCGAAGGTAGTTGGGTTCGATAGGTATTTGGCAAAAATGCATAAAAAGCAATAATGCAATTCAGCATTAGAAGCTGCTGCACCTACTCAACAGAAATGTGACATATATTTTTAAAAAGTATAAGGCATGTACTTTATTTTTTTGAAAGCCGTTAAGATGTAGACCATGCTGCCCATAATCTCGTAAATGCCCTATGTACAAAAATATCGATTTTGAGTTTTTTGCATATTTGGAGTTAGGGCAATGTCTCCGATTTTTGTGTATCAATTTCTTAACCTTAAACCTTCAAATAAGCCAGAAAATTACAATTTTTAGAAGCCCTAACTACAAATCATATGTATAAAAAATTTATAAAAAGCCCTAACCAACCATATAGGGCCTTTTATAACACAGTGTATAGAGAAAGTATATCCATGTTTGTTTTAAAAAGCCCTATGTGGTAGTTAGGGCTTTTTAAAATATTCGTTTCTATAATTTTTAATACGAATTAATGCGTACATTTTATAATTTTTTTTTTGAAATTAATCATTATCATTTAAAATTTCATGTATCTTGTTATAAAAAGGATATTTAATTATTTAATTAAGTTTTACGTACATTTTTGTACATAGGGCCTTATTATTTTTATTTGTCAAAGGCTAATCTACCTTTATTCCTAAATGCTAACCAATTTTTATTTTCCAACTACTTGACAAAATAAAGCACTTTTTTCACTTTTTATCTTCAGGTTGTGGTAAGCAATTTAGTGTTTTCATCATTATCTCAAAATTGTGCAAATGTTAGTTAGGGCCTTTACAAGATTATGGGCAGCATGGGGTTCGAGAGGTATTTGGCCCTAAAAATAGGCAAATAGAATAACACTGCAATTCTTAATTGGAAATGGTCTACCGAATCAACAGTAATGTGTCATACGTTTTTGTAAAGGTAATTGCAATTGCATGATTTTTAGGGCCAAATACCTCTCGAACCCCATGGTTTACATCTTAACGGCTTTTAAAAAAATAAAGTACATGCCTTATACTTTTTGAAGATATATGTCAAATTTCTGTTGAGTAGGTGCAGCAGCTTCTAATGCGGAATTGCATTATTGCTTTTTTATGCGGAGCACTTCTGATTGCCTTAGAATGATCAAATTTGGTAGAACGATAGTGCAAGCAAATGCAAAATTTTAAAATTTGAGATTTTACATTCAGAGGGCGTGGCATCCGCCAATTTGCGCAGAATTAATATCAATTAAATGGGGCACTTCTGGTTGGCGTAGAATTATGAAATTGGGTAGAGTGGTAGAACTTGAACTGGAAACAAAGGCTAATTTTTAGAAGTTGATATTTAACATTCAGGGGGCATGGCATCCGCTCATTTTCTCAGTTAATTTTTATTAATTATATGGATCACTTCGGATTGTCGCAGAATAATAAATTTTGTGGACTGGTAGATCATGTGGTCAATACAAAGCAGATATTGGAACATTTTTAATTTTCCATTCAGGGGCGTGGCACCCGCCTATATTCGCAGAATAGATATCAACTATGTAGAGAAATTCTAATTGTCGTAGAGTGATGAAATTTGGTAGAGCGATATGACTTGTCATGCAAGCAAAGGGAAAATTAAAACTTTGAGATTTTACATTCAGTGGGGTATGGAACCACCCATTTTCACAGAATTAATAGCTACGTTTTATTATCTTTTATCGGGATCTGGATCTAGATCTGGATTAACTTTAACACGTAACTTACTTACTTACTTTTGATGGCGCTCACAGCCCAGGATGGGCTTCGGCCTCAACTAACAAGCCCCTCCAGCCAGCTCTGTCCCTAGCTAGCCGCTTCCAGTTGCGCACACCGAGTGCTTTTATATCGTCACTCACTTGATTGCGCCACCTGTTACGGGTTCTTCCTCTGCTGCGTACCCGATCGGGGTTGGATTCGAAGACTCGTCGGGCAGGTGCGTTGCTGTCCATACGCTCCACGTGCCCCAGCCATCTCAGTCGCTGTATTTTCAGCTTTTTGATCAGGTCAACGTCGCTGTATAGCCCGTATAGCTCGTCGTTGAATCTTCTCCTCCATACTCCTTCGATACACACCGGACCGAAAATCACACGAAGAATCTTCCTCTCAAAGCACCCTAGCAGATTTTTATCCGAATCTTTCAGTGTCCATGCTTCTGACCCATAAAGCAGGACCGGGATGATTAGGGTTTTGTATAAAGTCTCCTTGGTTCTCTGAGAGAGGGCCTTACTACTTAAATGCCTTCTTAGACCGAAGAAACAGCGGTTGGAAAGAGTAATTCTTCGCTTGATCTCTGCACTGATGTAATTCTGCGATGTAATAGTGGAGCCCAGGTAGACAAAGTCCTTGACTACTTCGAAGTTATATCTGTCCATCGTGATATTTTGCCCGAGTCGACGATGTTGAGATTCCTCTCTCGATGACAGCATATACTTCGTCTTGTCCTCATTAACCGCCAATCCCATTCTAGCCGCCTCCGATTCAATGCTGCCACAGCTCGCTTCGTTCTGCCGACAATGTCTATGTCATCCGCATATGCAAGCAATTGAACGGACTTTTGATAGATTGTACCGCTGGTGTTGACATGTGCGTTCGCTTCAAGAACGATGTTGAATAGGTTGCATGATAACGCGTCGCCTTGCCTCAATCCTTTCTCAACATCAAAGGAATCGGTAGTGTTCTTACCAATTTTGACGGAGCAGCGAGATTTCTCCATCGTCATCCTGCACAGGCGGACGAGTTTGGCAGGGATGCCGAGACTCGATATGGCTCTGTATAATTCGTCCCTTTTCACGCTATCATACGCGACTTTAAAATCGATAAAAAGGTGGTGTGTATCGATCTGGAATTCCCGGGATTTTTCTAAAATCTGTCGGAGTGTGAACATTTGATCGACGGTTGACTTGCCTGGCCTAAAACCGCACTAATAAGGGCCGATCAGATCGTTGACAAAAGGTTTTAAGCGGTCACACAGGATGGCCGACAAGATTTTATAAGCGACGTTTAGGAGACTAATTCCTCTGTAGTTGGTACATTTCAGAACATCTCCCTTTTTATGGATGGGGCACACTATACCGAGGTTCCATTCATCGGGCATACTTTCCTCCGACCAAATTTTGCAGATGAGCTGGTGTATGCTCCTAGCCAATTCATCTCCCGCTGATTTAAATAGTTTGGCTTGTAAGCCATCCGAACCTGCAGCCTTGTACGACTTAAGTTTGGATATCGCCAGCCGCACTTCAGTTAGGTCGGGTGGACGGAACTCTTGGCCATCATCGTCCAAGTTGAATGGAGCGTTCTGCCTATTAGCGGCATCTTGGCTGTCTTCGCCATTAAGCAGTCTAGAGAAGTGTTCTTTCCAGATCCTCAGCACTGACTGTGTGTCTACTACCATATTCCCACTCTCATCTCGGCAGGCTTCCGTTCTAGCCTTGAATCCTTGGGTGGATCGCTTCACCCTCTGATAAAATTTTCGAACATCTCCCCTACCGCTACAACCCTCAATAGACTCTACCGCCCGCTTCTCGTGCTCTCTCTTTTTCCTCCTGAGTTGTTCGAGTCTGCAGCATTGCCTGGTAGGCCTCGTCCTTAGCTGCATGCGCTAGCCGGCACTCTTCATCGAACCAGGGGTTTCGTTGTATTCGCCTAGTGAAACCCAGCACATCAGAGGCGGCACTTCTGATGGCTTGTTGACAGTGTTCCCACTGGTCCTCTGCACTTGATGCTGGTGGGGGACCTCCTGAGAGATTAAGAGTTACGTGGTCTGCAAAAGTTCTGGCAGTCTCTTGCGATTTAAGCTTCTCGACATCGAATCTTTTCACAGCATCTGCTCTGCGTTGTCGCGTCATGGATATCCGCATACGTAGTCTAGCTACCACCAGGTAGTGATCCGAGTCAATGTTGGCCCCTCGGAACGTTCGGACGTCCAAGATACTGGAAGCATGTCTCGCGTCTATCGCAACGTGGTCGATTTGGTTGACGGTTACTTGATCACGCGACCGCCAAGTCCCCTTGTGTATATTGAGGTGTGGGAAGTAGGTGCTTGAGATGATGACATATCGCCCCGCCGCAAAATCTGCCAGCCTGTGTCCGTTGCCGGAAATTTCGTCGTGTAGGCTGTGTCCTCCGACTATCGAACCAAAGATGCCCTCCTTTCTGAATCTTGCGTTGTAGTCACCAAGAATGATCTTCACGTAGTACTTCGGGCACATATCATACGTTGTCTCCAAGAGATCGTAGAATGCTTCTTTGGTTGAGTCTTCTCTCCTTTCATGGGGGGCGTGAACACAAATCAGCGAAATGTTCTTAAATTTGCCTTTGATGCGGATTGTGACCAGGCGCTCGCTTACACTTCGGAAGCCCAAGACTTCTTGCCTAAGTCTTCCCCTTATCACAAAACCACAACCAAAGAGCCGCTGACCCTGTTCCTTCAAGCACCCGCCGTAGTAGATGTCACACGTTTTCAGTCTCCGTACGCCCTCTCCATCCCATCGCACTTCCTGGATGGCTGTTACGTCAGCCTTTAGCCTGTCCAGGTTCTCCACTAATTGTTCGGCTGCACGTGTTCTGTATAAGGACAGGACGTTCCACGTGCAGATCCGAAATTCATTGTCCTTGTTTCGATTGCTGGGGTCGTCAACTTTAAAATCATCCATATCCGAGGCTTGTTGTTGTTTCGGAACAACTTTTTTTTACGTGGTAGGGAAGTAACCCCGACGCACAACCCCCGACCCGGAGGACCAGACCCTTCGTATAACTCCAAGGGTAGGGAGCCGGATAAACCGCTCCTTATAGGCCTGAGCTACAAATATGTCGTAGTAGCCCATATAAGGTGTTCACTAAGTAGTTCAACCTAACTGGAACTGTATACGCCACCGTTGATTCCATCTAGAGAATTCGTCCGCTGCCGCCTCGATGAAAGGAGAAGTGCCTTGGTGGGAACACTCCTCCCCCCCTCTCTCGTTGGCTGTCCCCAACAGCTTTCCACGGGGATTTAAACCCCGTCTCCAGCTGAGGTACTAGACACCCGATGTTCACCACGTGGAGGTGAGAGTAGGAGTTGGTAGACAGAGGTGGGTTTTGAGAAAAACCTGTGGACGCTTGTGTCCTCTTGAATGCACATAACTACCCTTTTGAGCATCTTTAACACGTAATACAAAAACAATTTGGGATCCTGCTTTCTATCTGGATCTATTTCAAGATCCAAGAATTAGTTTTAATTCTCAGCACCAGGTGACCATTTTTATTCTTAAATGGTGTCAGCACTGAGAAAAAAAAAAGATCCAGATCCTGATAAAAGATAATAAAACACTTAATTCAACTTCTTTTCCATTTTTATTTTTTGTTTACATGACAATTTAAAAACGTCAAAAAACTCAGGAATACCACAATCTTAATGCAAAATTTTTGTGGGATCTGGATCGTTTTGTTATCACAGGATGATCCATATGGATCTTGGTGGTTAATAAAACGCGGCTAATATTAAATATATAGAGAGCACTTCCGATTTGTGCAGGATTATAAAAATTGGTGAAGTGGTTAGTTTTCAGGTGTATACAAAGTAAAAGTTGAAATCTTGAACTTTTTCATGCAGGGGCGTTTCATCCACCCACTTCTTATCAATTATTATCATTTCAATGGATCACTTCTAACTTAGATACGAAAATTGGTAGAGGTATAGGATTGGTATACATACAAAAGGCTTAAATTAAAAACATACTTCTCCTAATTGGGCGTTTGTTCCACCCACTTTTCCTGATAAAAAGAATCTTTGCAAAAAGGAGTTGCGTAACAAGTCAGTCGTAAAAAGTAGTGAGATCTAAAAGTACGCCAAGTTCTCAGTTTATTAATGTTAAATATATTATTTTAAGTAGATTATTACGGAAGAACCTCAAAAATATCAGAGAACTCTGATTACTGACTTAAATTGAGTTAGGTTACTTAGCAAGTTTTCTTTTATTACCTAAATACTCAATTTGGACTTGTTACGCAAAGGTTTTTGTATATAAAAGAGCTTGGCTCCTTTTTTAACATTTATGTTTTTGGTGTGATTCTTTTTACTACTAAATGCCTTTGTCCAAAACGGTCAAATTCAAATAACGAAACAAATGTTGGTACGGGAATACGATTAACTCTTAAAAAAGCCTTAATTTATTTATTTATTTATTTATTTATTCATTCATCTAACGAGTTTCCTCTTACAGATTGCTAAAAACTAATGTAAACTTAATTCATGTTTACATTTTCAGTTAATTGTAATTTAAATACATTTTTTTCAAGACTTACTATATCTAAATTAAATTTAAGCTCATTAAATAATTTCATACATCTCGTTAGTAGTTCATTAGAACCGTAATTATATCTATGCAACGGGATATAAAACAAATGTCTGGATGGTATATTTCTTCCTGGAATATTTAAGAGATTTGGCAAAACCGGGCATTTTATATTGTAAGACAATATACCATAAACGATTATCACACAATTTAGAAAGCGTCATCGATTTCCCAGCGTAGGTAGATTAATCAAGGCACATCTGGTGGAGTAAGTTGGCATTTCCGGCAAATTCCATTTTAATTGTCTAACCAAAAATCTTGTGAAAGATTTTTGAACTTTTTCAATTCGAAACTTTGTAAAACGGATCCCATACTACTGAAGCGTATTCTAAATGGGGGCGGACAAGAGAAGTATAAACTGCTTTAATTGCATAAGGATTATAAAACTCTAAGCAATTTCTTCTTAGGAAATCTAGCATTGAGTTTGCCTTTGCCACGATAAAATCTAAATGCAGGGAAAAATTTAACTTTTCATCAAAAACTACACCAAGATCTTTCAGTTCAGATCGTCTTTCCAATGCAGTGTTTCAAATGTTAAAGTCATAAAAAATAGAGGTTCTTGACCTAGAAAATGATAAAATACTAATTTAGTATTAAGTACAAGAAAATTTATTTTTGCACCAATCTACTATTTTATTTAGATCGCTTTGCATATTAAGGCAATAATTTATGGATTTTACTGTACCTAGAAAAAAGTTTGAAATCATCAGCAAATAACAAACCCGTTGCACACTGCAACAATAACGGTAAATCATTCACATAAGCTAAACACAAGAAAGGTCCAAGATGGCTTCATTGAGGAACGCCAGATGACACGTTTATTATTTTCGATGAACAATTTGAGATTTTTACTATTTGTCTCCTATTTACTATATAAATAAGTGGAGATCCACTGCCAGTGTTGCCGAAAGTACTCCCATAGGAGTATTGTACTACTTTCAACACCATCGTACTCCCGTACTCCTCCTTTCACATATGTACCCCTATTTTTTTTAAAGACCAACAATATCCTTACACTTGCAGCAAAGTGTCAATCTAAATAAATTTAATTCACTTTAAATTTAAACGAAATTTGGCAGCACTTTTATTTTCAAAACTGTCATCTAAAAGGGAATTTCCCTCTTTCATGTTTTTTTTTGTTTTTCGTTGGCAGCATGCAATTTTCGTCTGTCAGTTCGGTATTTATTTAATTGTTGTAATTGTGGTTTGGTGGTTGTTTTTTTGTTTGAACAATGAATTAGCTATCTGCCATAAGACAGATTTATTATAATTAAGGTGATATTTTCTTACTTTTGTTACGAGAATTAATAATTTATTTATTTATGTTTTGTTTTTTTTTTTAAGTAAATTTATTTTTTGATGATTTTTTTTGTAATAAAGTTTAAAAAAAATACTGTCCACACACTTATTTTTGAAGACAAAAAAATGTCTGTACTATACTAATTTTTTCAAAATACTCCCCTTTTTTCGCTGCAGTATAGGTACTACCTACTAATATTTTTCTTCGGCAACACTGTCCACTGCAGAAGGCTTGTATTGCATAATATAAAGGCTATCAAATGCCTTCTGAAAATGTTTTCTTGTTTAAATTTTTGTTGGCTAAAAACCTCAAAATCAGCAAACGTAAATATGTAAAAAAATAGCTTTTTTATAATTTGTCATCAAATATAATTTAAAGCTTGATTAAAATACTGGCCCTATAGATCTCTATTCCGATATAGTAAAAATACATATAAACGAGTAATTTATTTGAATAAATATTGGATAAATTCCTTAAAGAATTCACTTATCTTAAATTAACAGTACCCACCCTCTATACCTACTAACAAACAGGACAAATTCGTTTTTGTACATCATCATCTTTTATATGATGACCACACACAAAAACTGACAAACCTAACTTCTCAATATTTTCTTAACCCCATCATCGCACAAAGTTAAGATATATGTAAGTGGCATATAAGGAGTCATATGTATGCATAAGCAGAAATCCTTTCTTATCCATTTTCACACACCCAAATCATAAACTTATATAAACATTAGCATGCTACAGGATTAAAGGCATTTCTTCGTTATTTGTTTTTTGTTTAGTTAAAATATTATAACACCCGTGTTACTAGCACATCAGGGGCGATATTTTTCTCCCTCTTATACACCCACCTACTCCTTTATTTCTGAAGGATGAAGTGTAATACAAACAAAGTAAGTATATAAATATAGGTAGGTATGTACATCTTCAATTTTCTGGAAAACTTTCATTAGCATAAATTTACAATGATTACTGTCGTTCCACCACCACCATAACCCCAATTTAGATCACTTCCCCAAAACCCTTGGCGCCCGAAGCCACCTATCCGATTTTATACTTAACCCAAAGTAGGCCAAAGTCTCAACCCTTTTCTATCATGTTATGGGATGTTGAGATGATGTTTTAGGGTGAAGAAAAATAATGTACCAATATTATTTTGATTTCGTGTAGTTGAAGCAAGGAATAGAGATTTGCGTTGTAGGCAAATGAGATAGGAAAAAGAAAAGAAAAAACAGGAAAAAGGTTAGGAAATGTATAAAAACTATATAAACAAGTGCTGCCGTTGTCCCAGCACCAGTTCATATCTCCATCCCTTCATTTTTTTAACAAGGGAAAAAACAACAGATCTATCGAATAAGATGGCCCACGCACAGCACAATCAGGAAACCATCCATACCTTATATAATAGAAAAATAAAATAAAAATAAAGAAGCTTCCGTTGTTTAAATTCTATTTCGGTGTGATAAAATGAAAACTAAGATTCTCGACCTTTGTGAGTTGAGTTTTACCGCCATCAGTTTGTTCTGCAGTCTATATAAGTTCTACTGTGCCGAATGTCAGCTTTATACTTACGAAAATGTATATATCTACAAGTATGGTTACCTACTTCCTTTTTTTTTTGAAACATAAAAAAGAGACTAACCCATCTGTGTATTTTCGTTTTGATTCTTTTATCGTCCTGATAAAAAAAGGTCTTCATTTTGTTCGGCAGTAGGATAATGGTTATTTATTGAGATAGCAATGATGTAATGAAAATAAAGAGGAAGTATCAAAAAAACATTTTTTTTTCGATTGTGATGCATATTCATAGAAATTTATTTGCTTTCAGTTTTAAGTTCTTCATTTTATAGTAGGTAAGTATATTATAGATATCAGAAAATCAAATAAGATCCTTAGAAACAATACAATCATGATGATTACACTTAATCTGAACAAACCTTTTTCTTGTTTAAGTTAAAGATTATCTCCCCCCAACTGAATCAGTTCATCTTACAGTTGTCTTTTATGAGTTTGAGTCTACCTACACACATACATACATATACTTGGCTGCTAGGACCAAGAAGAATAATTATAGAATTTAAGAAATAATAAACTAAAGCCAATAGCCATATTGGCCAAGCTTCTAATCAATTTGATTATAACAATATCCCTAAGGTAGATAAAGTTGTTTTGAAATTTTGTAGCATTAAGCTTAATACTGTAAATATTGATATAAAAAATACGCATGTTAGTTATAAAGAAAATTCTGTGAAGTCAGGTATTAAGCTTGCATGGAAACAATGATTTCTGGATTAACTGTATAAAACAATAATTCCTGTGAAGTGTTAACTAGATGCCTTCTAGGACTTTATACACTCTGCTCCACTTGAATATAGAAACTAACTTTTTTTACTATCAGAGTGAGTAGCGCTTTGATAAATTTATAAATTCACGATTTTGTTTTAATTCCTATAAGAAGGATCTATTACGAATAAAACTGCTAGACAAAATAATTCAGGAAAATTCCATTAGGTTATTTTTTACCACTATTCTTAATATTTCATTAAAAACACTGGCGCAAAATTTTAAACATTGTTTAAAGAAAAAAGCGGGCTCAAGTTAACGTAGTCGTTTAGTTGCGAACACTTGTCTAACTATTTCATAATTTTAAACAAGTTAAACAACTCTTCTAACTAAAGTGGATTCCGCAACGTAAAGTAAGCAAATTAAGGTTGAACAGGCAAACACTTGACAGAAAACGAGAAAAAACCTAGCTAAACAAAAACAAAAATGTTAAAATAATCAAAGAACTTCAGAACAAATTATTTTAATACAATTATGTGTGTGTCGTGTAACAGATTATGAATCTGTTTTGTTTCAATGTTATTGTTCTTTATTTAGCGAAAAAGAAGTCTACTCGCATTATCCCTGATTGTAGAAAAAAAAACCAAGCCCATGAGAGACGTCGTTGTTACCTACGTGTATGTTGGCTGATGTGACTGTGTGAGCTCTTTAAATACATCACTAAATAAATAAATACTTTTCATTTTCAACAAAGCTCTAAATATTTAAAAAAAAAATTAAAAAACTACTGAAATCAATTTACCAACCTATAAGTACGCTTTGGTTGTTATAAACTTATTTTCAAGTGGTAGAAGTATATTTTAATAAGTTAAACAAGCGATTTGCTGCTTTCAAAGTTAGACGAGTAGTTTAGCGTAAAATTACAGAAGAGTCGAGTCTGGCTTTAGAAAGAGTTTTTAGAGCCGAATCCCATTTTAAAAGTTATTTAGAGCTGGCTTTAATTTTGCGCCACCGTTTTTACTTGGTCCTCTATTAAAATATTGAAATTTTTTTTGAAAATTCAATATCTTGAAAACGGGTTAATGATTTTTTTTTATTGTGGACCTATCGAAATTATAAAATTATAGTGATACAATTTGACATATATGATACACGATACATGATACATGACTTTAGAGTATTTTTCAATTCTGATAATAATGGCATCAAAATCAAGGCGATACAATAATCCTAAGAAAATTTATCTTCCATTTTATCCTGAGACGACTGTATTTTCAGTAAAACAGGTTAAACTTTTAATAAAATACCTTGATAAGATTGGTACATTGATGACCTACAGGTCGAGGTGCAGACAGAAAGAATTGCGGGACACACTTTTTCGTGTTCTCTATCATCGTATTGGTCAGTAAATTGCTATCTCGAGTTCGAGTATTAGAAAGTGATTTTCGACAGGACGTCCGGTCCGTCGGTCTGTTTGTCAGTTTGCTTAAAATTTGGTGGGAAGCATGATTCCCTAGAGCAAAAAATCATCTAGAACAATTGCATAACGATTTCGGTTTTATCAAGTTTTTTTTTTTTAAAACGCCTCTAACGATCTTGATTAAACTTCGTACCCTCTAAACAGTTTTAAAAATACTTAATTAAATTTCCCTCTAGTGGGCTTTAGGTTTTTGTGGTTTTAAATTTTCAAGTAACTTGAAAATTTAAAACCACAAAAAAAAAAAAAACTGACCTGAAGCCCACTAGAGGGAAATTTAATTTAGCAAAAAAAGGTCACGAAAAAAGGAATTAGTTTTAAAAATACTGTATACGAGGTTCGTGTCAAAAAACTCGAATAGCACATACCGAATAACAGCGATATGCATCAGCATCAGCTAACTTTTAATGCGAAAAAGAAAAACCTCAATAAAAATATGAATTATAATGACATAGAACTGACCCAGACATATCTTGGTCATCCTTCAATAAAAATTCCAATAACAAAGAACAGATAAAAAGTTTGTTTTAGGTTTACGTTTACGTATTAGGTACGTATAATACGATATTTTATGTCATCATAAAACGCAATCCGACTTCAAAATCATCGGGACAGGAAATGACTTGGTTCTTCTGCTCCTTAAATGGTGGTTTTAATATAGGATCTTATATAGATAATAAGTGTCTTTCTGTTTCTATACATATAATATACATTCATATAAATGTTTTGCAATATCAAATTAATGGAAAGAATTATGGTATTTATAAAATAAATAAATAAATAAAGCCATTTTATTTTCTTATACCAGCAAAACAAAAAAATATTATAGGTAAGCAATAAAAAAGGCAATAAAAACATGTGTTTTTTTTGTTTTAATAACGCATGTATGATCTATGTGTGTTACATCATCGCCAATAATATTTCTATAAAATTGGCTTTGTTAATTCTTAATGTATTATGATGTATTGTACAATTCGATTTTCATACACAGGATGATGCACCTAAGGTGTGACAAAAAATTGAGCGTGTAGGATGAGTCAAGACAAGAATAAATCGCTATATCCCCACCTCTTCCCCCACAATATACGATAATAACGGTATTACCTACTTGCAGCGCCCTCTTATATCTATTTGTGAAGCCAAAAATCTCTTCTTAAATATTATTTTTAATTTAAGTTCTTTCAATAAACAGTTTTTGAAAAATGAATTTTTAAACTAAAAATTTGGAAGAAAAAAAAAATAAATACATAAAAACAAATCCAACGATTTTTTTGAAAAATTTGACGTAATTAAGTACTATTTTTGTTTTCAAATTTCAATGATCTTATCAATTTTAATTCAAAAACTGAAAACCGAGTACGGTTCTAGGCCTTTGACTTTTCAAAATATGTATTAAAAAAAATTAAACAAATTTCTCTTAAAACTAAGATGAATCCAGGTAAATTATCATTTCAGCAACCGGTGGATTATCATGAGCTTAGTTTTTTTGTTTTTTTTTTTTTTCTACTAAGAAGTTTATTTTTTTATTTTCTTATATCTAAAAAAGTAACAGTCCTGTGTCATCAGTGTTTTAAAAATTGATAAAAGTATTGGTTTTGCAAACCAAATTAGTACTTAATAACGTACAAAAAAAATCGTTAGAGCGGTTTTTTTAAAAATACATTTTTGATACATGTATGTATAAAAATTCTTGATCATTTTTAAAAATTAAATTTGATAGGTAGGCCAATTTTTAGTATTTAATAAAATACAATTTTGGAGAAAACATATTATCAACCCCTTTCCAAGATAATGAATTCTCCGTAAAGGAGAAATTTGAAAATCAATAAATCGGTTCTATGACAGTTACGGTTACTAACCGTTATTGGTTTTTTTCGTTTTCTTAGAAATTACTTTTTTATAATGGGTATTTAGCAGGTACCGTTATTTTTTAAGCTAAAAAAAGTCTCATTTCCCCTCTATGGAATTCCTAAATATCCTTAAGTCCAAAGTTTGAAGAAAATCGCTTCCGTAATTTAGGCTGCAGGTCAAGGTACACACAGACTGACTGACGGACAGAACTGTGGCACCCACTATTTTTGCATTCTCTATCATCGTAATGTTAGGGACAATTATTATCTCGATCCAAAACTTGCCCTAGTATTTATATCGCAAGTAAAAATAAGCACGACTGGATCGCACTTACAAACTTTCTCTTGTAGCTAGCAACTGATATGTAGCTAGATGTTGACGGTGTAAAGTACCTAATGATAATGATTCGATAGTATGTTCGTATCGAGAAAATGATAAAAACAAGTCAAAATAGTAATTTTGAATTTATTTGATTTAATATAAAAAAAAAGATGAATAAAAATTTAACAACAATTTAATTACATATTATTTTTTTTTTTCTGATTTTATTGTTTTTTTTTGTTAAAAAAAATGTCACACAAATTTTAAATGCAATATTTTTAACCAACTTAAAATCAACCAGGCCAATGACAAGTAAAACAAAGGCAATAAAATAAAAAAAGGCACAAAAACTTATTAGTCTAAGAAAGATAGGATCTGACCGGGAACAAATTAATTCATGCAATTTTATTGCTGATATCGACGCAGAATTTCATCCTGTACAACAAATCCAAAGTGCCCCAAAATGCCTTCAATGGCTTTTTGTATAGACGCATTTAAAGAGTGGGGGAGGAGGGAGTTTATCAAGCTGAAAAATGTATTATAATACGGGGTGTCCGCAGGGTATCATATGACACATGTTTTCAGAGTGTTTTTCAACGCTGATTCTAAAGAGACCAAAACTTTTAAAGATACATGTATCCTGTAGAAAGTTAAAGGCCTTTATATTGAATGATGACTTTTTTAAAGTACAACAAGTAAAATATTGCCCAAAACCATTTTAAAATAATGGAATATTAATCAAATTTGGCTTATGTTTCATTAAATTTAGCACGTTTACCAAGAATCAAAAGAGTCCCCAAAAATATCTTTAGTGCGTCATTATTACAATAACATCCTTTAATAAATTCAATATGTAATGTTTGACATGCTTTCCGGAAAAAAAAGTCAATTTTAATTGAAAATTGATTAAATTTCTTTTGCGGTTCGTTATCGCTTTCATGTAGTTGGCCCACCAACTATTGAGTTCAGCAAAACTGTGAATTCCAATCGTTTGTACTTCATTTGTATAAGTTTTAGATTTGTTTGTACACTCGTTTTAGTTTTCAACATTTTTTTTTTTCACTGTGTGCAACTAATAGTTTATGCTTAATGGTTTTCTGAACTTATCTTTATCATTTATTTTGAGTCGTCTACGGGAAGCCATCGAAAATTACTCTTTTTCACAAAAAAATTATATACCTACCTATTAAGAATTAGGGACACGAAGAGTTGGCGCTAAATGATAACGGATTCTTGTAGAGGGACTAAATACAAGTATTTTTCACCATAGAGGTAGGGTCGTCTATCTCCTTCCATATAGGTGGGAGGGGAACTTTTTAAAAAATACTTAAAAATGAAAATAAATCATTTAAAAAATTATTTAAAAAGACCGGAACGCTGATAATTAAGAATGATACATTTTTTGAAGGATAGAAAATCTGTTCTTTTATTGAGTTTTTGAATCAAGATTTTTCTGTTTATAGTTTTCGAACAAAATATTTTCAAACTCAAAGTTGAAAAAATATGAACTGATTTTTTCTTTCAAAAATGTTGAATTAAATTAGAAAATGGCTCAAATTCCTTAGTGGGTAAGTGCTTTTATTAATTCTTCATCAACCACTGAAAACCAGATGACTTTATGTCCTCTATTTTTTTAGAAAATCTTAAATCACGAAAAATACTAATTATATTCAATCATTTTGTTTATAAAATTGGCCGTCCTTTCTATAATGAAAGAGATAGACCCCCCCTCCATGACGAAAAATACTTGTTTTTGGTCCCTCTACAAGAATCCGTTATTTTTTAGTCGCCAAATATTCCCACAACAGATTCATAATATATCATTTTTTGTGAAAAACTACGAATTTTCAACGGCTTCCCGATTTTGTTTTTCCCAAGGGCGACTCTAAATAAATGATGAGGTCAAGTTAAGAAAGCCATTAAGAATAAACTGTGAATTGCACACAATGCGATTTGGCAAAAAGTGCTGAAAATGATCCACCATCAGCGTTACCACAATGTTACAAATGTAACAAAAGTGTAACACTATTTTTAAATTTTATTCCGTCGATACAATGTTACTTTTTTTCATTTTTGTTACAATTTTTGCCATAAAATATAATTGTCAACTTTTTTATGTTTTTAATTTTTGTTCAAGTACAACTTGCAGACATTTTCTTATCTGTGGGTTTTATTTCACATTACTGATAGTCAGTACGTTTATGTCTGGTGTTGAAGTGACTTTGAACTACGCTTCCACATATTTATATATATATTTTCCACAGATAATAATTAACATACACCAACCAGCCAGTGCCAGTGTAGGTATTTAAAATTTTAAATTTTGAACATATATATAAGGAAATATCACTTTATTCAAGGTAAAGACAACCGATTTTCTGCTTCTAAATTTTGACAACTGCACGAAAGCCATTAAAAATATCTTTATTTTTTTTTAATGTGTATCATTTTTTCTGCTTTTGTTACATTTTTTCTAAAAAATTGTAACACTTTCGTGAAGGCCTGCGGCAACGCAGCCACCATATTGTACACTCACGTTTTTTTTTTATATGTATAGAAACTTTAAATAAATTTAAATTTATGGTGTGTGGCGCGGATTCGAAAGGTCCAGTTTTCGATGACTTTGGCGTATAAATGAGACTGAATTTGACCGAAGTCTTTTGAAATCTTTGAGGGCCGCGGTGGTTTGCGGCTTATTCGCATAGCCCTGCAACTTAAGAAAGCCCCACAAGTAAAAGTCCAAAGGGCTCAAATCACACGATCTTGGTACCCAATGCACGTCTCCTCGGCGCGAGATAACCATGCCATGAAACCGCTCGTGCAAAATATCGATTGTGTCTTCGTGAATCTTGCGTGGATTGGTGTCGTCCCAAATCCGGCAATTTTGTTTATTCACGTACCCATTCGTCCCAAAATGGGCCTCCCATAAAAAGGGCGCAACACGCGCATCGTTGCTACTAGAGAACACCCATTTTGATTGGCACGTGTTTTATCATTGGCACGTGTTGCTCGACGCTGTAACTTACCATGATGATTTGTCTTTAGTAACTGATTTAAATACGATATTTTGACAGAAAGTCAAAGAAACAATATGGCCGCCACGAGCTGTCAAAATCAACCCGTCCATATTGGAAAACTCTATATATGTCCCAAATTTGTTTGACATAATGTACTCCTATACCACCCCCTCACTGTAATTGTACACCCCTTGAAAATAACCAACATAAAATAACCAAAACGTTTGCAAAGATTCGTTATAATTGTGCCAATTTTAGCACATTGAAAACATTTATTGATTCATTGATGTTTTTAACTTAACAGAAGTGTCAGTTTTGAAAAAAATGTTCTGAGTTAATCATAAAGAAGACAAAAAATAAAATCAGCATTTTAAGCGTTTAAGCACACTTCTGGAACAAAATAATATTTCCTTAGTTCCTGCATGGCTGTCTTCGATATGGATACATATAAAGTCTACTTATCTTCTTATCTATTCTTACTTCCATTTTATAAGCAAAATCGGTTCTTCTGAGATCACATCGTCACCTGAGTTCTATCTTGTTCAATAAACCATTTTTGACAACATTAAGTTAAAAATGCAGTTTTTATAAATAGAGGGTGCTCTTTCTATTGGCATAAGCCATATCGTTAACACGATGAAAATTTATTATAAAAAAAGTACAAAGGAGTGCAAAAAAAAATTTGTCAAAAAAAATTACAAACGATTTAATATTGAACTGCATTTCTAGACTTTTCGAGCATTATAGTTGGTGGGCCAAACTCCGTTAATTTATTTGAAGTGTCTTTATAAAAAGAACCTTGAGTGTACAAACAAATCTTAAAAGAAGTACAAACGATTGCAATTAACAGTTTTGCTTAGTTGCTGGGCCAACTACAAGCCAGCAGTAAAAGAACCGCAAAAACAAATAAATTATTTCGTATTAAAATTGATTGTATTTTTCGGAAAGCATGTCAAACATTAGACCCCAAAAAACACCCATCGTCCTAAGATATTTTTACGCACTCTTTTTATTCGTGACCGCCATTATAAATTTTATATACTCATATTTAGCAAATTTCATGAGTTTCAGGCTTATGTCAGGATGTTATGGTAATAATGACGCACTAACATCTCGCCCTAAAAGAAAAAACACCCTGCGAGACTTTTGTAAGTCTCGTCTCGGTCTCGTTAAAATCGAAAGTTTTCAGTCTCGTCTCGGTCTCGTATAATTAAGTCTCATCCCGGTCTCGTCTCCGAAATATACGATTTCCGGACAACCTGTTGACTATTGTAACGAAATATTTTCGATCATAGGTAGTTTAAATATGTGCAGAAGAAAATAAATATTTAACTGAAATTTGATTTTTTAATTTATTAGACTCTCTGTAAATTAGTCTCGTCTCGGTTGCTTAAAAGGCAGTCTCGTTTCGTGTCGTCGCGGTCTCGTCATGCGAGACCGAGATCGAGACCGAGACTTTCTCTCGTTGCCAGCCCTACCTTTCACCACAGATATTTTTGGGTACTCTTTTGATTCTTGGTATGTTAAATGAAACGTTTATACAAAATTTCATTAATATTCCATTATTTTGAAATGGTTTTGGGTTATATTTTACTTGTTGTAGGTACTTCAAAAAAAGTCAAAATTCCATAAAAAGGACTTTAAATTTCTACAGGATACAAGTATCTTTTCAGTTTTGGTCTCTTTAGAATCAGTGTTTAAAAGCACCTTGAAAACATGTGTCATATGATTAGATTGTATTATAATAAATTCTTCAGCTTCATAAAATCCCGCCTCACCCCCTTTAAATGCGTCTATATAAAAAGACATTGAATGTATTTTGGGGCACTTTGGATATGATGTACAGGATGAAATTCTACGTCGATACAAGTACATGAATTAATTTGTTCCCACTTACCCATATTCAATTTACTTACTTTCCTAGACTATATTTCCGTTATTCGATTTGTTTCAACAAAAGCCTGGTAAACAATATTTTTAAAACTATTCTAAGGATTATACGTAAGAAGTTTAACCAAAATCGATTGAGCCGTTGTTGAGTAATGGCATTATGTATTATGTATTATGTATGCAAAAAAAAAAAAACAGAAATAAAACAACTTCCTCTGACATTGTTTCTCATTGTCGATCGAAAGTGTTATTTTTTTAATAAAAGTTCTCGACAATCACAATTCACAATACTAAACTTAGAATAAATTTTAACATTTCAGTTTCCTATATTTCCGTTTGTGTGCTCGAACATCGAGCAACCATCATCACATGCTGGATTGATAACTGTTTTTTTTTTTTTTTTTGTTTAGATAACCAGATACATTTTTTCAGTTCATTTCTAAAGCGCTATCTGCACAAAGCCATATCCAACCATACCAAAGGCAAGGCGGCCATTGTGATGTGATGATGGGTAGGTTGGTTTAGCTATAGAGTTGGTTTCGGAGGGTGGCAATAATTCTGTCTTAATTTAATCGCCCCCTTTAGATGGGCGTTTGGACCTTTTAGGGGCGAGTATATGTAAATAAAAAATGTGGAAAAAAAACTTTCTATCCCCTCAATATGTCATGAGATTTTTGGCGTTTGAACTTCAAATCTTTTGTCACCAATCAAGTTCCAATCCATATTCAATAGTATACATTCGTTTATCTGTTTCTGTGGGTATAGGTATTATGCGTGTTTTTTTTTAGGTTTTTTGTGTTGATTTTTTTGAATCACAAATCGGCTATTTTATTTCGACAGAAGTTATCAGTTATTGGGTTCACGTAATCGTTAATGGACTTACTTTCTTCTATTCGTCAATATTATGGAGGAAGGATTTGGTTCCGAGTTCTTTAGCTGTTTTTTTTTTTTTTTTTTGAGATAGCTTTCATGGCACTTGAGAATTCTTTCGAATGATACATACTTTGAAATTGTTTTGGAAAAGTTTAGGAAAAGTGGGCTGGAATAAGGGGTGATTCCGAGAGGATAGACAAACAGAACAAAATAAGGGTAGATAGATTTAATTTATTGAAAAGACGAAAATTGAATTTAAATGGAATGTTTATGAGGCAATCAAATCAGTGTAAGGGAGTTTAGAGGTATTGAAATGCTAAGAATAAATGGGTCTTATGTGGAGGACTAAGTCAAAAAAATGAGCAACAAAAAAAAAAAAAAAATTGTTTATGAAATTAATTTATTCTAAACATGAGTTTCTGAAAATAATGATTAATTTTCCGCTAAGGAAATTTGTATACATGCGAGGTTGTGAGTGCCAAAGTGGCGAAACTCTTTTCTTCCGGTTATTTCGTGCCTATCTATGTATTTATTTGTTTATTTTAGGGGAAGATGTAGAAGTGGGTATCTACTTTCAGACTTTGAAAATTTAGATACAAAAAATGTTTTGATCCATTTATAACCAAACAATATAATCACGGAAAACGTCAATTTTCCATTTACAGATTTGAATAGATATACCTTAAGGGTTTTTCAATTAGGGTATGTAGATGTTGAAATGGAATAAAACAAGCTGAGTGCCTGAGCCTTTCTTTTTAATTTAAAAGACTCATGTATGAGATTATATGTATAGAATATGACGACATCGTGCACTTGCACGCATCAAAATGGTCCAATTTTCAATGATTTTTCCACATACATACATCCAGCTGAATTTGAGCGATGACTTGTGTAATGTTCGACTTAAGAGGGCATCGGTCGATTGTGGTTTATTTGTATAGACCCGCGACTTCGGGAAACCCCACAAAAAATTATAGGCGGGTCCAATCGCATGACCTTGGTGACCAATTCACGTCATTTCTGCGTGAGATAACCTTACTCTCAAATCGTTCATGCAGAATTTCAATCGTGACGTTCTCTCTGATGTGGCATGGTGCCATCTAGCTGGGACCAACATGTGGTCTAGGTCTATATGGTTCAATTTGGGCCATGAAAACATTGTTATTTAATTGAAGACGTTTTGACTAATTCAATATTTAAAGTTTAAAGATTTCACTTTTCGACTTTTTTTGCCATGGAAATTTATTAATGAATGTCGAAACTTTGGGAAATCGAAAGAATATCTTTCATTAATAAATTATCATGACCAAAAAAGGCGAAGAAGTGAAATTTTCAATCAAACTCTAAATCATAAAAAAATTGGTAGTCCTCGTCATTGACGGAGGCCGCCTCACCAACGTCGTTTTCGAAATAGTAGGTACTGACCAATGACGCCGCCCGCCGGAGGCACTTATTTGGTCACAGAAATATTTATGGCCATCAAACGAATAAACTTAAATCATAAACTCCAGTTTGGTATATGTTTTTTTTATACCTTTAAATATATAATGACTTAATCAACTGAACGAGACTGTATGTGTATTTAAAAAATGTAAATTAATTCGGCAGATTAAAATGTAGAGTGAAATTAAACATCGATACCAGTCATAAGACTGTACATTTTGTTTTTAACTTAGAATCTACTTTTCCCGGTACAACAACAAGGTGACTTTTGAAAAATTTTAGTTTACAAGCAGGTATTTATTGTGCAAAAGAGACTTTATTATAATATTTAATTAAAGGTTGTAAAAATATCTTTTTGATGGCGCTAAATAAAGTACATTTTAACACTGAAGTTTTTAAGATATTGGTGTCCAAAAGGCAGTGCTAAAATAGTTTCTATTCAAGACTTTAAAACTTAATGGGACATATTCATAGTCGCAGATAGACCCAGGTTTAACTAAACTATAGTTTAAAACAATTTTGGCTGAATGAATACAGACCGATTTTAATTACAAATTGTTGGTTTTATATTTTTATAAGATAATTAACTTGGTATACTACACAAATAGCGTCAAATATTTTAAAATTATAAACTTAAATCTAAAACTTAATCTAAAATGACTATGAATACGCCCCAATATCTCAAAGTGTATAAAACGTATGTTAGGGCGGAGCAAGTTGGACCATGGGTCAAATTGGACCACGCTAATTACTTGATTAATAAAAGTCCTTCGTGAACATGATTAATCACGAATGAAGCGTGTTCATTAATAAGTACCTGCCAAAATGGTTTTAATTGCTTTTTGTCAGTAGAACGGTAGCCACACACCAATTTGTGTTTTTGTAGTGCCAAAGTAAAAAAAAAATAATTTTGTTTCTTTTTGTGTTATTTAATAGAAAGCGTCTGAGTCTTTCAACGAGTTGTAGTACTTTTTTGAGCCCCGTTATAATATTTTAATATTCCGTGACTAAACTCTCTATATTTCAGTTGTTTTTAATTTAGTGACCCAATATGTGCATCGAACTAGGTGTGGGGAAAGTTGGACCGGTGCGGTGGTGGTGGTCCAACTTGCCCCGCTGCCTTAAAAATGCATGCTTTATATTGGGTTGGATGCTATGCTTGTCCATACTAAAGGCTCAAAAACTAGACATATAGCCATACTTGTTTTCTATTAATTTGAAATGTTTTTGCGACCAATAGTGCAGATGTGTTTCGCTCTGACAACAACAATTGAGCTCTTCAGTAAGAATTGTTGTTGCCTTTCTTAGACACATGTTTTTAGTCGATGGCTTCCGACGTATTTATAAAATAAGCTGCACTGATGTGCTGCAAACTATATAATTTCCAGGGGAATTTGGTTAAATTCTTGCACCTAGAGAGTTGTTGTAATTGCCCGTTGTCTGGCATTATATAAAAAAGAAGATAAACAATAATAATAGAAAAATTGTTTTTTGTTAAGTGCACTTTTATTTAGATATTAATTTGGAAGGTTTTTGCGACCTATAGTGCAGATGTGTTTTGCTCTGACAACAGAAATTGAGCAAGAATTTAACCAAATTCCCCTGAAAATTATATAATTTGCAGCACATCAGTGCAGCTTATTTTATGAATACGTCGCGCCGGTAGCCATCGACTAAAAACATGTGTCTAGGAAAGGCAACAACAATTCTTACTGAAGAGCTCAATTGTTGTTGTCAGAGCGAAACACATCTGCACTATAGGTCGCAAAAACCTTCCAAATTAATATCTAAATAAAAGTGCACTTAACAAAAAACAAAAACAATTTTTCAATTGTTATTGTTTATCTTCTTTTTCATATTTTTGTTCATTAGTTGCAAAAGCGATTACGGTGCGTAAAAGTAGGTACTTTAATATTGTACGTAATCATTTTTTTTTATATCATATTTTATCCAAGAAGAGGTTTTTGTTTTAATTCAATTTATTTTTTGATTTTAATTCTTTTAATTTTTTTAAATATTTATTTTTGTCCACCAAAAAATAATATTTTTTTTTTGCAAATAAAGTTTATTTAAAATCAAATTCAGATTTTAATAAACGATGGCTTTGTTGTTATTTTAAGATATCATTTTTCCACTTTTTAGGCCGAGGTCCAACTAACCCCTCATACCCCACTAGGGGGGCAAGTTGGACCACTTGGACTTGGTGCTCTTGAGGCTATATTATTCTTCTCTGTTACACATTTTTTTAAAATTGCATTTAGAAGTAAAAAGTCCATTCTTTCAATTGATCCCAGTTTCATAGCTGTACTATGAGCGTGTTGGTAAACACTTCCAAAAAAAAGTGGCCCTCGCCCTATCCTACTATTATAACTTTGCTTATGTTTGAAAGAAAAAAACATTTTTATTTGGCAGCAATTTCATTTTCCCACGTCTTTTATGTATATGCAAAATTATTAACAGTTATTTCGACAAAAACTGAAATATGGTGCTTGAGATCGCCAACTTCAAGCTCAAATATTTCGTATTTCCCATGTATACGATTTTGAAAATACTGCACTTATGTAAGAAACTCAACATCACATTTCGTTTGATACCAATTTCAATGGTGTTGTTCTAACAACTAGATTTCATACAAATTTGCCCATCATCCTTTAAATAAAAAAATAAAAAAAAATTAAAAATGATTCCTTCTTCGTGAACTTAGAATTTAAACAAAAATAATTAAATAGGTATATCTAATCGTAGGAATTCTGAAAACTGATGAGGTATTATTTTGCAGATCTACTGCGAGGGTTCTTTTTCGCTGGGTGCACATGCATAAATGTCAACGGAAAAGTTTTTCTTTGGTCTAGACACACCTTACCTTTACCCGAAACATAATATTAATAATTCAAAGCTTACTTAAAACAAAAAAAAAAAAACATACAAGGTTCCTTCATAATATCCTTTCGACTCCTTCACAAATAATTTGAAATTCAAAACATAAATAAATACAACAAGGAGTCCATCTTCAGCAAGTAACCGGTCTGTACGTAAATATTCATAGACATACACACAGTCAGAGTTACTGAAATATTCGTACCGATACCTTATCCTTAAGGCTTAATATACAATAAAGGTTTATGTTTTCCTGTCAAATATTTTATCATCACAAATATTCAACATCCAAACCCGAATCATTCACATCAAAAATTTTAACTCACTCTTAGGTATAAATTTTTTGAAACTCTGAATTTAAAATCTATAAAATATTTTACGACTTGACTAAAAATTCGGGTAAATATTAAATTAAGTTAATTGTACTTAGGTACTCCAAATACAAGCATTCTCCATCCTTACTCAGACTATAAGGTGCGATTGTGTATTATGGTGTTCTGTTCTTATAGCAAAATATAAACTCTCCCATAGTCATTACTGACAATCGCCTCTAGTGAAAGTAGATACAATTTTGTTTTTAGATGCGTGACCCCTTATAACAATGAATAACCAAAAGGCTATCACATGAAAGCCCATAATTTCCGGACATTCAATATACATTATTCATCACAATCATGATTTGACAGAAAAGTCTTTGTGTCAGAGGACATAGTGGCGTTATGTGTTATAGAGATGTTAAAGGTAGGTACTAACTAACAATAACCGTTGTTTAATCGAGGAAGCAGGGCGGGTGGCTGCGGAATGATTATGGTATGTTTGCGATACAAATCTGTAGATACATAGATACATTTATAATGCATGAGATGAGATACTCCTGTGAAATGCTATTCTATACTCGTATGTAGATACGGACTTTGGAACCGCACTGAATCATGAAGGCTTGAACAGCATGGGAGAAAGTTTTTAACTCCATGTAAAGTTATAGGTACGTACAGAGGCTCTATTATATGGAAAGAAGTATAGTGTTGGTAGTGTGACTAAAGATTTTTTGTTATCAGCTATTTTTTTTTGGTAGGTTATTAAATGGTGGAAAAAAGGTTGTTTCACCAGAATACCTTTTAGATAGGGGTTAAGCTTGAAACTAAATAGTCTACACGTGTCAGAATTCTCATTTTGTGGTGATGGTGGCTATATCTAACACCTACACTGTTGCTGTCGCTCGTCGGTGAAGGATTAAGGATGATTCATATGGGATATGATGGATGTATGTATGTATAGTTAAATCTGTTCCCAACTTATATTTTTACGTTGATGAACCGATTATAATGTCTTTGATGATTTTTTGCATTCATCACCCATGTAAAGAAGAGTATTTCGATCAATTTCAAAAGCACAAACGAGATAAGTTCTATAGCCATGTTTGGGTAAAAGTGTGTAACTAACCAGCTCAGCAAACAAAATTATTCACCTAAGGTTGGACAAAAAGCTTGAGCTTGCAGGTTCAATTGGGTATTCCTGGCAGCCATGTTGTTTTGGTCACTTCTGTCAAATCTGTTTTTTTTTTTTTTTTAATTATTTATTAACTGATGCCAAATCACTATGGCAAGTTGCACGATTAAAAAGCAAGTGTAAATGATAAAACTTAATTATAAAAATAAGTGTTCTTAAGTGCAAACTTACGTCAGAGGATCGTAAGATCGACCGAGAATATCGCCGCGGTCCGTGAAAGTGTGCAGCAGAACCCGAGGCAGTAGATTTAGATTCCTCACCGTGCACAGGATCTCGGCCTTTCGCAGACTTTCAACTTGGCGAATTTCACGTTGGGACTTGGACCTGCCACCGTCCAAAGCTCATGCCCATTGACTAGGAAGAATACCCCAATTTTGACCGAAAAGTCATCTTTGGCGACGAGGCGAATTTTTGGATGAATGGCTATGTTAATAAGCGAATTTGCCGTATATGAGAGGACACCAACCCACACGACTATACGTCACAATGCATCATCGAAAAGTTACCATTTGGTGTTTATTTTCGGCGGCGGCGCGCCAAGGTCCGTCAGCCGAGCGACCGCCGCAAGTTGTAGTTTGTTAAAAAAGTAGATAAAAATATGTAGATAAAAAAATCAAGAATCGGATGCAGTTTGGAAAAAATAGGAGTAGTTAAAAGAAAAAAGGTAAAAAATCATAAGAACCGTTATAAGTCACAAAGGAAGCAAAAACGAGAAAATTACCTCTTAAGTTTTTCGACCTCAAATTAATTAGGAACCTTTAGTTTATAGTATATTGTTCCTGAAATAACAAAAATCATGTTGTGGAATTAGAAGTTTTATCCCGAATAGTGTAAAATCCATCAAACCCAAAGAAAACTCATTGCTTGATTCGATTTGTAAAGAGGTTATTAGGGTCAGAGAAGGTAGTTTCTGTACTAACAAAGCCAACCCTACAATATAAAACCGGAAGAATTTCCAACAAACCAGGAAGACCTGTAAAGGCCATATTCGAAGAACCAAACTTTTGCATGACCAAAAATTAAGGCAAAAAATACTTAAATGTCCCAAAAGTAGTAAACATTTTTGGGCATTTGTAAAAAATAATCGAAAAACAACTTCGTCATCGCCAACACTCATTTCCAACGACACACCTGCTGTCAGTTCGCAAGTTAAAGCCAATTTGCTTGCAGCACAGTTTGCCCTTAATTCGACGTTGCCAGCGAGTGTTAGGGTCTGCACTTGAGAGCGTAAACGGTTTTATGCGGCAAACCTTCTTCCGCACTCGTGGAGTTGCTAGAGTCCCGAAAGATCTTGATATACACAAATCCGCTGGCCCCGATAGCATCCCTCCCATTGTTTAGAAGAGTTGTTCTTCAACACTGAAAAAACCACTGCGTAAGCTTTTCAATCTGTCCTATTCTACTGGGCTCTTTCCGAGTGGATAGAAAACAGCATTTAACCAGCCAGACCCCAAAAAAGGCGTATCTTCTTCACCCTCAAACTATCGACCAATTGCACTTACGTCCCTTCTTTCCAAGGTCATGGAAACGCAGATCAACTCAAGAAATATCTCAAAGAATGAAAGCTTTTTAATGACCGGCAGTACATGCGACTTTCATGGCAATATGTCCACTGGTGATTTAATGCTATATATTTCACCGAACAAATCTTAACATCGTTTTGGAGAAAGTAAGATTATTCCACTTGATATTTGAAAGCCTTTGATAGAGCTTGACATCAAGCTCTCTTATCGAAAATGCACGCATTTTACACCTTCTTCGTTGGATTAAAAATTACCTTTCGGACCACTCAGTAAAAGATGTATTGGACGGTTTTAAGTCTGATATCTACAAAAAAAATGCTGGCGTTCCCAAGATCTCTGGCGCTAAACTATTAAACCTTTATTTGTGCGTAACTCGAGTACAGTTTTTAGATTTGGGCAGATGTCCCATATAATCCACTTGAGTTTGTTGGATAGAATTCGAAGAAGAGCTATGAAAATGATAGGCGATAGAAATACCAAGGAAGCATTTGCATCTCTTGAACACTGCCACAATGTTTCTTGTCTTTCACTGTTTTACCGGTATTTTTACAAACAGTATTCCAGTGAAATAGCCCGTTGGATTCCTCCACAAGACAAAATTCAACTGTAATACTCGTATTTCAGGAATGCGCATCAACTTACCCTCGAGCCCAATTTCGAGCGTACTGTCAAGTATAGAGATTCTCTTTTTAGCCGCACTATGGAAATGCGGAATGCTTTACCCGGCTCTATTTTCCCTTCCTTTGATATTCCAAGGTTCAAAACTATCGGTATCTCCTATTTAATCCTTCCCTATTTAACTTACGCTCGCATACTATGTTTAATTTAACATTTTAAGGGTAGATATAAAAATCCCCTGAGTGCGCGTATAACAATAATTATGAAAATTTAATTACATAAAGATACATATATGGTTATCAAGGGATGATGGGCAAATTTGTATGAAAACCGGTCGTGGGGCCAACACTAATGAAATTGGTATTAAATGAAAGGTGATGCTCAGTTTCATAAATACCTAAGTGCAATATTTTCAAAATCGTACATTGGGAAAACCCAGATATTTGAGTGCGAAATAACTGTTAATAACTTTTCATATAAGAGACGTAGAAAAATTATTTTATGAAAGGTATGTTATCAGAAATATTTATGGCCATAAAACACAAAAACTTAAATCATACACTCCGGTTCGGTAGATGTTTTTAATACTAACTTTAAAATAAATAATGACTTAGTCGACCAAACCAGAGTATTTTTATTTAATTAAACTTCGGCGACGATACCAGTCTTAAGACTGCCATTTTTTTTTTTTTTTTGTTAATCTACTTTTTTCGGTCTATAATCATAATAAAGTGTCTTTTGAAAATTTTTTGTTTATAAATAGGTATTTATTGAGCAAAGGACATTTTGCTATATATTTAATTAAAGGTTTTCAAAATATCTTTTTAGTGGTGCTTAAAAAAATACATAACACCAGCTGAAGTGTTAAAAAAGATTTTATTCAAGACTTTAAAACTTATTATCGCAAAGTTTATTAAATGTAGCACAATAACTTTTCTATTATTTAAAAAATTAGAAAACTACTTTTCATTTGGCATAAAAATCATTTTCTACGTCTTTTATATGAAAAGTTATTAATAGTTATTTCGATAAGAACTGAAATATAGTGATTGAAATATGTACTCATATTCGAGTGGCCATTGCTCTATTCTCCGGTGGTTTTGGTTCTTGTCACCATATAATAAAATAAAGAACTGGAAAAGACCTTTCACTTGAGGCATATTTTATTTCTGTTGGATCAACGACCACTTTGCCCATCATCCTTTAAAAAAAAATAGCCTGTAACTACGATTCCTTATTTTTATGTTTTAAAAATATTAGAACTAAGGCTCAGAAATGGAGTGTGAAACTGTTTTTGTATCTGACGTTGGTCTTCGGTGCTGGTATAAGCCGTATAGCAAAACTCGTTTAGTTAAATCTTCTTCTCCACACTTCTGCGATAGATACTAAATCAAAAATTACTAACGTTTTGTTGTTGATACCTAAACCCATTCATTTTGAATATCAAACATTTTAAATTATTTACTATGGTACAAAAAAAAAAAAATTGAAAAGCTATGTGATTTTTAACCAGAAATTTGTAAGTCGGTTTTTGTTCAGTTAAATTTGCATGTTGCCAACAGTTTTGCCTATTTAATCCCCATGTGTTTGACTTTATTTAAACACCTTTTTTTTATTGGAATATAATTAAATATCTGTTGATATTTAATTGATACAGAGAGCCAAATTTTAAAGTCACTTAATTAATTACAACATTATAATATAAATTTTATTATGTGTATATCAATGAACCGAATCAACAAACTATTTTTTTTTTATTTAATTCAATAGATAAAGTCAAGCACAGAAAACCCAACAAAAGTTATTTAAAAATGTATTTTTTTTTCTGTTTTTGTTTTAGTTGAAAGTAAGCTTATGCGCTTTATATTTTAAAAATTTAATAAATTAGTACTACTATAAATAATAATTAAATTGTACCTTAAATACAAAATTTCCTTGAAATACAAATAGTCGTGGTTGTTGTATATATTAGAGTTTAGAGAGGCTGATACCTATAAAATTTAATGTGCCAGGAAAAAAACCAAAACAGCTATTCAAAAAAGAAAAACTAAAAAGCAAGCAATAATAACCTGCTATAACATATATTGCTGTTGTGGTATTTCATAAATGATCAGAAAATGCAGAACTGTTTGAAAAATGTCACAACTCACAACGCGACACGATGTCACGTGTCGCTCCGGTGTGTTTCCTTTACTTGTTGGTTTTTAGATGACTATGAATTCAGCCAATGAAAATTATTTTCTATTAATCATTGATTTATTAGCACTGATTGATAGTGCTGTTAAGTGTTAACCGAATTTTTAGGTAAGTAGGTATACCCGTTTAAGTATGAAGCATCAAAAACTTGAGTTCAAACTTGAGTACAACTTTCATATTTGGGCTGGTGCTCCAATAACCCACTTAAGTCTATTGGATAGAATACAAAAGAGAGCTCTAAAAATGATAGGTGAAAGGACTATAATGGAAACATTTACATCTCTTGAGCACCCTGGCAATGTTTCATATCTTTCGTTATTTTACCGAAATTTTTACAAACAGTGTTCTAGTGAAATAGCCAGTTGAATTCCTTCCCCTAAACAATTCAACTGTAATACTCGTGCTTCTAGGAATGCCCATCAGTTTACCCTTGAGCGCTTGAGCCAAACTTCGGACTTACTGTTAAGTACAGAGATTCTTTCTTTAGTCGCACTACACGAATGCTCTACCCAACTCAGTTTTCCCCTCCCATTGTGATCTACAGACAATCAAAACCAATGTGCACACGGTATAGGGTAGTCGCAATCCCTTTAGCACGCGCTAAATATATAAAACGCAATCCAAATAATTTCATTAAAATAAGTCTCGGATTCCGAAGCATACAATTGATTTTACGTTATTTTTTAAATAGTTTTTGATTACAGAATTAAAATAAAATTAAAAATAAACCTAAATTAATAAATAAATTTAAATAACATATCCCTGTTATAATATTATTTCTTGTCTTTTTTCAGGTAAGTTTGTACTGCATACAAATCAGATCTCTTAAAGGTTATAAGCAAAACCATCGTAAGTATTAAATTAAATTTTATTTATGTTTACAGAATATAGGCTAGGTATTGAAAAGACCGGAATGGGAAGAAAGGAACAATTGCGTTCACGGGTTTTTAATATTGAATACGTTTGTGTGGAACGAAAGCTTATACTTAAAACACAAAATTCGCTTAAATTCACCCATGCATTTCTGAGAGAATGGTCACACTAGTCATTTTTCAATATTGTTGGTATAACTCGAAAACTAAGCCGAATTTGTGAATTCAACTTAATACTTTTTGTAGGAAATAAAATTATCTATTAAAATTGATTGTTGAAAAATTTTCTAAAAAAAATTAAGCAGAGAAATTTAACAAAAACTGATATAAAAAAATCGAAAAATCACTGATTTTCATTATACTTTTTTGTAATTTTTTTGCAGTTTTTGATCGTAAGCCCTTCTTGACTTACAATTCATTAGTACTAAATGGCAAGTTTCCCATTTTTGAAATAACTTGATGTCGAGATATTGATCAAATATGTCATTACGATAATAGAGAATTTGAAAAAAGTGGGTCCCGCAGTTTTATCCGTCCGTCTGTCAATTTGTAACACCTGGGCCTACAGACTGAACGGATGGATCGATTTGTACAAAACTTGGTGTACTTCTGTATGCGCGATCGGAAGTCCTCAAAGGATTTGACCCATTCTTTTTTCAACATAATTTGGTTCATACACAAGTCGCCTGGAACTATTATGTTCAAAAATAAAGATGTTAGGGTAGTTCAAAGATTGTTTTTTAAGTACCATTTTTTGAAAAAAAATTCCAAAGCTTAGAGCGCATGTGCGATCAGAAGATATGAACCGATTTTGATTATTTTTCAAATCTGGCTAGTTCTTCCCATTTTCCGCGGTATTACGATTTGAAATTCGAAAAAAAGTGTTTTTTGGCCATTGTAATGTACATACCTTTATACCTAATGTAGATGCAATTTTCAGATTTTGTTCGTAATATACCAATATAAATATTTGATTCATAAATATTATTAAAATAACTATATATCACAAAAAAACGATGTTTGTTCGATAGTATAAAACAATATTATGAAATAAAAAGTGGTTGAACCTATAAATTGACTCAACAGTATTATTAAAAACTATTTATTTGTATTCTTAAAAAAAAATTAGTCAAATCTTGAGCAAAGCTAAAAAAAATGAGTCCCTTTTGAATAAAATGAGTCCCAGCGGTAACACTGGCACATATGTACTTTTTCATATACCCCTATTATGGATTACAACTCAACTTGGTTGGGTTGTCATCAAAACAACTCAACTCTTCGACAACCAAATAAATTATTCGTATTATGGAAGCCAACTAAACTCAGTTGTTATGAAAAAATACGTTGTCGTATTTTAGGAGTCGGGTTGCTGTCAATGAATGAAAATATAAGAAATAAAAAAGAAAGAATTTGAAATAATTATTGTACGATGGAAAGTTCTTTTGATTTGTTTTTCTGTGATTTGGAAGATGAGAACTCCCTTAATGTTGCCAAGATAAGAAAAAATATCCGGGATCACTCCAATCCATTGGAACTTCCAAATACTAAGTATATATTCAATAATCTTATGTATATAAACTTCTATTCATAAAGTACATTTATGTATTTTTTGTTGGTTCCAGATTCTTAAGTTACTTTAGGGTTAATAAAGAAGCATTTGTGTATATATTGAATGAAATAAAGGATTTTTTAAAACAACCACAACGTGCCTCATCGGTTCCACCAATTCTTAAACTTGCAGCTGCTCTTCGTTTCATGGGCGAAGGAAGCTACCAAAAATGTAGTGGCAACGATTTTAATTTAGGACTGGCCCAACCAACAGTGTCAGTTGTATTAAAGGAAGTGGTAAATGTGATTGAGGAACGCATTTGTGGAAAATGGATTAATTCCCAGCTAACGATTGCAGAACAAAATGCATCAAAAATTCACTTTTACCAGAAAACTGGATTCCCTGGTGTGATAGGATGTGTGGATGGGACTCATGTCCGAATTATTGCACCTAAAAAAAGTCTTCAACATTTATATTTAAATAGAAAAGGTTATTATAGCTTAAATGTAATGCTAGTAAGTTAATAAAGATTTTTGTTAAGCTACATAGTATGTTCTAACAAAGAATATCTTTAAAGGTTTGTGATCACAAAATGAATGTTCGCTTTGTAGACGCAAGGTATCTCGGTGCAAACCATGATTCATTTGTTTGGAACCTAAGCAATTATAAACACTTTTTAAATGGGCTGAATGATAACACATGGATTTTGGGAGATGCTGGGTATCCGCTGGAGGAACATTTGATGACTCCTTTTCGTTTGGCAGAAAGTGGAAGTTCAGAATCACGTTACAATACAATTCACGCGAAAGCAAGAAATATAATAGAAAGAACGATTGGTGTAGTCAAAAATAAATTTAGATGTCTTCTCTCTGCACGAGCACTACATTATAAACCTGAAAGAGCTGCAAAATTTGTAAATGCATGTTGTGCTTTGCATAACATAAGTCAACATTTTAAGGTTATATACCCACAAGAAATTCTAAATGCCGATACAGATGCTTCCGATTTCCATGAATTATATGATTTTGCAGATGTGAGGAACGAAACGGCAGCAAGAGCTCTTAGAAATAATATAATGCGTTCTCTTTAATAAAACTTAGTATTCATTTTTAAACAAGTTTGTAATAATTTATTAAAAAGAAAAAATAAAGATAAATATTAAAACTAAAAAACAAAATTCAGAGTTTAAACAAAACTAAAACCTACATACATATCTTCATTCACACAAAACAAATCAAAATTAATACAATAGTTAAAAAAAAAAAAAAGAACAAATCAGGTAACCGTATCCAATTGAAAGTTTATCAATTCAAGTTTTCTTTTTTTTAACTGGAGGTTTATAATGTGGAGCTCTGTAGCCTCCGCATAATTTTTCTTTTTAAGTTCAAAAATGTTGGTGCTAATTTCCAGAGCTTTTTTCTTCTGTTCGAATTTTTTTTTGTTTAGTTCATAGTTTTTATAACTTATTTTTTCAATTTTCTTCAATTCTTGTAAGATTCCCGTCTGGTTCTCCGTTTGAGTTTTCAAATATGCAAGCCGCTCCTCTTCCATTGTTTTTATTGACCTTTTCCTATGTGTTGTCCTTTCGACTGTCACTGGAGGAGGATCAACTGAACCCGGTGGGCCATTTTCATCGTCTCCGTTGCTCTGATGAGGTGAATTCACAGGCTGGTTCATGCCAAACGAAAAACCATTTGGATTGACGGCCGTTTGCAGCTCAATCAATCCTACCACACTCTCTTCCATCTGGTTGAGATTTATGTGCTCCGATGGCCCTCCTCCTGTTGTAGTTATATTTTTTTTGTTGTTCGCCAATTTTCTTTTCAAGTTCGCCTTGTAATGTATCCAAACCTGTATGTTAATGAATTTATTAAAATTTATTTTATTATTAACTTTACAATATAACATACTCTTTGCCATTCTTTGGATGTTCTTGATGGAGGCCCTAAGCTATTGAGCTCCACCGTTACTTTATCCCACTGATCCTCATGTGTCTGTTTTGATGAACCAAACTGTCCCTTACCCCTAGCCAGTTCAGGTTGCTCGTGGAGTAGAGCAACAAGTTTTTCGAATTGTGACGGCCGTGTAATTTTCAAGCTAAATAAACTCATTATATTCTGTTTTTATTAAAATTGTTGTTTTACTTACTGTTTTTTATCCATATTTGTTTATTTAAAATCCGTACAGAATATTCTACACAACTGATGAAAACCAGTTGTTTGATTTTGATGCTAACAACAACCCAAACACAACTCAACTCACTTATATAATACTAAGAGACAACTGAAAAGTCGACAATTTTTTAATTGTCTTCTCAATGACAACTAGTTGTGTTTTGATAGTCAACTAGTTGTTATCGATAATACAAATTCTTAAACTGACAACTAAACTTAGTTGAGTTGTCTTTCCATAATAGGGGTAATAATTATGAATTCAAACTTTATTTTCTTTCTAGCACCAAGATTTTATACAAAGAGTGCAGTTCACAAAATAATTAAAACAATATTTAAATTGGGTACTATACTCACTTGTTAAAGTCAGATGCAATTTCTAAAATTGATTCAATAAAAAAAAGCCTCTCATAATCCAATAAAAAAAAAATAAAATCTTCCAGTCTGATAGATTAAATTATTATTAATCAAAAAACACAAACAGAATTTCCACAGACTTGACGTTTAATATGATTTTAAATTTGTTTTTAATGGCGAGTTCGCTTTGAAAAGTTTTTCAAAGTTTATCGCATTTTGGTACCATTTTGAGTGGTCATCATCAGATAACCATTAAGACTGGATGCTGCTTCAAGGCCAACAAAAAATGCATTAAGAACTCTCCCCGCATAGACATTCACATCAAGGACAACAAGATGAAGTTTTTGATGGTGCGGCTGTTCTGTTGTGACGCTTTGTGATGGTCCTCGTCCACTTTCAATGTGAATGTAAATTTATGTTAATTTAACAAAGATTCCGTGCTTTTGTTCCACACCCAGTATACATATACATGCTTTACTTCAGAGTGACAAATGCACAAGCCACACTTAACCTCTAGGATGAAGATATTATGTAGGTATAGATGGGCGAAAATAATATTATAAATGTAATAGGAGAGCTAAATATGCCATTGTGTTTGTGTAGCTGATGGTAATTTTAAATAATTATTGTAGTTACACAACGCATATGTATGTATATGTGTATATGCTCATGTCCTGAATCGTGATACCCATTATGGTAGGTGTAGGTTGCTTATAAGTGGGTGCAGCCAGGGTATGGGCAGGGCATCATAATGTAGGTAAATGACGATGATGGTGTGACATACTATTATATATCTAGTGTAAAATTAACTGTTGATAATTAGATACGATTAGCTAAGTGGGTAAAACCTAGTTTTATACAAATATGTATAGTATACGTATGTATATTATGTTAGATTATGGTGATATGTAATTAATTTATAGTGCTGCGGCAACAATAATAAAATTAAATGTTTTAAAATATAATATTTCACATATAAGTGCTAGTTCAACCTGAGCCAGTAGCTAAACCAAATCACATTTTAAATTTTTAATTAGATTCGTTTGATTTTAGGGTAATTTGTTCGTGATATAAAGGGTGGTTCACCTATTAAATAAAACTAATTTGGGTGGCACAACGGCTCATGAAGATCCAGGGCCTAGTGACTAACAACTCGCAACCATTCCTGCGTGCGCCTGTTGTCAGGAATGGAAGGGACCTACACTCTTATGCCGAATCCGATCGGGTAGACGAGAAGCACTTATTCGTGACAAGTGGTACTCTTGGAGGATCTGTCAATTCCTCGCAAGAGGCAGTAGCCCTGAAAAAAAATGTTTAGTTTTTAGGTGGACGAGGCTGGGAAGCGATGCCATTGTACGCAACGCACATGTCAACACCAGCGGTACAATCTATCAAAAGTCCGTTCAATTGCTTGCATATGCGGATGACATAGACATTGTCGGCAGAACGAAGCGAGCTGTGGCAGGGGCATTTGCGAGCATTGAATCGGAGGCGGCTAGAATGGGATTGGCGGTTAATGAGGACAAGACGAAGTATATGCTGTCATCGAGAGAGGAATCTCAACATCGTCGACTCGGGCAAAATATCACGATGGACAGATATAACTTCGAAGTTGTCAAGGACTTTGTCTACCTGGGCTCCACTATTACATCGCAGAATGACATCAGTGCAGAGATCAAGCGAAGAATTACTCTTGCCAACCGCTGTTTCTTCGGTCTAAGAAGGCATTTAAGTAGTAAGGCCCTCTCTCAGAGAACCAAGGAGACTTTATACAAAACCCTAATCATCCCGGTCCTGCTTTATGGGTCAGAAGCATGGACACTGAAAGATTCGGATAAAAATCTGCTAGGGTGCTTTGAGAGGAAGATTCTTCGTGTGATTTTCGGTCCGGTGTGTATCGAAGGAGTATGGAGGAGAAGATTCAACGACGAGCTATACGGGCTATACAGCGACGTTGACCTGGTCAAAAAGCTGAAAATACAGCGGCTTAGATGGCTGGGGCACGTGGAGCGTATGGACAGCAACGCACCTGCCCGACGAGTCTTCGAATCCAACCCCGATGGGGTACGCAGCAGAGGAAGAACCCGTAACAGGTGGCGCAATCAAGTGAATGACGACATCAAAGCACTCGGTGTGCGCAACTGGAAGCGGCTAGCTAGGGACAGAGCTGGCTGGAGGGGCTTGTTAGTTGAGGCCGAAGCCCATCCTGGGCTGTGAGCGCCATCAAAAGTAAAGTAAAAGTAAGTAAGGCTGGGAAGCGAACCCAGACCTCTAGCGTGACAGTCGAACGCACTAACCATTACGCTACGGGCTACTACTTCTGGTTCACCTAAGGTGTGACAAAAAGCTTATGCGGGTAGCTAAAGTCGAGACAAGAAAAAAAACATAGGTATACGATACGGGGACTTTTCCCCCTCGTTTAGGCGGGAGGGCCAATTTTCTATAAATATGACTTAAAATAGAAAACAAATCTCTCTCTTTTTCCTCCTGAGAAGTCGGCGTGGCTCTTTTCTTTTCAGCCCGTAGAGCTCACGGGCTTCTCTCTCAGCACCTATTGTTCGAGTCTGCAGCATAACCTGCTAGGCCCCGTCCTTAGCTGCATGTGCAAGCCGGCACTTTTCATCGAACCATAGATTTTGTTGTGGTCACCTAGTGAACCCAGCACATCAGACCCGGCACTTCTGATGGCTTGTTGACAGGGTTTCCACTGGTCCTCTGCACTTGATGCTGGTGGCCGACTTCCTGAGATATTAACAGTAACGTGGTCCGCAAGAGTTTTGGCGGTCTCTTGCTATTTAAGGTTCTTGACATCGAACCTTTTCACAGCATCAACTCTCCGTTGTGGTGTCAAGGATATCCGCATACGTATTCCAGTGATCCCAGTCAATGTTGGCGCCTCAGAACGTTTGGACATTCAAGATACTTAAAGCAAGTCTCGCGTCTATGGCAACGTGGTCGACCACCAAGTCCCATTGTCTATATTGAGGTGTTGGAAACAGGTGCTTGAGATGGTGACATTTCATTCCGCCGCAAAGTCTGCCAGCCTGTATCCGTTGCCGGAAGTTTAATCGTGAAGGCTGTGTCCTTTGACTATCGAACCAAAATTGCCCTCCTTTCCGAATCTTGCGTTGAAGTCACCAAGAACAATCTTCACGTCTTACTTCGGGCACATATTATACGTTGTCTCCAGGAGATCGTAGAATGCTTCTTTGGTTTATAATCTCTCTCTCTTCATGCAGGGGCGTGAACACAGACCAGCGTAATGTTCTTAAATTTGCTTTTGATGCGGATTGCGACCAGGAGTTCGCTTACACTTCGGAAACCCAAGACTTTTTGTCTAGGTCTTCCCCTTATCACAATAATGCAACCAAAAATCCGCTGACCCTGCTCCTTGAAGCATCCGCCTTAGTATATGTCACGATTGCAGCCTCCGTATGTGCTCTCCATCCCATCGCACTTCCTGGATGGCTGTCACGACAGCCTTTAGCCTGTCCAGGTTCTCCACGTGCAGATCCGCAATTCATTGTCCTTGTTTCGTTTGCTGGGGTCGTCAACTTTAAAATTATCCATATCCGAGGCTTGTTGTTGTTTCGGAACAAAGTTTTTTTTTGTCCGTGGTAGGGAAGTTACCCTGACGCACATCCTCCGACCTGTATGGGCAGACCCTTAGTATAACTCCAAGGGTAGGGAACCGGATAAACCGCTCCTTATAGGCCTGAGCTACGAATATGTCGTAGTAGCCCATATAAGATGTTCACTTAGCTGTTCAACCAAACTGGAACTGTAGCCGCTACCGTTGACTCCACCTGGGCAATTCTTCCGCTGCCGCCTGGATGAAAGGATAAGTGCCTTGGTGGTGAAACTCCCCCCCCCCCTCTCTCTCGTTGGCTGTCCCCAACAACTTTCCAAAGGGATTGAAACACTATATCCAGCTGAGGTACTAGACACCCGATGTTCACCACTAGGAAGAGTTGCTAGACAGAGGTGGGTTTTGAGAAAAACCTGTTGACGCTTGTGTCCTCTTGAATGTATAAAACTATACTTTAAACATCTTTTTATGATATAAAGAAATATAAATCTTATCCATCATAAGATGTTAAAGCTGAATGAAACGATTATTTTTTGTCATATTTTTAAGTTAAGTAAATATCTTTATTTGGTTTTTACGCTTAACTAATTTTCAAACAAATTCTTAAAATATCAAATGTCGATAAAATAAGTAAGGTACCTATGTACTTACGTTGTATTTAATTTTAAACTTTATGTAATTTGTCTAAGACTGTTCACATAAAAAAAAATTAAATAGGTACCTATAGCTTTTATAATCTTAATATGATGTTGGAATGTAAATTTATATCTTCTTCAATTTTCTCCACACAAGTTCACTCTTAACTCAAACACATGCCAAACAAAAAAAAAATCTCTCAAATCTATTGGAAACAAAATGTAAATTCCAACCTCTCCTATATAAACAAAAATGTGCATAAAATATTCGATGATCAAAATTTGAGAATTCATCAATATAAATTACAAACAAATTTAATATAAAGAGGGCAGTTTTATGCATGTGCGTAGGTATTATAATTTTTTTTATTCCTTGCTCATAAAATACCAAAAATTATCAACCTTTTAAAAAGTAATAGGTATATGAACACAAAGTTTTGTATCTCTGTTGTATTTCAATTGAAATTCTATAGGTACCTGTACCTTTACACAGTAGCAGGTACTACCACACGTTTGGTTGATGATTTTTTTTTTTCACTTTCCAAGTTCACTTTCCACTGATACGAGTTGCGACCCATCTTTTGATTTATTTTTATTTTTTTTTTCTGCTCATCTCCAATCGGGAATAATGAGTGAGGTACATATTATTAATGCATTTAAATTGTGTTCTCACCCCAAAGCGTCTCCAAGAAATCAATCGATGGCAACCAAAATTCATTCACTTCCTTAATACCATACCACCAAAAATATCAACAAAAGAAAATACAACCCACAGGACTCTTATAATGTCAATAGCATTCCATAGCAGTCTTATTAAATTCTTCGTTGCTTATTCAATTTTGTTTCGAAGGAAAACAACAGCAATTCAAAAATAAATGAGCAAATTAAAATGTATCTACCTTCAACTCTACCACTTTATGCCAATATAGTAATCTCGAAACGACTTTGTAACTTTTATTACAATTTTATTTTTTTGAAAAAGGTTCATTTTCTACAATAAAAAAAATAAATGTAAACAAAATAAAAACTCTCCAAACAATAATTATCGGAAAACAATAACTCGTCCATAGAACAATAGAATTCAAAAATAAAAAAGAACACAAGAAACAACAAATAACAACCCCTTCAAAAAGCCATGAAAAAATCACAATATAGTTACACCGTTAAACGGGCTAACAAATAATGCTCCTTTTTCTTAGAATTTTCTCCGCGTTAAGTAAGTAAAATGAAAAGTATAAAAAAACTTACATTTCTGCCATCGGGTTGCGCCCGAAAACGAAAACCCATCCTTTCAAACATAAAAAGATTCCATTAAAGAGAAAAAACATGCCCCTAACCACCTTAATAAAACACCACCAGCACCGCCGCTACAAACTTGCCAACCACAACTCCTAACCAATACATCCTTATCCCTCCATCATTTCAAATACATATCTTCCAACTACACGACGGATGTAAGCTGTTTAAAAGAGGTGTAGAGTTTGAGATGGTGATGGAGCTGGCGCGGCGGCGGGCGGGCGCCGCGCCGTAAATATTCAGATATACCTCAATAAAAATAAATCGACATCAATTTTTGAAAACAAAATGAAATACAGCCAGCCAGCGGTTCGGTGTAAGCGAAGAAACCATTGTTAGGTATCCTGTTTTGTGATGTGATGTAACGTCGAAGCATTAGATTTTTCCTTTCTTTGGATAGATATTTGTTATAGGTAGGGTAGGTAAAATATTCCTAGAAAATCCACCTTTTCCGTTTTGCCAAAGGGATGACTAATTCTCTAAGGATTCGTAAAATATTCGATGTGAATCTAAAAATATGTCTCATCACAGAGAAGAGAATAAATTTATCTACACAGAGATGTTAGAAAAAAAATTGTAGATTAGTTTTTTTTTTGAAAGATCATCTTCATAAAGTTTCGAATTATTATGATGTCATAAAATATTGCACTTAATGGAAGCTCTTTCTTGATAGTTTAATGTTTATTACATCTGAAGTAATGGTAATAGTATCAAGTTTAAGGATGAAGACGTGACGTGACGTGCTGTTGCATAGCCCTGATATATTTTGTTTAAAATCTCCCTATTGAGTATTGACACTTTTCCTAATTCGTTAATATGTAGGACTATCTGACTCGTGCTCGCGTTGCTTCGCAATCTTTAGAAAATTATATGTGTTTGCTATAAGTACATATCATACATTAAGTAGCGTCTACCTCCACACTATGTTGATTTGTGTGTATCAACAGTGCTGATAAACAAGGTTGAGTAAATGCGGACGTGTAAATCAACAGAGTTGATGAAATTTTGTTGACCTGATCGCAACCCGACTCAAATGGAAAGAAATCAACAACGTTGACTCGACGGAACGATAATTTTAAAGTCGGGACGTGTTCATCAACACAGTCGTCACTTTTATTTCTTGGATGATAACATGAAGCTTCGGTAATTATTGCAGCAGCAAAAAAGAAAAATAGCCTCTTCTTCACTCATGAGGAAAATTTTATTGGCTAGGTACACAATTTAATTATTTTATTTTGTTTATTTTTACAAAGAAAAGCTAATTTATAAGTAATTCAATTAAAAAAAGAAGAATTATTTATAACCCACTCAATTTCCATGCAATTTCAATGTCAGATTTTTTTAAAAGAGTAATGACACTTGACACATGACATGACAGTATACAACAACGCAAATAAATAATGTTGACCTGCATAATGTGGACGCTGATTTAGAGGAAAAGATTTTGTTGATGTTTGCATACTTTTCATACCCATTTTTTTTTTTTTATTTTAAGGATTCCGAGTACACAATATTTTGGCAGTGTAGCCATTTTGTGATATTTGAAGTGTTTTTTTAAGAGTGAATTTATTAGAATTTATTCTTAACGTTTTCCCTTTCAAAAAGCCTGTAAGAAGGCCTTCCGAGCCTTATTTGTGGAACTGTAGGCATCCAAAGTCATCCAAACTTTCAAAACTCAAAAAAATCGTAAATAATGAATTTACTTTGAAATAAATATTTTCACAACCAGACCTCAAAGAAGAAAAACGATTAAGAGTTTTAAAAACCGCAAGGGTGCGAGAACAGCAATTTAGTGACGCTGGAACATCTTGACATGCCTTCAGCTCCACTAATCATATCAATACCGTTATAACAAAAGACAAAATTGCCTGGGCAATTAATACTTTCTCTCCGTATGTCTCCAGGCCCAGGCTTAGCATTATTTAATTCGACTTGTTGAATTATTGATAGCTTTTTATAGCATTTATTTTTCCCCGCGGCATTTATTTTGCCCCGCGGTATTTTTATAGCCCCGTGGCATTTTTACTGCCCCGCGGCATTTTTATTGCCCTGCGGCATTTTTGTTTGCCTCGCGGAATTTTTTTTTTGCCCCGTGGCATTTATATTGCCCCGGTATTTATTTTTTCCCGCGGCATTTTTTTTTGCCCCGCGCCATTTATTTTCCCCCGTGGCACTTTTATTGCCCCGGGGCATTTTTTTGCCCCGCGGCATTTTTATAGCCCCGTGGCATTTTTATTGCCCCACGGCATTTTTATTGCAATGCGGCATTTATTTTGCCTCGCGGCATTTATTTTGCCCCGTGGCATTTATTTTGCCCCGCGGCATTTATTTTACCCCGCGGCATTTTTATTTCCCCGCGGTATTTTTATTGCCCCGGGGCATTTATTTTGCTTTGCGGCATTTTTATTGTCCCACGGCATTTATTTTGCCCCGTGACATTTATTTTGCCCCGTGGCATTTATTTTGCCCCACGACATTTATTTTTCCCCGCCGCATTAAATTTGCCTGGTGGCATTTATTTTGCCCTGCGGCATTTTTATTGCCCCGCCGCATTTATTTTGCCCCGTAGCATTTATTTTGCCCCACAGCATTTATTTTGCCCCGCGGCATTTATTTTTGCCGTGCATTTTTATTGCAATGCGGCATTTATTTTGCCCCGCTGCATTTTTACTACCTCGTGGCATTTATTGCCCCGCGGCATTTATTTTGCCCTGCGACATTTTTATTGCCCCGCGGCACTTATTTTGCCCTGCGGCATTTATTTCGCCCCGCGGCATTTTTATTGCCCCGCGGCATTTATTTTGCCTTGCAGCATTTTTATTGTCCCACGGCATTTATTTTGCCCCGTGATACTTATTTTGCCCCGCGGCATTTATTTTGCCCCGCGACATTTATTTTGCTCGCGGCATTTTTATTGCCCTGCGGCTTTTATTTTGCCCCGTGGCATTTATTTTGCCCCGCGGCTTTTAATTTTTTATTATTTTGTCGCACGGCATTTTTATTGCCTCGCGGCATTTATTTTGCCTCGTGGCATTTTTTTTGCCACGCGGCGTCAGTCAATTTATGTAAGTCAGTAATCATCAAATAACAGATTTCTCTGATAATTTTGAGGATCTTCGATTTAACTCTTTTCAAAATATTTGCCCCCTTATTTGTAAAGAAAAAATAGTTATTAGAGCTACCGTATTAAGGAAAACTACACCATGGAATAAGAATATTCCGGACTCAAATGGAGCAGTAAGCAATTGATATTTGATATTTAACATTAATAAACTTAGAACTTCGCGTTGTTTAAGATCTCACTACTTTTTACGGCTGACTAGTAACGCAAAGGTTTTTGTATACTTATATAGCCCAGTCAAAATAGACATAAAAATGCCGCGGGGCAAAATAAATGCCGCGAGGTAAATTAAAAGCCGCGTGGCAAAAAAAATGCCACGAGGCAAAATAAATGCCGCGGGGCAATAAAAATGCCGTGGGACAAAATAATAAAAAATTAAAAGCCGCGGGGCAAAATAAATGCCACGGGGCAAAATAAAAGCCGCAGGGCAATAAAAATGCCGCGAGCAAAATAAATGTCGCGGGGCAAAATAAATGCCGCGGGGCAAAATAAGTATCACGGGGCAAAATAAATGCCGTGGGACAATAAAAATGCTGCAAGGCAAAATAAATGCCGCGGGGCAATAAAAATGCCGCGGGGCGAAATAAATGCCGCTGGGCAAAATAAGTGCCGCGGGGCAATAAAAATGTCGCAGGGCAAAATAAATGCCGCATTGCAATAAAAATGCCGCGGGCCAATAAAAATGCCACGGCAAAAATAAATGCCGCGGGGCAAAATAAATGCTGCGGGGCAAAATAAATGCTACGGGGCAAAATAAATGCGGCGGGGCGAAATAATTGCCGCAGGGCAAAATAAATGCCGCGGGGCAATAAATGCCACGAGGTAGTAAAAATGCAGCGGGGCAAAATAAATGCCGCATTGCAATAAAAATGCACGGCAAAAATAAATGCCGCATTGCAATAAAAATGCACGGCAAAAATAAATGCCGCGGGGCAAAATAAATGCCGCAGGGCAAAATAAATGCCACCAGGCAAATTTAATGCGGCGGGGAAAAATAAATGTCGTGGGGCAAAATAAATGCCACGGGGCAAAATAAATGTCACGGGGCAAAATAAATGCCGTGGGACAATAAAAATGCCGCAAAGCAAAATAAATGCCGCGGGGCAATAAAAATACCGCGGGGCAATAAAAATGCCGCGGGGTAAAATAAATGCCGCGGGGCAAAATAAATGCCACGGGGCAAAATAAATGCCGCGGGGCAAAATAAATGCCGCATTGCAATAAAAATGCCGTGGGGCAATAAAAATGCCACGGGGCTATAAAAATGCCGCGGGGCAAAAAAATGCCCCGGGGCAATAAAAGTGCCACGGGGGAAAATAAATGGCGCGGGGCAAAAAAAAATGCCGTGGGAAAAAATAAATGCCGCGGGGCAATATAAATGCCACGGGGCAAAAAAAAAAATTCCGCGAGGCAAACAAAAATGCCGCAGGGCAATAAAAATGCCGCGGGGCAGTAAAAATGCCACGGGGCTATAAAAATACCGCGGGGCAAAATAAATGCTATAAAAAGCTATCAATAATTCAACAAGTCGAATTAAATAATGCTAAGCCTGGGCCTGGAGACATACGGAGAGAAAGTATTAATTGCCCAGGCAATTTTGTCTTTTGTTATAACGGTATTGATATGATTAGTGGAGCTGAAGGCATGTCAAGATGTTCCAGCGTCACTAAATTGCTGTTCTCGCACCCTTGCGGTTTTTAAAACTCTTAATCAGTTTTTCTTCTTTGAGGTCTGGTTGTGAAAATATTTATTTCAAAGTAAATTCATTATTTACGATTTTTTTGAGTTTTGAAAGTTTGGATGACTTTGGATGCTTACAGTTCCACAAATAAGGCTCGGAAGGCCTTCTTACAGGCTTTTTGAAAGGGAAAACGTTAAGAATAAATTCTAATAAATTCACTCTTAAAAAAACACTTCAAATATCACAAAATGGCTACACTGCCAAAATATTGTGTACTCGGAATCCTTAAAATATTTATATTGCCCCGCTGCATTTTTACTACCTCGTGGCATTTATTGCCCCGCGGCATTTATTTTGCCCTGCGACATTTTTATTGCCCCGCGGCACTTATTTTGCCCTGCGGCATTTATTTCGCCCCGCGGCATTTTTATTGCCCCGCGGCATTTATTTTGCCTTGCAGCATTTTTATTGTCCCACGGCATTTATTTTGCCCCGTGATACTTATTTTGCCCCGCGGCATTTATTTTGCCCCGCGACATTTATTTTGCTCGTGGCATTTTTATTGCCCTGCGGCTTTTATTTTGCCCCGTGGCATTTATTTTGCCCCGCGGCTTTTAATTTTTTATTATTTTGTCCCACGGCATTTTTATTGCCCCGCGGCATTTATTTTGCCTCGTGGCATTTTTTTTTGCCACGCGGCTTTTAATTTACCTCGCGGCATTTTTATGTCTATTTTGACTGGGCTATATAAGTATACAAAAACCTTTGCGTTACTAGTCATCCGTGAAGGGAGATCTTAAACAACGCGAAGTTCTAAGTTTATTAATGTTAAATATCAAATATCAATTGCTTACTGCTCCATTTGAGTCCGGAACATTCTTATTCCATGGTGTAGTTTTCCTTAATACGGTAGCTCTAATAACTATTTTTTCTTTACAAATAAGGGGGCAAATATTTTGAAAAGAATTAAATCGAAGATCCTCAAAATTATCAGAGAAATCTGTTATTTGATGATTACTGACTTACATAAATTGACTGTCAGTCAATTTTTTTTACGGTTTTTGCGATTTTCGCAGTCTTATATCTCGGGAACCACTAATGCTTTTTGTGGGTTGCCTAAGCATCGTGAGCTTAGCAAATGCTGTGAGTTTTAAATTTCTGACTATATATTAGGACTGAAGTCAGGGGGGGTCGAACATCGCCTGATTTTGAACCTAGAAAAAGGGTGTAGTGTAACGTGGGTCGATACTACCTCACCTACTAAGCTATGGGGGATATTGAATAGCTTCCCCAAGCCGAATATGGATGATGGCTAGATGAGCCTATCTGTTCGAAGTTTCAAAATAATTAAAAAACATGCTGAGGAGCCAAGGTGTTGTTTTAACTTCCGAAACGAAAGTGAATTTTATTCTAATCAACTTAAGCTATTTATACAAATTTGATATGCTTACACACTAATGACAAGCCTATACATATTCTAACTTAAACACTTACACATATTAGTGTTTCGATTTTATTGTTAAATCGACGAATAACAGAATCAGGCAGCATACTTGATATGTCATCAAATTAATAGCCCATATGCATGCCTCTTCTACAATGCACAAATGTATCAAAATACATCTAGTCATATGCACTACACAGCATGCAGTGCATTGAACTTTAGCGAGTAGGTAGATACACTTGAACAAAGTAATCTGAAGTGTCGTCGCGATCCATCATCGTCATCGTCAGTGGCATTGAAATTATTATATCATAAATTTGGGCTATGGAATGCATAAGGTTGATACTCATGACCATAAATGAAATGCGAGTGCATTAGAAAAATAGGTTAGTGGATATCGATGACCGGAATCAAATGGATAATTAAATGGTCGCTAGTGTGATGCCTTCACAGTAGTGCCAGAACTTGGCTGGGCACTACCGTGCCCCCCTGATTCGCTACGAGATATTTGGGAAATAAAATATTTTGCTACATTTTTTTATAAAAAAACTTATTCAAACTAATTTTAAAATAAAAAGTAAATAAAAACCAAAATTTGTTGCATTGCACTGTATCCTATACATTTACTGTCTCAACACGTTAACCTTAAGATCGAGAAGAACACAAATCTATATAGGAAGTAAATTACCATAATGAAGCTAGAAGTTGCGTTCACAGCAATAATAGAAGATGAAGAAAAAGAAACCTTCCACGTTCCGCTTGGGGTTCAATAGATGACGAAAAGGACATAAAACTGAATCGTCAAATATGTAGGTATAACAAAAAATAAGAAAATGGAACTGGCTATGTGGAAATATAAAAACGCAATCGAATGAATTTTAAAACGATGATGTTGATGCGAGTAAAATGTTATATGTTTACCAGTTAAATAGTTTTTTTTATCTCACACTTTATACGGAATATTCAACGAATCGAATTATGAGGGTAGGAGCTACCTATATACATATAGTTCTCCATTCTCAAATACGAAGGTAGATATAGAAAGGATAGAGTTATAACTTTATCCCGGTTCTAAAGCTTAATTTTTTTTTAGTAAAAGAAGAACAGTTTTGAATTGGCATACATACATAGGTATAGCCTCCCCTATTCGGTATTCTATTCGAGTTGTACTCTGATGTTCTTTTATTCATCATTGTTCGTAATAGCTTTGAGTATGTACCTACAACCGTCAATTGAGCTTAATTCTATTGACATGAACTCCATCTTCTTACACCACAATGCGGACAGAAAGGATATTCATGGTGGGTGCAAATAACGCCATTTTAGTAATTTTTATGAACGACTCCCTAACTAAATCAACGGGTTTGAGAATTTACGTATGGAAATGTCGAGCTCATCAAATAACACCAATTTTCAATAAAAATACCCTTCCTGATTTCAATGAAACAAAAAGAGTAAACTTCTAATATTATTTTCGTTTTTAATAATAATTGAAATGGGAGGTTGTGGGCATATCCTCAGGTATCGTCCATCTCGAATTGAACTTAGAATAGGATTGAAAAGATTTTGTTGTTTGTGGAATGACTGAGTAGCTTTTAGCATAATCATCTGAAAGCGGATCACTCACCCACTCAACCAGACCAGCGCCCGCACCCGCACCATCCAGAGTTTGCCCGGCCGCTGTGCAGTGTGCACCATGAACCCCTACCAGAACCCCGTCCGCTAACTCACGATTATAGGGAATCGACGGAAGGTGTGAATCAGAAGAAGCCGAAATTTGTCGTAGAGCCATTTCGTCGCGTTGAGTAAAGAATTCAAGTCTTTGATCTTCATTTCCGAAAGTTCGTTAATGTCGTCAAAAAATTCCCTTACAAATGATTGCGCTCCAGTTTTGGCTAGAGCAGGGCATTTGCAGAGGAAGTACAGCTTGATAAACTATTCCTACTGCGGCGGTGGCGGTTCGATGCGGTATGAAAAATTGAGAGACAATTTGGTCTTTCATAACTCCAAGCGGAATGTTGACTCTTTTCGAAAGTGAGCCGTGACGGGCTGATCCTTGCCTGGCGAGCTCGTCAGCCCATTCATTGCCCTCAATGCCACTGTGACCCGGAACCCAAATAAGAGTGACACCGAGGTCAGTGTTCAGACTCGCAAGTTCATTCTGGAATTGCTGGACCAATTTGAAGGATGATGTAGCTGAATCAATGGTTTTAACAGCTGCCTGACTGTCTGTGATAATAGCTACATTACGGTTCTGGTTTGGATCTTTTTTTAGTAACTTGCATGTTTCCCTGATTGTTAGTAATTCAGCTTGAATGACACTACCAAAGTCAGGTAGCCGAAAGGACCTAGAGACAATAATGTGGAGATCCAAAGTTTAGCAGTATGCATCCAAGTAGTATGGATTAGCGAGTTCTGGCCATTCTTCCTGGCACAGCTGGCGGCGGAGCTTTCTGTTGGTGGTGGTGTCATTGGTGACGGAGTGAATAAGTGACCCCCAGGACTCAGCAAATAGCATCTCAGCGAGTTGGTGTCTTGATGATTTGTTGGCTCGTGCATAAAAGTGTACGTTAAAATCAAATATTTACGTATAAAACCCAAATTTTTTTCGTAACTTTTGCGGTTTTTGACGTGTTTTTCGTCTTTTTTAGCTTAAATTTCGGTTTTGAAAGTAAATTTTTGTGTTTTTAACGTAATTTTCAGGTTTTTTACGTAATTTTTTTTTTTCGTAAATTTTGTGTTTTATATTGATTTTTGTTTTTTTTGTACGTAAATTTTATTTCTTTTTTATGTAAATTTTGGGTTTTTACATACATTTTTTGACCCGAGCCAAAAATCATCAAGAATCGCTGAGTCCCAGAGTCACTTATTCACTCCGCCAACAATCCCGCCACCACCAACAGACAGCTCCGGCACAGAATCTTGAAAACTCCGCCAGTTGCGCTAGAAAGGCCAGAACCCGCTTATCCCTACTACTTATATAGACGATTAATATGTAGTTGGAGATTAGGTAATGTCGGCTTTTAATACCAAGTCATCAGCGTAGAGAAGAACTTTGGTGAGAGTTCCAGCAAACAAAACTCCTCCAGGAAAAATTTCAGAGATATCATTGATAAAAAGCGCGAATAAAAGAGGGATTCGAATGCATCCCTGAGAGACACCTGCTGACTAACTCAAACCACTCTGACAACCTGGAACCATCCAAAACTGCTGCACTAGATGGCGACAATAAGAAATTGTTATAAGGCATCAGGAACTTCCGAGGCACTCCAAGTCTATCCAGCTTATAAAGGGTTTTCCATTAACGGCGGATCGATTTGAAAATTGAATAAAACAAGTTGTATACAGGGTGTCCCGTAAGTAATGGATAACCTTGAAATGCCGCATAGTAGACTTTATTACCGTCCTGAAAACTGATAAAAAAAAGTTCTATCCCAACCACAAGAAAAGTAATATGCATTTTTTTGTTCAGTGCATTATTTTTTTTCTTACTTTACATTTTTGAATACCACGACTACAAGTGAATGAGTTCCATCATTTTTTTTTTGCAGGAATATTTTACATTACTTGTGCCAACACATAAGTAGAAGAAAATTATTATAACTGTTGGACTTCTTAGAGAAAAAAATTATTTAACATTGAATTTCAATGCAAAATGTAAAAACAAATAATTTTTGAAAAAGTTAAATCATAGCTGGTATAAAAAAAATGCATAAGTACCTGAGTGGCCAACTATTTTAAAAATATGCGCGTTAAATGCAAATTTCAAAATGGTATTACTTATTATTATATCTAGAGTCAATAGCAAGTTATTGGTAAAAATCTGCAATACTAGAGTAAATTTATCAAAAACAAAAGTTTTCAAAATTAGCACAGTAAACGTGAAAATAATACCAAGCGTTGAACATAGCAGATTTTTGATTTATTGGCTGTTTCTACGATGTTGTCCTAATGATAAATCCAAGCTTTCAACTTCTAGGGCCGAATGCATTATTGATACAAATGTCAAAAAAGTGCAAAAAACGGTTACATTTTCGAGCTTGTTTTGAATTTTACCTGTTCTATTGGGCTTTAACAAACCCATCAAATATTTTGTTGGTTGCTATTTTTTATTTGTTATTTTCTCCAAACAAAAAGTCTTCAATTTTAATTGTGTTTTTTTGAATAGTAAATTGTAAGATCCTGAGTAAGTGAGAACGCATAAAATCGTAAGTTTTTTAAATTTTGAATTAAAGCTTTTGTAATTTGATCTTAATTCATAAGATTAAGACCAAGACGAACACTTATTTATATCGTTTTTATTGTTAATTCTTCATAAAAATTAACGGTCTAAATAGCTGTTTTCCTGAACCTGCTTTTTGATAATTAAGACGTTTGATTGAACTTTTTCGATGCCACGTATTCTGTATTCTGCACAAGAATATGCAAACATGCATTTCATTTATGGAGAGTGCAGAGGCAACGCAAACGAAGCTGCGACTCTGTATAGGGAAAGGTACCCTAACGCACGTCACCCGGATTATCGAGTGTTTATCCATAGCTGTTTCTCGGAAGGAAGGCTGCCTGGTAGTGGTGTTGGTGGTGCTAGCGTGGGACGACCCCTTCGAGGAGATACCGAAGACTTAGTGCTTGCGGAACTTGACCGAGATCCTACAGTATTAATCCGAGCAATAGCACGACGCACTGGGATCGGAAAGACGACTGCGCATAATGTGCTAAGTAAATATAAATATCATCCCTTTCACCTAACACGGGTGCAAACTCTCCAGCCGCAAGATTTTGAAACGAGAATGAGTTTTTGTCGACAAATGATAATGAAAATTGAAGAAGATCCGCAGTTCTTTGACAAAATTCTTTGGAGCGATGAGTCGACATTTAAAAGAGATGGCTACACTAATCTCCATAATCTCCACTTCTTGGCACTACAAAACCCAAACATCATGAGGGAAGACAGGTCCCAGTACCAATTCAAAATAAACTATTGGACTGGGATTCTCAATGGGAAAATAATTGGACCCTTTGAGTTGCCGCGGATTTTAACTGGCCAAGTTTATTTGAAGTTTCTCAAAAATGATCTCCCAACCTTGCTGGAAGAAGTGACTTAAGAACTAAAGGAATCCCATTGGCTTCAAAATGATGGTTGTCCAGCACACTATGCTTTGCCTGTGCGGGCATATTTAAATGCCAGATAACCAGGCAGATGGATAGGACGTCTGGGACAAATTTTATGGCCACCCCGTTCACCAGACCTAAATCCACTTGATTTTTTTTATTGGGGATGCATTAAGGAAATTGTATACAGCAAGCCGATCAGGTCTTTAGAGGAGCTAAGAAATCGTGTGGAGGCAGCTGCATTACAAATTTCTGAGCAAAACCTTGCACGTTCACTAAGACGTTCATTTATTCGGAGGTGCAGAACCTGTATAAGATTGGGTGGAAAACAGTTTGAGAATTTGCTTTAAATAAAAAAAAAATTAAAAAATTATCTATTTTTGTTTTTGTTTTCTAACTAAGTGATCATGTCATTAAAAGCTGGCTCAAAAACTTTTTGTTTAGAGAAAATAACAAATAAAAAATAGCAACCAACAAAATATTTGATGGGTTTGTTAAAGCCCAATAGAACAGGTAAAATTCAAAACAAGCTCGAAAATGTAACCGTTTTTTGCACTTTTTTGACATTTTTATCAATAATGAATTCGGCCCTAGAAGTTGAAAGCTTGGATTTATCATTAGGACAACATCGTAGAAACAGCCAATAAATCAAAAATCTGCTATGTACAACGCTTGGTATTATTTTCACGTTTACTGTGCTAATTTTGAAAACTTTTGTTTTTGCTAAATTTACTCTAGTATTGCAGATTTTTACCAATAACTTGCTATTGACTCTAGATATAATAATAAGTAATACCATTTTGAAATCTGCATTTAACGCGCATATTTTTAAAATAGTTGGCCACTCAGGTATTAATGCATTTTTTTTATACCAGCTATGATTTAACTTTTTCAAAAATTATTTGTTTTCACATTTTGCATTGAAATTCAATGTTAAATAATTTTTTTCTCTAAGAAGTCCAACAGTTATAATAATTTTCTTCTACTTATGTGTTGGCACAAGTAATGTAAAATATTCCTGCAAAAAAAATATGATGGAACTCATTCACTTGTAGTCGTGGTATTCAAAAATGTAAAGTAAGAAAAAAAATAATGCACTGAACAAAAAAATGCATATAACTTTTCTTGTGGTTGGGATAGAACTTTTTTTTATCAGTTTTCAGGACGGTCATAAAGTCTACTATGCGGCATTTCAAGGTTATCCATTACTTACGGGACACCCTGTATGAGATATCAATAAGGTTTAATCTTTATTTGAGAGCCCTATCAATGACATTATGTGTGAAATATAACATTGTTCAATTGGCCGCCACGGTTTCGCTGGGTGGCGCGGATTCGAAAGGTCCAGTTTTCGATGACTTGCGCATTAATCAGACTGAATTTGACCGATGGCATCGATTATGTTGTCTTTGAGGGGCCGCGGCGGCTTTCGGCTTATTCGCATAGACCTGCGACATAAGAAGCCCCACAAGATAAAGTCCAAAGGGGTCAAATCACACGATTTTTGTGGGCAATTCACGTCGCCTTGGCGCGTGATAACCATGCCATGAAACCGCTCGTGCAGAATATCGATTGTGTCTTGAGCCGTGTAGCACGTAGCGCCATCCTGTTGAAACAATATGTCTTCGGTATCCATATCATCCAATTCAGGCCACAAGAAGTTGTTGTCCATGGACCTATAGCAATCGCCGTGGACGGTAATGGCCTGGCAAGTATCATTTTTGAAGAAGTACGGACCGATGACGCTTCTAGCAAAAAAAACAAACCACACAGTAACTTTATTTTGATGCATTGGCACCTCGTGAATCTCGCGTGGATTGGTATCGTCTCAAATCTGGCAATTTTTCTTATTCACGTACCCGTTCATCCAAAAATGGGCCTCATTGATAAAGATGATTTTTTGACCGAAATTGGGATCAACTTCCAACTGCTCCAAAACCCAATTGTTGCTCGACGCTGTTACTTACCATGATGATTTGTCTTAAGTAACTGATTAAAAGACGATATTTTGACAGAAAGTAAAAGAAACAATATGGCCGCCACGAGCTGTCGAAATCAATCCGTCCCTATTGGAAAACCCTTTATATCAGAGCCTGTCTGTTAACGGTATAACTAATACTTGTTGAACCTGTACGACCAGATTTATAAGATAATTTACTTTCTTGGCAGAACAAAATTATTGTTTAAATTAGTTGTTGGCACCAATATACAAATTTTCGAAGGAAATGACGTTTCTTTGTCAATCTGTATTAATCTGCTTTAAATATTTAAACGAGAGTTTAGGTATATATCAACTAGTGAAAGACGTACATGTGCCCCTTTGAAACGGCTACAAATTGAATCATTCTCCACACCCTAAATAAATTTGTTGATACGTGCCTGGTATTCGCTCTTTCATTCCCTTACAAATGTTTCATATCCAGGATGAAGGAGTTATTCCACTTCCTCTGCTCTATATTTACTTAAACATTCCCCCATATATTTTCACCAACTAATTTACCATTTATGTATATTTAATGCATCCTGTATACTTAGACGATAGACACAAAATTCACATTAGTGAATTATTCAATCTACGATAATTTGTTGAATTTAAATTGTTGTTGTCCGAGTCATGTGTTCATAAATTTTAATCTCGCAGCATTTTGCTTGTGTGCAATGGTTTGTGTCAAAGGTATATATTAGTCGAGTCTAGTCGAGCTCTATATGATATGCGTTTTGTTGGTTGTTGCCTTACATCCATTTCGACGAATTCATCCGCATAAAATATGTGTTTGAATTGGCGTCACTAGCTAGTTAATCGTAAATCCATCTTAATGGTTCTAATTACATGCAACTTGAATTGAATGACATACTTACACACATCTCTATAAGCAGAGCCACACTAATACTAATATACACCGCGTGCTTAAAGCATACATGTGCAAATTAAACGATTGATGGATGGATGGATATAGGATAGGATAGCCCATGCATAAATTATTCAAATGGGTTGGGTGATTGTGGTTTTCATTGGACAAACATTTTGGAGAGTGAATGATGTATTGATATACATACATACATATGTGTATAACATCAAACACAAACATGCATTTGACACAATGAGCCACCACCGAAGTCAGCCCCTGCTCCTTGCATTTCAAGAAGTAAGGTGATGTGTTTAATAAAAACTTCAACCCACTGAGATGTGCCTGAGCACAATGATGATGATGAAAGGAGATGGAGCCGCAGTCGATGCGATTATGAAAAATTAAACAAAAAGAATGTAACTACGGTAATTCGAGCCAGGGCCTTAACGTTAACGGCCACCCGGCGCCATATCGTCGCCTGAGAATTATTTTGTCGTAAACGCCAAAATGCACTTTTTTTTCGAAGGTCCTCTTTCCATTTCTGCAATCAGAATTTTCCCATCATTTACCGTTCCTGAGATATTCAGTATGAATTTTCGTCGTATATCCACAAATTAACTCATCCTTCAGTTTTGTTTTGTCGTAAATGCCAGATTTATGGATATACGACAAAAAGTCCATGTATTTTCGATTTATTTTTTGATTAATTTTAGTTTGTCGTACGTCCGTAGACTTAACACATACAACACAAAAATTCAAATGGAACGCCAGAATTTGTTTGGCGTACGTGTACGTAAATGGGAAAAGAATATAAAACAGATCATATACAATGTATATGTATATGTTTGTGTGTATTTTAGCAGGTTGGTCGGCGCGTGCGGTGTAGGATCAAAGGGGTAGTATTTAGTATTTAGGTAGACGAGTGAAAATATCTCAACTAAAACATGATCGCACATTGTATGTGTTTAGTGTCTATACAAAGCATTTTACATTATGTAATTATATTTGCAACTGTGACGTTTTTGTGTAATGTATATACCTACTATGCAAGCAAACGATTTCAAAGCATTCTCCGTCAAAGCAGATCAGTTAAATTATTTATCAATGCCATTTAGTAAAATAAAACTTCTAAAATTTGAAAAAAAAGATCATTTTACGCTCTATTAGACAACAAGCGGGACAGAGCTGGAGTTTAAACTATTATCAATATCAAAAAGGGCTAATAAAAATAATTTACATATACCGAAAAATTTATTTACACAAAGTATTCCTATTTCCTTAAAAAAAAATTTAAATCCATAAGGAAAAAATTAATAGAGCTGGGTCTAAGTTAAACATAGGTTTGGTTGAATTTTCGGACGTTTATTCCATTTTTTTAAGTTTATCATTTCAAAATATTTGAAGCTATTTGTGTACTTTACCAAGTTAATTATCTTATAAAAATATAAAAATAACAATTTGTAATTAAAATCAGTTTGTATTCATTGAGGCAGAATTATCTTAAACTGTAGTTTAGTTAAACCTGGGTCTATCTGCGACTATGAATATGCCCCAATTACATTGAAAGTTTATTTGTATTCATGCCTAAAATAGAAGCCCTATTTAAAAATACAAAATAGTTATTACCTATCCAATGTCAACTGAACACGAAAATTTCGTTTTTTTTCCTTTTAGTTTTTCTGTTTGTTAATGGTCATAGGATGGCTTTTTTCGTTTTTTTTTATTAACAAATTTTCAGTTATGCTTTTTTTTTTCGTTTACAAGTTTTAGCTAAATATTCATTATTTTATAAGAATGTATATACTTGTGTTAATTTTTTTTTAATAAACACAGTATACGAGTACCTTTAAAAGATTGACTCTTCTTATATATACAGTTATTGACAATCATTTACAGCGTTTCCTGTTGTAATTCGTGTGCCATACTTTGGGATGTGATTCGTGTTCATATTCTAAGAAAAAATTGTTCTACAGTATAGTCTTAGATAAGTTTTAGATTTTCCCAAGTATCCAAAATGTATGGGTTTTTGGGTGCACTTATTCATAAAATTTTTTTTTATTATTGTTTCGTTCATCAGGTAAAAGAAAAAAAATGTTATGTTTATTACGCGTTTTTTGAAAAAATTGACCTCAAAGTCATAATTTAGCTTGGGCAGACAAAATTGAACACCATTTAAAATTGAATATCTGGCAACCCTAAAAACATATCAGCTTAATTTAAACGTAATTTTAAAGGATAGTATTTCTACTACAAAAAAAAAATTCTAAAATGAGGTCCCTTTCATTAGTACTGACAGAGAAATTGACCTTAACATGGGTTAGGGTACACCAAAGTAAGCCTTTTTTTAAATCGTCAAAAAGTGATGTCAAAGTTGAAAATCAGACTTAACTGTGGGAAAATTTTTTTCTTAGAATATGACCAAAAATCACATCTCAAAGTGTGGCACACGAGTTACCGGACACGCTGTATTTGAATAATTTGTTCTTATTCGAATCGGCATCAACTTAGTCTTGCAATGTGGTATGTGCGTTTACTTTGTCGAACGTGTATGGGGTGCAACAAAATGCTTATTTTCGTGGCATATACGACAAACTGATTCTGGAGAAAATCACTTATAATTCGGAAACCAAAACCGACTGGGCATCTTGGAAAACTTCAATCGAAAGAAGATTTACCACATAATAATATATTTAAAAAAAAAAGAAAACTTAATCGATCAGCTTTTTTTTATTTAAACTCAAACCTTAAAATTAAATTTCCCAAACTCGCCCAAATGGCATATACGACAAAATAATTCTCAGGCGACGATATGCTGCCTAAAACCCCATGGTTTACAGCTTTGTGTCTATCTATTAAAACAAATGGGCACGAATGGATCCCACAAACTTGATCTCGTAGCTAGCAATGTGCATATGTATGAATTGGTTCCATAAAATTATGATATCATAAAAAAAAAAGAAAAACAAAGGACCTCTTACATGAAAATTACTATAGATTTGTTATTTAAATAGCTTATACAGATGGAGCAAAAAAAAAGTATGCCATCTGATTTGTTTGATAAATATAAATTTATAAAAAAAAAATTGAAAAATCGTTAGAGCGGTTTTCTCAAAAATTAATTTTGTATATATTAAAATTCTTCAACATTTTTCAAAATAAAATTTGGTATACCAACTTTAAGAATTAAATAAAATACAATTTTACACAAAATTAAAAAATATTTATTGATCTGTTTTCAAGATATTAAATTTTCAAAAAATAAAATTCAATATTTTTTTTTTTTAATCCAAAAATTATTTTTTCGAAAAATTATATATGCAAAATTGTTGAAACTATAAAGGACCTCTTACATACAAAATTTGGTTGAAAAGGGCGTAGCCGTTAATGAGAAATTTGAAAACCAAAAAATTGACTATGACAGGTACAGTTAATAACCGTTATAAAAAACTTTTTTTTCTACCAAATTATTAATTGTAGTTATTTACAAGCTCGTAATTTTTTTTTTTTTTCAAAATCGTTAGAGCCGTTTTTGGAATAAATCAATTTTTGTATTTTGGTTGTATGGCAGGTACCGTTATTTTTTCAGCTAAACAAAATTCAATTTCGACTCTAGGGAATTTCATAAAAACTTTTAGTCCATAGTTTGAAGAAAATCGCTTCAGTCGTTTAGGCTGCAGGTCGAGGTACAGACAGACAGACAGAATTATAGTAATGTTAGGGAAAATTATTATCTCGAGTTTTTTTTTGCACGAATCCTAAACTTGCCATATACTACGTATATCGCAAGTAAGAATGATGAACGATATATATCTCATTTGTGGGCAATAGGTAGACCAAAAAGCCCTTTAGTGTTTGAAAATGTGTAAGGTTTTTTTTTAATTATCTAAAATTTTAACATTGTGAAATTGAGGACACAGCCTTCACGACTAAACTTCCGGCAAACGGCTACAGACTTTGCTGGCAGACTTTGCTGCAGGAAGGAATGTCATCACCTCAAGCACCTGTTTCCTACACCTCAATATACACAAGGGGACTTGGCGGTCGCGTGATCAACGAACCGTCAACTAAATTGACCACGTTGCGAAGGACGTGAGACTTGCTTCCAGTATCTTGGACGTCTGAACGTTCCGGGGGGCCAACATTGACTCGGATCACTACCTGGTGGTAACTAGACTACGAATGCGGATATCCAAGACTGCACAACGCAGAGTAGATGCTGTGAAATGGTACGATGTTAAAAAGCTTAAATCCCAAGAGACCGCCGGAACGTTTGAGGACCACGTAACTCTAAATCTCTCAGGAAGTCCGCCAACAGTATTAAGTGCAGAGGACCAGTGGAAACATTGTCAACAAGCCATCAGAAAAGCCGCCTCTGATGTGCTGGGTTTAACTAGGCAACCACAACGAAACCCCTGGTTCGATGAAGAGTTCCAGCTGGCGCATGCTGGTAAGGACGAGGCCTACCAGGGCATGCTGCAGACTCGAGCAAGAGGTACTGAGAGAGTAGCCCGGGCTAAAAAGAAAGGAGGAACGCCGACTTTTCAGGAGGAAAAAGAGAGAGCACGAGAAGCGGGTGGTCGAGTCTGTTGAGGGTTGTAGCGGCAGGGGAGATGTTCGAAAATTTTATCAGAGGGTGAAACGATCCACCCAAGCGGTTCGAGATAAGAGTGGGAATGTGGTAGTAGATACACAGTCAGTGCTGAGGATCACGAAAGAAGACTTCTCTAGACTGCTTAACGACGAAAACAGCCAAGACACCACTAGTAGGCAGAACACTCCATTCAACTTGGACGATGATGGCCAACAGTTCCGTCCACCCGACCTAACCGAATTGCAGCTGGCGATATCGTAAAAGTTTGCTGTTGCGAATGGCCTGCATGCAAAACTATTTAAATCAGCGGGAGGTGAATTATTGTCAGGAGCATACAACAACTCATCTGCAAAATTTGGTCGGATGAAAGTGTGCCCGATGAATGGAACGTCGGTATAGTGTTCCCCATCCATTAAAAGGAGATGCTTGGCAATGAACCAACTACAGAGGATTTAGTCTCCTAAATGTCGCTTAGGCTCTCCTGTGTGACCGCTTAAAACCTTTTGTGAACGATCTGATCGGCCCCTATCAGTGTGATTTTAGACCAGGCAAGTCAACCGTCGATCAAATGTTCACACTCCGACAGATTTTATAAAAAACCCAGGAATTCCAGAACGATACGCGCTACCTCCTTATCGGTTGGAAAGTCGCGTATGATATTGTGAAAAGGGACAAATTATACAGATCCATGTCATATCTCGGCATCCCTGCTGAACTCGTCCGCTTGTGCAGGATAACGATGGGGAAATCTCGCTGCTCCGTTAAAATTGATAAGAAAACCACCGATTCCTTTGATGTTGAGAAAGGTTGGAAAGGTATTATACAACATAATCAATATCGTTCTTGAAGCAATAGTACAAAACGCACAATTCGCGCACTGCGAAAAAAAAAATAAAACATTTGCGTTGTTTTAAGTTTTTGTTTCATATAAATAATTATCAGGTGCAAAAGAAATAGGTTTTTACTGTTTTAAATTAATTTTAACAAAAATAAATTCATTTTGATTAAATTAAATTTATTTTTGATATAGGTACATATACATACATACATACATCTATATTTCAGTATCAATTTTTTGTTTAATAAATAAATAAGATAAATTAATTTAAATTATCTTAAGTATAAGCTTAAACAAAGAGATCAGTGTTCAGTAAATTTACAGTCAAAGTTAAAAATTAAATAAATTTACATTCATTTTGCAGAACTTTCTTTAAATAAGAATATTAAATAAATTTTGGGAATTATTGCATATTATTTACAATGCAAACTCTTAGGCTTTTATTTATATTTCAATTTGAATTGCTTTTGAATTGCTTTTGAAACTATCTCTGTCATTTCTCTTTCTAATTCTGATAATTAAAAAAAGAAAGAAGATACAAATCTTGTTGAATGGAAAACCAAAATACATTTTAACTTGATTCTGTTTTACATATTGAAATTCTATTGAAGACTGTTAAAGGAAGGTTGGAAAATTTTTATCAACCGAAAAGTGAAGTTTTCTAGAGATGGGGTCAAGAAGTCGCCTGATTTCAGAAAATGGTTCAAAATAGACACTTTTTGAAAAAGTCGTATCCTGGTCGAACCGACAGATTTTAGAAAAAACCCAGGAATTCCAGATCGATACGCGCTACCTCTTTATCGATTGGAAATTCGCGTGTGATAGCGTGAAAAGGGACAAATTATACAGATCCATGTCATATCTCGGCATCCCTGCTGAACTCGTCCGCGATGTGCAGGAAAACGATGGGGAAATCTGACAGTTCCGTCAAAATTGGTAAGAAAACCACCGATTCCTTTGATTTTGAGAAAGGTTATAAAGTTATCATACAACATAATTAATATCGTTCTTGAAGCCATAGTACGAAACGCACAATTCAACACCAGCGGTGCAATTTATCAAAAGTCCGTTCCATTAGTTGCATATGCGGACGACATAGACATTGCCGGCAGAACGAAGCGAGCTGTGGCAGGCGCATTTGCGAGCATTGAAGGGGAGGTGGCTTGAATGGGATTGGCGGCTAATGAGGACAAGACGAAGTGTATGCTGTCATCGAGAAAGGAATCTCAACAACGTCGACTCATAATATCACGATGGACAGATATAACTTCGAAATTGTCAAGAACTTTGTCTACCTGGGCTCCACTATTACCTCGCAAATTAACATCAGTTCAGAGATCAAACGAAAAAGAAGGCAGTATGGCCAGTGTTGCCGCTGAGATATTTGAAAAAGTCGCAAAAATAGGGGTCCCGAGAAAAAAAAGTCGCTTTTGAAAAATTATTTAATATTATAGCCAAATAAAACGAAATCTTTATAAATTGCGAAAAAAAAAAATAAAACATATTTGCGTTGTTTTAAGTTTTAGTTTCATATAAATAATTATCAGGTGCAAAAGAAATAGGTTTTTACTGTTTTAAATTAATTTTAACAAAAATAAATTCATTTTGATTAAATTAAATTTATTTTTGAGATAGGTACATTAGGGGTGTCGGATTATTTTTTTTTTTTGTTTGTCAGGTATTCAAAATAGGTATCGTGGATCTTGTAGAGGATACCCACACAAGTATTTTTAGTTCTGGGAAATTTTTCAAAATTATGCTTCCAGACCCCGCGGCCGTTTTTTATGTAAGAAACACGTTTTTTTTTAAAGTCAACAAATGACCGAGAAATTCGCGTACCAAAAGTGGTTTTACTGATTTAAAATTATTTATTTTCGGTCTCTAAGGATGCTAATAATAATATAGTACAAGTTACTGCCCCCTAAAATGTCATAAAATACCATTTTACTCGAAAAATGTTTGAAAATCCCCCAACAAAATTGCGTTTTTCTAACTTCTTTCGAATATTTTTCTTAAATAAACTGTGGAAATTGCCTTCCACACATTCTACAATGTGTCTAAATTCATATTCAGTCAAAATATTTCGGAAATGATAAACAGAATAAAAAATAAAAATCAAAAACAAAAACAAAGTGTCTATATTGTATTTTTCATTCGAACTGTCCACGTTTGGGCTCCGTTCCTGAATTTAAATCGAACGACCTTTGTGTGTGCAAATCTTTCCATTATTATGAATTGTGACAGAAAGAGTATATGAAATAGCTTATTTGTCATGGTGCAAGCTTACGGTTGAATTTAACGGATCTGCAATCCATTGCGAATACGATCAATCGTCAAAGTGTATGACTGTCACAAGTGCGCATTTAGAACATGGCTAATCAACTTAAATCTTTTGGAAAATTAAAAATGTTCCCTAAAAAATTTCGTAGAAATCGTCTTCCAACATACGAAAACATTCTTCAAGCTGTTCACTTTGAGATGCATAATAAAACCAGCAAAGTTGCAATCAAAATTGTTGCAAAAGAGCTGATTTTGTTGTGGAAAAAATCAATGATTCCGAGTGTCAGTTTAAAAACAATAACAGAAAAAGTGAATCAATAAAAAATATTAACAAATCGCTCATGACAACACAAGCCCACTAAATTACAACAGTAAAGTGGAAAAATTCAAGGTAATTAAATATTTATATCAAATTCTCCATCTTTTGCACAACATTTTTGAAATTATTTTAGGCATCGACCAAAAGAATTTTTGACATTTCGGCTTGCAAATGCACCACGTTTGAAATGTGCAGTTGCCCAAACAAAAAAAAAAATACCGTTAAATCATCAGCGATTTCTTTTGGATCAACGTTACCAACGGAAACAAACAATTCCCAAATTAACACCACCGCCAAATGTTATTGAAAGCTCTGGCGATTCAAGCGATTGTTTTGAAATTCCTTCGGTTCAAGTGGATGTTGAAACTACATTGGAGATTGGAAAGGCAACCACTCAAAAGGCTGCTACTTACGCAGTGGTCGTGTACACAGCTCGGATCATAAGGGACCAAATAAAAGCAATTCATCTAAAAGCATTGTCGATGAGGATTCAGTTTCGCGAAAAAATACAGTTAAATTAACCTGTACGGCAGAGATAGCTGATAGACTTACACTATCGAATACACAAGTTGTAGCAATTAGAAATGCTATTCTGGTGGACTACAAAGTTGTAAGCAAAAAAAGTCAACTAATAGGGCGATCTAAAGTCCTGAATAGTCGCGCGATTGCACGTGAGGAATCACTCCAAGCGCAAAAAGAAAACAGGTCCCCAATGTTTGGACTGTATTTCGACGGCCGAAAAGATTTTACCAAAGTGTATAAAAATAAAAGAATTATTACGAAAAGAGAAGAACACATTTCGCTCTTGCAAATGACAGGATCGATATACATTGGACATGTAACTGTTGATGCTGATAGGGCTCATAGTTTAGGTACAACGGAAGAAATTTTGGAGTATTTGAGAAAAAAGTACATTTCTACAGAAGATTGGTTAAAAGTTGGTGCCGACGGTTGTGCTCATAATACAGGGTGGAAAGGTGGTAATATTTTGTATATGGAAAGAAAATTGAGCAGGCCCTTACAATGGATAATTTGTTTGCTACATCTGAACGAGTTGCCATTGAAAAACTTGATTAAAAAACATGACGGCAGAGCAACTGGACCCAATACGTATGATGGAGCAATTGGAAAAAAACTTGAAGGTTGCGAACAACTTTCAATCGTTGCATTCGAGCGAATTGAATTTCGCTGCAATGTTAAGAATTTAAAAGAAATATCAACTTCGTTAAGCACTGACCAGCAATATTTATTTAAAATCTGTATGGTTATTTCTACAGGAGTATGCGAAAACTTTGCGAGTGCTTCTCCAGGTAAAATAAGCCATGTAAGATAGCTTACAACTGCCAACAGACTGTGTCGATTGTACTTATCAACGCATTGTCCTTCAAAGCTGCTGAAAATGTTAGTTCAGTACGTATTGTGGGTCTACGCTCCGGCTCATTTCCAAATAAAGGACCAATCTTCTTGCGTTTTTGGTGTAATTCATCTTACAAATATTGTGGTGGCCTCTCGCTTTCTAGAACGTACATACATGAAAACTGTTCAGGAAACAATAGCAGGAACTTCGTTTTTTGCACATCCAGAAAATCTTCTGCTCTCTATTTTGAACGATGATGACGAGGAAATAAGACACCGTGGCTGGAAGAAGATTTTGTTGGTTCGCAATAAAAATTGTGATTCGACTCAGGTTCGCCAGTTCAGAATTCCTACACTGAACTTTGAAGCAAATCATTATACCGAACTCGTTGATTGGGAAAACGAAGCAGCATCTGTGCCACCAGTTCTGCGAAACTTCGATTTCAGTGCAAATGATGCAAGAATATTTGCTCAAAAAAAGTTATGTCATCATAAATTAGACTTTGATATTTTGCAAATACCATGCCATACGCAATCTGTTGAAAGATGCGTGAAGGCTGTGACTGAAGCGTCTGGTTCCGTGTGCGGTGAGGAGAGGAGAGATGGATTGATTGTTAAAATTAGTTGATAAGTGCAATTTCAAAATGAATCCATGCAGCAGTAAACAAGTTTAAGTTTGATAAAATTTAATAAATAATGAAAAAAAATAGTTTTTGATTTTTCTTTTTTTTTCTGTTTATCATTTCCGAAATATTTTGACTGAGTAAGAATTGAGACACATTGTAGAATTTGTGGAAGGCAATTTCCAGCTGATTTCAACAGTTTATTTAAGAAAAATATTCGAAAGAAGTTTGAAAAACGCAATTTTTTTGGGGGATTTTCAAACCTTTTTCGAGTAAAATGGTATTTTATGACATTTTAGGGGGCAGTAACTTGTACTATATTATTATTAGCATCCTTAGAGACCGAAAATAAATAATTTTAAATCGGTAAAACCACTTTTGGTACGCGAATTTTTCGGTCATTTGTTGACTTTTAAAAAAAAAACGTGTTTCTTACATAAAAAACGGCCGCGGGGTCTGGAAGCATCATTTTGAAAAATTTCCCAGAACTAAAAATATTTGTGTGGGTATCCTCTACAAGATCCACGATACCAATTTTCAATACCTGACAAAAAAAAAATAATCCGACACCCCTAAGGTACATATACATACATACATACATCTATATTTCAGTATCACTTTTTTGTTTAATGAATAAATAAGATAAATTATCTTAAGTATAAGCTTAAACAAAGAGATCAGTGTTCAGTCAATTTACAGCAAAGTTAAAAACAAAAATTAAATAAATTTACATTCTATTTGCAGAACTTTCTTTAAATAAGAATATTAAATAAATTTTGGGAATTATAGCATATTATTTACAATGCAAACTCCCAGGCTTTTATTTATATTTCAATTTGAATTGCTTTTGAATTGCCTTTGAAACTATCTCTGTCATTTCTCTTTCTAATTCTGATAATTAAAAAAAAAAAGAAGATACAAATCTTGTTGAAGGGAAAACCAAACATAGATGTTACATCGAGTCGAACCAAATACATTTCAACTTGATTCCGTTTTACAGATTGAAATTCTGTGACTGTTAAAGGAAGGTTGGAAAGTTTTTATCAACCGAAAACAGAAGTTTTCTAGAGATGGGGTCAAGAAGTCGCCTGATCTCAGAAAATGGGTCAAAATAGACACTTTTTGAAAAAGTCGTATCCTGGTCGAACGGGACAAAAAAAGGGTCCAAATGCGACTAAAGTCGCACAGCGGCAACACTGCTATTAGCTTCAACCCGCATTTCATTACCTTAAGAGAAAAGCATTTGAGGGTAACATTTTCAAAATCTTGTTTTTCAATGCTTCCTACATACATTTATATCAAAATAAAACCACAACCACACATTCGCATGTCGCACTACCACACCAGGTTTATGTAAATTATTGTTCTTAAACCTCATGTTTTAGATATTTACAGAACTTCATAATAAATTTCCTTGAAATCTTGAATAAACAATAACAACGAAATAATGCCAATAACAATGAATTTTATATAATTTTCATATGTATATTGTATGTATGTATGTACATATGCATGTATAAAGGTTTGTAGCAGGTAAAAGAGATATAAATTTGATACATTTAAGAAGTATCAAATAATTTTTCTGTGACAAAAGAATATTTTTGACATACCTATGTACATATAATAGATGGATGATACCCTTGAGTATGAGTATATTATGTAGGTGTACGATACCCTAAATTGTGTGTGTTTTTTTTTTCAAACCATAAAGCTCGTTAATGTATGAATTTCTCTCGAGTATTTTCTAAGAATTATGTACAAGTAGGTCATTTTATTGTTCTTACAACATTCCTTACGCATCTGGTCTTCAAGTAGATACCTACCTTAAATGGTTGTTTCATATATCAAAATAAAATTTAGAATTAATTGAAAAAGAAATTGCATATGTACATACTTACTTGTCAGAAAAAAATCCTTAAAGTGGGACGATATTTTGTTCTGAATACCTTCATCCTACACTACTATAAAAGAACAACATCTTCCAAAGAACAACAAACGCTTTTGAGAGAATAATATATCGTTGAAAAATGAAACTCACCAAAAACTTTACTTACTTTTATCATATATGTATTAACAACAATAAAATTCATGAATAATCTTCTTTTTAGTATAAAGAATGAAGCATAGGTATAGTGTATGAGTATCAGTATGTAGGTCGCAAATTTATATTTTCAACTTCAACTTTAAACTTCTTCTCTCGATACCTTCTCGAAGATTTTTTGTAAAAGTTTATTTAATCCCAACATGATGGTTAGGTGATTGGTTTTGCAAAATTTCCGCCGAAGGTTTTTATAAGAAACGAGCTCCGTTTCAGCTTTTGCTAAGTTATTTCTGATGCATTCAACAAAAAGTTACTAACATTCTCCTAGTTTGTATGAAGCACCTAAGGCCAACACTAGGTTAAGACATCACATATCTACATTTTAACAGACTGGAATTTGCATTTTTTATTTCCTTATAAAATATATAGCATAAAGTGAAATATGGCGTATTCACCCTAACGCTATCCCCGTTTGGCCCCATTTATTTTCAAACTAATTTATTTCAATACCTGTTGCTCGGAAAAGGGATAGTGTGTCGACAAAACTATTCAGAATGAAATTTTGAAGTTTTCATGTTATATTCTAAGCTCTCGTCATATAGAACCGACACCTTGCTATGCTAGTCAATGTGATGAGCTGCCAAGCTTTATGTTGATGTCAGAAAGACGAATCCTTCGGTTCACTCGAGCGTATGCGTACTTTTTTTTAAATTTTATGTTTTTATTTGAATATTATTATGGACATATTACTAATAGGCTAGTGCATAAACCTATTTAGCAAAGAACAATTGCGTTCAACGGTTCAACCATTTTTATTATAACTGACCAAAAAAATATTGATTCGAGGTCATTAACTCGTGCCTCTAAGGTCATAGATAGGTAGGTAGAAATGGCGGCCACGGCCAACATTCTAGCCCATAGCCCAATTAGCGCTGAAGTGCGCCGTTTTGGTACCATAACTCGCAGGAACCTGTAGATGGATTTGAGGAAGTAGATTATGGGCATGTCCTCAGAATATCGTCCATTTTTATTTGAATTTAGAATAGGATTTTGTTGTTTGTGGAATGACTGAGTAGCCTGAAGCACAATCATCAGCAAGCGGAGCACAACCAGACCAGCACCCGCACCCGCACCATCCACAGTTTGCCCAACTAGGCAGTTTGTTGGCTGGCACTGGAGCGTCCACTGATCTGATCGAACGATCATCCGGCCGCTGTGTACCACAACCCCCACCAGAGCCCTAGTCCGCTATCTTGCGATAATCGGGAATCGACGGAACGTGTAAAGCAGAAGTAGTAAATAATACATAAATTTAAATAGAAATTTATAACTTAAATTTGTGTGTAAAAATTATTGCAAAATATTAAAAAAATGTGTACTAAAAATGCGTTTTAATGAAAAATCAATTTATTTTTTCGTAATTTAAATTCAAAAGTTAATCAAAAATGTATATATTTGAAAAAAACAAAGGATGCACATTTATAGGTGTAGCTTTCTTTTACAAATATGTGATAATTTTGTATTTGTAAATCTAACGGGGAAAAAGAAGGGGCAATTTAATAAAATAAATCACAAAAAAGCTCCATTTAGCCAAATTAAGAGGTTTAAAACTTGAGTTATACTTAATAGTTCATAACAAAAATGATACATGAATTTGAGGTAAAAATTTATAATATAAATTCCAGTGTTAAAATTTTTGCAAAATCTTAAAAAAATTCATACTTAAAATGTGATTTAGTGAAAAATCAATTCAATTTTTGTTACTTTAAATGCAAAAGTTAGTAAAAAATTGATAAATTTTGAAAAACAAAACTAACACACCAATTGCTCTAATCCACTTCTAAAATATTGCTAATAAATGTTTAGTGATATTTTCAACAAAAACCACTCTAAAATTAGTTTTATTGATTTATTTACCAAATAATCATGCCTTTTCAACGAATTTTATTTTTATAATTTCACCACGCCGATAAAATATTTTTAAATTTAAAAATTATAAATCCTGAAAATCTGATAAAAATTTTGATATATAAAAAATAAATGCGCTTTGCTCACAAGCTGCACAAAATAATTTCAAATATTAAAATTTTACATTAGAAATATTTTTTACAGATAAAATCCAGAAAAAATTTTAAAATTGTCAATTTGTCTGCATAAAATTGGCTATAAATCGGAAAGTACGAATTCGAATTTCAAAATTAAGATGTCGATGGAAAGGTCATTGTCTCACTATTTAAATACATATAAAACATTAATAGACGTCCATACAATTTTAAATACAATTTTTGACTAAATAGTGAATATTGTTTCTTTTTATTTAACCGATTATTTAAATTTTGTAATAATCGATACGAATCAACAATTGTTTTGGTATATAAAACATATTTCTACGAAAACCAAAAGCTCTAATATGGATTTTTAAACATAACTGAAAGAAAAATTTTGCAAAAATCCAGTCTAAATTTTTTTCTTTTTGCTAAAATATACGTAAAATACCTGTAAATGGCCATAACATGGGTAATACTTTTTTGATATTTATAAATGAGGTATCAAATGAAAGGTTATAAAACATAAAAAATTATAAAAATACAAAATAATTCACTTTCATGACAAAATAAATTGTTAAAAGAGAAAGAATTTGCCATAATGCAAAAAATTCATACCTTTAGAGTGTATTTACTTAGAAAATTGTTAAAAGTTAATGAAAAATTTTAAAAAAGTAGGGGCAATTTAATGAGATAAATCACAATAAAGCTCCATTTAGCCAAATTTAGAGGCTTCAAACTTTAGTAATGCCTGATAGTTCATAACAAATGATACTAACAAATGATAAAGACTACGGTAGAAATTTATAATCTAAATTTTTGTGTTAAAATTTTTGCAAAATCTTAAAAAAAAATCATATTAAAAATGTGATTTAGTGAAAAATTAATTCTATTTTTGGTACTTTTAAAGCAAAAGTTAATACAAAATTGATAAATTTTGAAAAACAAAACGAACACACCAATTGCTCTTATCCTCTTCTAAAATATTGCTTATAAATATTAAGTGATCATTTCAACAAAACACTCCAGAATTAGCTTTATTGATTTATTTACCAAACAAAATGCAAAATGGATCATGGATACAAAACATAACTGTGCGTTGCTCACAAGCTTCACAAAATAATTTCATATATTAAAATTTTACATTAGAAATATTTTTTACAGATAAAATCCAGAAAAAAATTCAAAATTGTCAATTTATCTGCATAAAATGGGACATAAATCGGAAAGTACTTATTCGAATTTCAAAATTTAGATGTCTTTGGAAAGGTCTTTGTTTCACTATTTAAATACATTCAAAATATTAATAGAAAACCATACAATTTTAAAAACTGATTCGATTAAACAGATGGCACGATTATGAACATGTCCAGAAAAAATCCAATGGAGTCCGAAAAATCTATGTCCACATGCAGCGACCGACATGGCGAAAAATATAACTTTTTGAACAAGACATGAGCGTTGTACAAAGCTTAGCTATGAGATTTGACGTTTCAAGTGCGTATGAGTTTTTTGCCTGGATTTTGTTGAATGTGTAAGTAAATGTAAGAATGTTTTGGAAATATAATAAGTAGTGATGAAAGGCTTATGAATGGCATGATATAATTCTCAAGTAAGTAAAAATGCGCTGGTTGTTGATTGGATTGTGTTGGAAGGTAAAACCTTAACCAATCATGTTTGATTTACATGGTCGGTGAAAATTTAGTTATGCTGAAATCAACACGGCGAATACTTTCACAATCTCCCAAATCAGTGAGAAACATTCGCTCCGTAGAGTAAATCATTCACATGTATAACAAAAATGGTAACAGCAATGCTATAAGAGCAAAAACTGCCGTATTACATCTCCTCTCTTCTGTGTGTTGCAGGTCGTGTGTCGAAATGTCAAAATCTAAGGGCACCAATCGATTAAGGAGGGTTTAATTACCTAATATCTCGGCCAGTACTTTAGCACCAACAGGAAATAAGAAATTTCACTTTTCAATTTGAAAGGTGTCGAAATGTCAAGATCTGAGAGCGCCAATCGATTTAGGAGGTGGATTTTGCACTCTAAGTCCAATGGAAATCAAAAAAATCGCACTTGAAAGTTGACAGTGATGATGGTGAAATGTCAAAAATCCGAAAAATCACACCTTTTGCTTTGACAGTTGATAGTTGGGGGCGAGATAGCAAACCATACAAATTTTTCAAATATTTTCTTACAAGTAGGTGTCCTTAGCATAGATATTTAGAAGTACGTGAATAAGCTTTTATATTTATAATAATTAACACTTGCACAATATTTCTATCCTTTGAAAATTGAGAACATGAATGATGTTGAAAATTTATTGATGTCGGGAATAAGTTTTCCTGGGGAATCGGGCGGTCAATTCATCGAATTTATTTCAGAGATATTCACGACAGCAGAAATATTTTCAAGGAAAACTATTTTCCACGGGAAATTTTTTTTTCAAGATTTGTTAACAAACTATCCTTTATCAAAAGGGACCCGGGCAACGCCGGGTGTTTCCGCTAGTATTATATATTTCTCTATTTTTTCTCTCTTGATCTTCAGCAGTTTTCGCTGTTTTTTTTTTAATTGACTAATGTAATAGCTTTTTAAAAAACTGCATTAAAAAAATAATGAAGACAAATTAGTTATAATTTATTTATTTTTCAAAATATTAAATATTTTAATTTTTGAACGTTTTTAATTTTTTTTTTCTTTTAAAATTAATTTTTTTTTGAATGATTTGTTTTTATTAATAGAAAAAAACTTTAATTGGTAAGAAAAAAAATGAAAAACCTTAAAAAATAAAACTATTTAATATTTCGTCGCCTGGATAAACTGTTGTCGTATGACCAAAATTTTTTCATATAAAATCTGTCATTTTTTCATTCGGTAAACAATTGTCGTATGTGTAGTTTTACGGCACATACAACAATATTTTACTGAAATTTCGGTACACATTTGTCATATGTCCCATAAGAAAATACACAGTCGAGTGTAATTCCAGTCGCAGTCAAGATGTCGTGCAGGTCGGACGAGTCCCCTACGCCAAGTTTATCAAAGGAGCTTTACTCGTACAAAAATCAGAATTGTGTTTATATGATTTTTTAATTTTTTTAGCACAGTTAACGAAATATTGGGGGATGCATCACTTGATCCCGACACATTGGGTACCTGTAGTGCCACTGACAACGACTCTTCCATTTGTAACGAGGCAAAAGGATGAGGATCTATCAATAGGATCTTTGAACTGGAAATGAAAATGAAGCAGGAAAAGGAACTGGGAAAGCATAGGAAGGGGGAATCCTCGAAAATCGGGATTGTATACGATAGGAAAAGGAACGAATGTCTTATGGAAGAGACAGAGGCATGCTGGCGTCACACGGCTAAGCTCGCCGGATATAGGGGGGGGGGGGTCTTGCCAACCCATAAAACTTCACCACACTACAAAATTAAGTCATGCCTACACGATCAACACATTTATCTCAATCTCCCTCAAGCTTTCCACTTATAGAACCTCTGCCAGGTCTTAACACAGAGTTGGCTTTCCTCACCTATCATTGGAACCCTGTGGGCCTACTGTTTGTCAGTTTTCCCTTTGACGGTCATCCAGACCCTTAAGTCACCCTTCACCTTCCAAATGGCTCACCGTAGCACCCCCTAGAAATGGGAAAGCTACGAATTCATAATTTCGCTCAAACTAGCTAAAATAAAAACTCCAAAGTGTTGGCGTGGCTCACAACCAATTTTTATTAAAATTGCTTATCATTGTTTAAAAAGTGCATCGTTATCGAGAAATTTCATGAGGGTTAAAAAAAACTTACAGTATCGATGCGTTTAAGTTAAAAAAAATGAAAAAAATCAAAGACTTACAAAAACTTTAAGGCAATCAAAAGGAACACCTAGAGCATCGATTTACAAAAATGGACCGAAAATATGAAAAATAAGGACAAGATAAGAGAACGAAAAGGTTTTTTTTTTGTGTACCGCTTGGGTGGTGCGTTTCTGTTTCAGAGGAACCAGAAAAGTAACTAGCACCTAAGCAAATTATCGACCTCACCGCGTACCACAAAATCGAGACCAAACGATCGTTTACCCGTTCCTACCTAGAGAGCGCTCTTTGGGTTGGAAAGTTCTTGTTGGGTACGTCGTTCACCGCGATGACCTTTGGGGGAAACTATGCTTAAGCGGCCGAGTATCGCTTCCCTTCAACACTCTCTTCAAAATCTATTTACAACCACAATACAATACCATACGATTAAAGTTATATATATAAATGTAAAAATAAAAAGATATAATAAAAATTATAGTTTTTTATGAATGTTTGAATGGTTAACAACCACTTGATGAGTGTGCTACCACCATTGCATTTGGCTGAAATTATTGCAATTTCATGGCTGCCACACCAATCATCAGATTCCTGTTAGTGGTTCTTAGTCTTTTTGTTCCATTTTAATTTATAAATTAGTGCCGTCAATTGGAATCGAAATGACGGAGCGAAAGCTATGCAGCCTAACTGCGAGTGTGTTATCACACGGAAAACCAAATTGAAAAATTATAGTTTTTTTTTTCTCAAACGCCAACGGCCAAAAATTTAACTTCATTAAAGTATAGTTATAATATATAATCTTTTTCATATTTAATTTGTTTTGAGTTTGTCGCATGAGTTTGTCACTTGATTATTTTTTGTCCTACCTATGTGTCAGAATTTTGTCGTATGTGTTTGGCTGACAAATAGTTTTGGTGAAAACGTTACATAAGACAACGGCATATTGTAGAAAATCAGTTATTATATGCTTCTAGATTGGAATATTGAAATATTAGGCTGGAAAATTTAACAAAAACGGAACTAAACCAATCGAAAATGTATTACTTTAAACAAATTTGGTCAATGAAATTCTAGCTAGGGATACCCTATGTATGAAATAGGTACACTTAACGACCTACTCTCATACGACCTACGAAATATGTATACACAAATTCTTTTATTAAAATCGGTCGAGCCGTTTCGGAGAAGTCCAACCACAAATACCGTGACACGAGATTTTTATATATTAGAGTTTTATAAATATTTTGTTGAGAACAAAAAGTTATGTGCGCAGAAGTTAATGGGATTCGACAAGACATTTATGTGCTGAGTTTATACATATTTTCCTTAGTTTGCTTCTAAAAACACGATAACTTGGCTGGCCAATTGGTGCCAGCTCTACGTATATTATTCATAAATTTATCGCCTTTGAATTGGTATAATTGAAAATCTTCGAATATAGGCCCAAACAGAAATAAACCTGATACAAAGAGAAACGTACAAAATATCAGACACCTTATTTTCGTTATATTGGTTCCATTGTTTGACACATTCAAAGAAAAATTTTAAAGTTAAAAAAATCCACATTTTTTATTTATTGAAGGAATTCATATATTTTTGTCCATATTTTCGATCAATAAAAGAACATATTTGTAGGTAGCTAATTTATCCGAATAAAATTTAAAGATTTTCTCAAATCTTCACAATACATTTTTTTTTAAATGTTAGTGTCACATAAAAGTGTGTGTCTAGAAATGTACATATATATGCTTGGTGGATATAAAAAAATAATCCTAGGGTTGCGGCTAAAAAGGGCAGAGGTTATTGATACTGGCTTAAAGCACAAAAAAAACGTACCTATACAAATTCATGCTATACACACACCCAACATGTTGAGAATAATTTTTTATTCTATAAAGGTAGACTGCTGGAAGTTAAGGACGATATCAAAGAATTGTTTGTGTATCAATGTAGCACAGATGAATGAATTTATTTTTCGCTTTTCCTCTTCAAAGAAATAAATTTTATTTTGGACATTACAGAGCCGCATTCAAACTGGCCCTGTTTTATCAAAAAAAAAAAAATACATATTTTTAAAAAAAATATAATATTCTTCTTACTTTGTTTAAAATTTTAAAGTTCAATCTGTTATATTTTGTTTTTATAATTAACGCTCACTTAAGGGATTATTATAACCCTTATTATGAATAACACAGTGCGATCATTAGGAAAAAAGGATAGGATTAATTACCAATACACACTTAGTTTTGAATTTTTGAATATCAAAGTACTATTTAGTACAAAAAATTTGAAAGCATACTGACTGATACCATAGTCTGCCAGACGGGGACGGGGTTTATTTCCATTTTAAATTGGAATTTAAACGTTCACAAAAAGGAGTTATCCCCCACGGGTGTTTATTCCTTTATTTTTGGGAATTAACTTCGTTTTATCTCTGCACTGATGTCATTTTGCGAGGTAATAGTGGAGCCCAGGTAGACAATGTCCTTGACAACTTCGGAGTTATATCTGTCTATCGGGATATTTCGCCCGAGTCGATGATGTTGCGAGATGACAGCATATACTTCGTCTGGTCCTCAATAAACGCCAATCCCATTTTAGCCGACTCCGATTCAATGCTCGTAAATGCGCCTGTCACAGCTCGCTTGCTTTGTTCTGCCCACAATGTCTATTTCGTATGCATACGCAAGAAATTGAACGAACTTTTGATAAATTGTTCCGCTCGCTGGTGTTGTATTGTACGTTGGCGTTGCGTAGAATAGTTTCAAGATCGATGTTAAAAAGATTGCATGATAAGGCGTCGCCTTGCCTCAATCCTTTCTCAACATCAAAGCGTTGGTGGTGTTCTTACCGACTTTTTTTGTCTATTGTCATCCTGTACAAGCGGACAAGTTGGGCAGGGATGGCGAGATATGACATGGCTCTGTATAATTCGTCCCTTTTAACGCTATCATACACGACTTTAAAATCGATAAAGAGGTGGTGTGTCTGTGTATCGATCTAGAATTCCCGGGTTTTTTCTAAAATCTGTCGGAGAGTGAACATTTGATCGACGGTTGACTTGCCTGGCCTAAAACCACACTAATAGGTGCCGATCAGATCGTTGACAAAAGGGTTAAAGCAGTCACATAGGATAGCCGACAAGATTTTATAAGCCACGCACGCACGTTTACGAGATTCTGTTCTGCGTTGGGTTTTGGCATCAATTGAATAAATTAACTAAAAACCGATATTGAAGAAACGAATAAACAAAAAAAAAAAATTAAAGAAAATGCTTCCATACAAAACTTAAGAAAGAATTATTTTTCTAACAAAAATGGCGACCAATTTACATTAGGACAATTACTTATTTGCTCCGCCCCGTATTATACCTACAATTTTATTTAAAAATTATGTATCTACATACCTAAATGATAACAAAAATATTTGTGATTATAAACAAAAAAGAGGCACTATTAATTCATTATTATTAGTAATTTTACCAACTATACAATAGACCTCTGCTTGCGTTGCTTCGCTCCTAAAAAATGTTGAAATACCCACAGAACAACAAAATAAAAAAATGCCTATAATAGAGATGCCAAGAAGACGGCACTGGCAGCATATAATTTTTTTATTTTTTATTCCTACGCATAACTGATTATATTTTTTATTATCAAAGCTCTGGTCGGTGGTTTATTATAGCATGTGCGTCAATGTTGCGGAAAAATATTGATTTGATAAACAAAATTTATAAGGTATGTCTATGTACATAGGTGTGTATTTTGATTTACTTTGAAAAGAAGTTGTATTTACCTTGAAAGAAAAATTATTTACACCTCTTCGAATAACTTTTGGAGCTATTGAAAGTTATCAATTATCAGAATTATAAACTTTGATTTATTATCATGGTCTGGTCAATTCTAAAGAACGTTATTCATATAATTAGATGAAAATGGAGAAATAAACATTTAGGCATTTTTGATGGGCATCTTCAAAAGATTTTTCATAATTTTGTGTTTTGACAGAAAAATCAATAATAAAAACAGAAAATTTCAAGATTTTTAAAGCAAAAAATGGCGTTAAATTAAAATATGTTTGCACAAACAAAAAGTAGATGCTCAACAGAGGCGGATCCAACAGTTGTAGTTGCAGCTATATAAAAAGTCCCTCCCCGTCCCCACAACCAATTAGTTATATTTTTTCAAAGGATAAACATATTTAGAATTTTACATTCTGGGTTTAAATAAGTAACATGGGTTTTTAAAGCCACAAAGATTTTGACGCAATGCAACTTAGGAAAAAACCATCCACTATATTCTTTTTTGTTATAAAATGTTCTACAAGACCACATTAGTTTTAAATGTATGCATGTTATATTTGTGTTGCTATCTAACCATGAATTAAACAAAAAAATTCTGAAAAAAACTAAGTTATTTTGATGCACTTAAAAAATTGGTAATCAATTCTGCTATAAAATTGGAATCGAATAGTCTCGAGTATTGCAAGAAGAAATTCGAAAATACGATCCAAATCGGTCAGATAGTTTTGGCAAGAAACATGATGTTAACAAAGTGCAACAAGCAATGTTTGCATCATTGCTGTGCTATAAGTAGGACACTTAAGTTGGCACTGATTTTTGTACTCGTATACTTGAAACAATTCACTGTGATAAAATATAGTTATAATATCAATTTCCATTTTCAATAAACTTTGGTAGCTATTTTAAAAGTTCCGAACATTTTGCGTTTGAAAGTAATTTAACAAAAACTTTGGAAACCCATAACTTTTGAAAATAAAATAAAAGAACGGAGTTCTGGCTTTCAGAAAAGTTAATTGTTTTATTGCAAGTGTTGCCGTAGTTTTTAATATTATTTTTTTTTAAATGTCCCTTCTCCCTAAAGGGGGGAGAGCTCCCCCTCTTCTATATTCTGCTAAACGTCGGGGAAACTACTTAACCTACTCTTATTTTGAATTTTTCGAAAAACTCTGAGAGAATTAATTTCCTGAAATAATTTTTATCTGTCATAGTGCTGGGATACACGAGCGCAAAAAGAATTAATTCACGAAAGAGAAGGGATGATTTTTAGGAAGAAAGAAAGGGATGCCAATTTGTTCGTTTCTTTCTTTCTTTCTAAAAATCATCCGTTCTCTTTCGTGAATTAATTCTCGTGTATCCCAGCACATAGTTTGTAAATTATTTTCTGAAATCTTACTAAATATTTGAATTATTTGAGGTGATAAATGCATATTTTGCATTATAAATACAATTTTCGTGTCATGGCAAAGCGCAAAAAGCGTTAATAGTTAAAACAAAAAACAAGCATTTTTAGTCCGGCCAGGAAACCGAAACCCGTGCGTTTTTTGGGGAGAAGTTTCTTTTATGATTGAAATTTATTTATGACATGATTAAGGTGAAATTTAGCCTGGGAGTCGTTTCTGAAATTTTGGCGTTTAGCCGCAATTTTGAAAATGGCGCCCAACGTTACTAATATGAGAAAACTCTCAAACTACTTAGACAATTTAGTTTGTGTTTAAGGTGTCGTTGTGTTGGTCTGACAAAAAGACCCTGACCCGCACTCCCCCATTAAATAATAAATAATTATTTTAATAAAGCATTTTTCATACAATTTTTGATCTTTTAAAATCGCTACCAAAGTGACTAAAAAAATAAAATAAATACTTTAACGATACTTTACGATAGTTAAGGGTTCCAAGTATGTGTACAAAAATTTGCGCAAGCTTAAATGTCTAACTTTGACCACAGCATTGATGCAAACATTTCGCGGTACACTTATTTAACTTTATCTCTCATGCCGAACATATCAGACCGATTTGAATGGGGTTTCAATATTTCATTTTGTAATTCCCTAGAGTATCTGAGTCCACATTTACAGTAGAATTGGACCATTTTTTATCTGTCAGTTTAGCGCTTCAAAACTACTCTGTTTTGTACAGCTTTTTTTCTGACGTCAATGCTGTATAGCACCAAAAATATAACACCAGACAGTTTTGAACAAATGTCTTCTTGTGGAGAATTTTATAACAAACAAATTAAGTTGCAATGTTTTTCTTCCTAAGATGCATGTTCCGAAAGTTATATAGGAAAAGAACAAAAAACAAGGAGTGAATAATGCACTTTCTTACACGTTTTGATTTTTCCTGCAAATAGCACACCTTTTTGAGCGGGTGCAACTTCATATTCTCTTTCTTTATATTATTTCTGATCGAATACCATCAGTAGCGGATCTAGGATTTGGCTCTTTGGGGCTTGGAGTTTGGAGATCCAGTTTGAGACCTTAAGTAATAAAATTTGCTTGTCCTAAGATTCATTTTATAATTTATAACAAATAATAGAGAGATTAGGTTTAATGCATGACCGTACCAACTTCATCCGAACTACACTTCTGGACAACGCGGCAAAACATTATTTTTTATGAAATTTTAGGAGCTATATCGCACTAAGCGGCAACTGAACTTCATACAAATTCATACGAATTCGTGTAAAGTGTAGTTCCGATGCAGTGCAGTTCCGGCGAGTGCGGTCTAACTTTTAAGGTTCAAGTATTTTTTTTTTTGTGAAAAAGATATATGGAGATACATGTGTAGTTCTATAAAAGACAGCGAATTTTGACATTTCCACTTTCATTTTCATGATATCCGTTTTTTGTGTGCCTTTATATCCGCTCCTGTCGCGCTTTAAAATGTTTTCAATATCTACAAAGTACAATAACAATTATTCATACATAATTGCTGTAGCGGAGATAGAAGCAAATTCAAAGGTGCACCAAAATAATAATTTGAGCCATATATGCTTGAACCACGCGTACAAATTCGTTTATTTATATTATTTAAAAATTGATTAGGTACCTACCTTAGGCTAGTTTCACACACATTCGGTTTCATTCGGTTCGACCTATATTCGGTTTGTATTCGGCAGTGCCTGATATGTGTGAAGTGATAAAACGGCAAAAATAAAAACCTAATAGAAACCGTATAGCACCGAACGATCCCTCGACACGAATCGGTTTCATTCGGTTTCACACACACATAAAGTAAACGTAGCGTTCACACATATTCGGTTCGTTTTCGGTTTTTCTGAATTTATTTTTTTTGTTTTTAATACATTTTATTTAATTTTAATTATTGGTGAATATGAACCGTCTGTGGGTGAAGGGGTCTTGAAGGAAACCGAAATCGAACCGAATACAGACCGAACCGAATGAAACCGAATATGTGTGAAACGAGCCTTAGGCTTGTTTTCATTCGGTTCGCTCTCTATTCGGTTTGTATTCGGCTGTGCCTGATATGTGTGAAACGATAAAACGGCAAAAAATAAAAACCTAATAGAAACCGTAGAGCACCGTTTTATCGTTTCACACATATCAGGCACAGCCGAATACAATCCGAATAGAGACCGAACCGAATGAAACCGAATGTGTGTAAAACGAGCCTTATGTAGTTATATTTTTAAATAAGCTGTTGGTATGTTTTGAACTTCCCATTTTTGACAAGATTTGAAAACTGTTTATTATTGGCTAGTTCATAAAAATATATTTAAGTGTTCGAACTGACAAAAGATCATAAATGTGCTTTGACACGGTATCAGTCCTCTGAGATCTCATTTGTCACTTGCATAGTACAAAAATGTTTTGTATGTACAATTATTGACTTGGACCTTTCAAATTCTGAAAACGTAGCCCCGAAAATTTCTAAGCCCAACCAAGGCCGTGAGAAACAATTCCTGTTGTATTAAACATTTACACTAAACTTGACATCCCGTTGTTCTCAAATGGTTTAAGCCTCAAATGCGTTTCTTTCGGTAAATAAGCTTTGTTTTTAGTATAAACAGTTGGGGCATTTGAGACGTTAATGTTAAGCCCCGGCCATTTTTATCTCTTTTTACTTATCTCTTCAAGCCTTAGCCCCAATGTATTCTAATAGTTCAACCCCAACCACGTTATTTTGTCCATCAAATCTCATATCTTAACAATATTTTAGACGGAATATAAAATTCTACACGTTGTTATGTATTGCTTTCTATATTTTTAATTATTTTATGATTCGGCTGTGGGGGGGCTTTAGCCCCTATAGCCACCCCCCGTATCCGCTACTGAATACCATACAAATCTCAGATACTATATGTTACATACATGCAAAAATCTAATTTGCCTGAACTTAGGAAACAAAAACATTGCAACTTAATTTGTTTGTTATAAAATTCTCCACAAGAAGACATTTGTTCAAAACTGTCTGGTGTTATATTTTTGGTGCTATACAGCATTGACGTCAGAAAAAAAGCTGTACAAAACAGAGTAGTTTTGAAGCGCTAAACTGACAGATAAAAAATGGTCCAATTCTACTGTAAATGTGGACTCAGATACTCTAGGGAATTACAAAATGAAATATTGAAACCCCATTCAAATCGGTCTGATATGTTCGGCATGAGAGATAAAGTTAAATAAGTGTACCGCGAAATGTTTGCATCAATGCTGTGGTCAAAGTTAGACATTTAAGCTGGCGCAAATTTGTGTACACATACTTGGAACCCTTAACTATCGTAAAGTGTCGTTATAGTATTTATTTTATTTTTTTAGTCACTTTGGTAGCGATTTTAAAAGAGCAAATATTGTATGAAAAATACTTTGATAAAATAATTATTTAATGGGGGGATGTGGGTCATGGTCTTTTTGTCAGACCAACACAACGACACCTTAAACATAAACTAAATTATCTAAGTAGTTTGACAGTTTTCTCATATTAGGAACGTTGGGCTCCCAGGCTAAATTTCACCTAAATAATATCATAATTAAATTTCAATCATAAAATAAACTTCCCCCCGGAACACACGGGTTTTGGTTTCCTGACCGGACTATTTTTACCATTTTTTTAAAAATCTTTTTGTTCTCTCTCTCTCTCTCTCTCTCTCTCTCTCTCTCTCTCTCTCTCTCTCTCTCTCTCTCTCTCTCTCTCTCTCTCTCTCATGACATGATGAAATAACAGTGAATGAATGTGTTTGTGTACTTTTCCCCTAACATGCTAGGTTGTGAAAATATTCACGAAAATCTAAAAGGGGTACCTTTAACCCCCCCCCCGTGAGTTTTATCCCGCGGCCCTGGGCTGGGGACTTTGGGTATGTTATACCAGGGGGTATCTCCTTCCTTATACAAAAATAATCCAGAGAGCACTATTTTTTGCAAGCAAAATTCCTTCGTTGACTGTACTACAATATTCTTTCAATGATAAAAGAAAAATTATTTTCCTGATGAAGAAGAAGAGTGTGCAAACAAAAAAATTACAAATAAAGATATAGATTAGAAGATCTTTACAGATCGTATAGGGTGCTACGAAATCAAGTTGTTTGCAAGATTCGAAATGAAAAAGCAAACATTTTTAAATATCGCCTTAACTTCGTGATGTCGGTATTGGTAGACAAAAAAGGTATGTGTGTAATAACATTGATATTAATGAGTTGAATAAACAATTCTTAACACTGGCCACTACATCCTCACCATATCCTTATGAGATTTTTAATGTAGAAGAAGATCCTTCTACTGCCTCTGAAAATGTTTTTTGAAGTCTCTGGAATTGATTGCACGGACGTGGTTGAAAGCTTTATGTTGGTTAAGTCAAATGCAGTCGGAACTGATGATGTGCACCCTGTTTTTATAAAAGCTTTACTTCCACTTATTTTGACTTAAATCACATATATATTTAACTCCGTTCTTACAAATGGCAGTTTTCCGAAGCCTTGGAATCAAGCCAAGATAGTCCCTGTGCCAAAAAAATGAGGATAAGGTTAGCTTTTTGGTTCTGCTGGACTTTTCCAAAGTCTTCGACACAATTGACCACTCTATTCTTATTCACAAGTTACTTCAACAATTTAACTTTTCATCTTCTGCACCTAATCTGGTTCATATCTAAGCGAACGAAAGCAGGCTGTAAGTTTTTCTAATACACTATCCTCTTTTTTGCAAGTTCCTCAAGGGTCGATTTAAGGCTCTATTCTTTTTGCGATTTTTAGTAACGAATTGCTCTCCATACATAAATATACTCTTATACACATGTATGCAGATCATGTGCAACTTTATTTGAGTAGCCCACTTAGTCTTATTAAAGACTGCGTTCAAAACATAAATGAGGATCTTCAAAGTATCCACGTTTGGTCCCAGAAAAATGACCTGTTTTTCAACCCTTGAAAAACTTAATGCTTAGTGATCTCTAAAAAGGCACTAGATCTCTCTCGTTTCCCCGCTTATAACTTAATAACATGGCTATTGACTTTGTGACTTAACTCCTTTAGAAACTCGAAAGATGCTAGAAAAAACTTTAAATATTCTCTTTTTACGTTTGGCTGTAAAATTTACTGTAACTATGATTCGGAGAGTAGAAGAAAACTTACAGTTGCCTTCAACAACACCAAAAGATACATTTTTGGTCTAAAAAGGTATGACCACATCTCTGGATATGTATCCCCTTTATACAACTAGCAGTTTAAACACTTTTCTATTGATAACGATTTCATACTTAATGTAATTCAAAGAAAATAAATAAATTACTTCATCATCAAAGAAGCTTATATTATGTATATTTTGCACTTAGGACAAGTTTCAAAATTTATGGCTCAAATATTCCAACAGATGTTCTGCTTTTCAAACAATGCCTTTTTTGCTTTTTAAATGTCGGGGGTAGGCGAATGTCTCAATTATTTCTTTCGTTATTCTATGGGCAAATAATTAAAAATGCACAGATGCGTTTAAAATAATAACAAAGAAAAAAGGAGTAATAATAGAGAATTAAAATGTCCCTGACCCTTTCAAATCAGTGCGTTCGTTTGAACACCACCGCACATTCGTTTCTTTTACCACAAGAAGTTTTGTGAACTTGTCGATTTAAATTTGTATGAAAAATTGTGCCTTCACATATAAGTACATACCATCATATATGTAAACACACAGACCTATATATATGGAATTGTGCATTATGTACCTACGTATGTAAATTTGTTGATTTTTTTTTTTTTTAAATCCTTTTCTTCCCTTGTTATAATGGATTTTGAATTCACGAATGGCTAACCAAAACCACCTGAGCCTCTTTATTTTGTTTTTGTTAAATACAGCTCACAGCTTGCACTTTGTCGTTGGAAATTTTTCCTCTGCAAGAGTAAATGCACTCGGGTTTGGTTGAAAGCAAAAATTAAATTTATTATAAGATAAAACCTCAAGAATACATTTTGTTAAAAAAAAAAATGCAAAAAACTATTTATTAACCGACAATTCGTAATCGTATTAATTGTCAACTTGAGTCAACCGCAGATACGAAATATTGTCATCAATTAAAACCGCAGTAATGTCCATCCACCACCACGACCATAGATACTCAATTTGCATTTAATCGAATGTTTTGCCGAGAACGACAGCTTTAATTACATTTTTGCGGTCTAGCACTCCTTACTTAACGACCTGGTCAAATCCCTTGTCACGTTCCGTTTGTCGACGAACGTTAGTCGTGGTCTTCTTTTACTCTTTTTGCCACTTCTTGTGGAAAAATGCTGAATATAAGAAAAAGAAAGTAGGTAGGTATAAATATTTTACTTTAGTTCTTAATTTGTTTTAGGAATTTCAAGAGCCTCCTTTTTCGTTGGTAGACAAACAAAAAGAATTAACTGTCCTCTGAAGGCCAATCTATACTGTTATTTTTGTTGATAAGTGGTTTCCCGGTTGACACATTTGCTGGCCTCATTTTAATTATTAGGTATGTTTTAAAAATGAGGATTTAAATTATGAGGAATGAATTCTCTTCCTCTCGCAACATGAAAAACGATTAACCAAAATTTCGAAAATGCAAATTAAATTTTAAAAACCACCCGACAAGCAGTAGGTTTACCACTCAGCCTGGTTAGAGGACATGACCTAAAAAATAAAAACAAAATTAGAAGCAGCTTCTGTGGGGCTCTTGAAGCTGGTTCTGGTCCTGATTTACAACCAAAACGTGTGTGCGTCTTTTTAAATAAAAAGCTTTCGTTGTCATCTGTGAATTTGGGTCGTTTAGTATTTAAGGCAAATAAATCTCGGCAGTTGGTGTAGGTATAGGTACCTGCCTTAACTGAATGCAGAATGTGCCAAATTAAGTTCAGTTCAAATACTACCCCACCAGGGGCGTATTAGTTTGAATAACAGCAGGAACCATCTACCTTTTAATTAAGGATTCGGATGTGTTAAGGCTTTTAGAAAAAAATCCATACGAGGAGGTTTGCATAAGATGTAACAAAAAGCTAGAGCGTGAAGATGGTCTAAGGGAGATCTACTTCCCCCAGTTTAAACAAAAAATACATAAAAAAAAACATTAAAATAAAAATTTTACTATTAAATCACAACGTCAACACTTACAAAACTTGTTACAGCTTTTTACAAGTCAAAAACCTGTTGTTTTTTTTTGAATCATGCTTTTTTTTAGCAATTAGTTTTTGAATAATCAGTTTTAAAACTCCAAACTAACACAATTTTTTTTTTTTAAATACGTTATAAAGTACTATTTTGGATTCTTATAATGAAGGCTCTTATTAATTTTAAATTCGACACTTTAAACCGTAAAATGCAAAAACTCTTTTTTTCAAAATATTACAAAATAAAGGAACCAACTGATCAATAAAACCAATAAGAAAACGAATATAATGGAAAACCACCATCTAAGATCCAAAATTATGCGCAATGATGAAAAATTGTGAAAAAAAATCCATTTGAACAATTATTTTTCATTTTTACTTGTGATAAAAAGGTGCTAACTATAATGGCAAGTTATGGATTCTTAATGGATGAGGATTTAAACGATTTATTGAAATGGCTAGAATGCGAAGGAGTTTGAGGGATACATCCAATCCCTTGAAATTGGAAAGTCAAATGTAAGTATAAAGGTTTCGATTTTCAGATACAAATAAATTAATCTGTTCATACTCTGCTTCGTTTCCAGTTTAAAAAAAAAACTTCCGGCTATCCAAGGATGCATTTGTTAATCTTTTCAAGGAAGTAGAGGAAAAATTGAAGCCTTGCCAAAACATTCGAGCCATGCCGAACATTTTGAATCAAGCAACAGTGCAATAAAGATTCTGAACATGAACAAGATGATGAACATGGTAAGTACCAGTTGAATTTGGGAAATGACTTCAGTCTTGGTATTGCACCATCAACTGCATCGCTTGTCCTAAGGCAAGTCTTTGATATCATAGAAAACCAGAATTGGTCCAATCAATTTAGAATTCATTCCCACTTTGCATACAAAAGCCCTTGTAGAGTTTAATGTTGTCTACCATCAACTGGACTAATCTGCACAACTATTTATTGTTACTTATTCATTTGTGAGACCTTTAGAAATAAAAAATCAACAATTTTATTAATTTGTTTGTTATTTTTCTTTGCAAGCACGAACTCATCAAATACAAATTTACGATTGAAAGAAAAATTGTCAGTTGACAAGAAAGTTGATGTAATATTTTTTTCATTCAAAATAGGTTATTGGTACAAATTCAAAAGGTATCAACAATTCATTGACAGTTGACGCTCACAATACCATTTTATAAAATTGATTCATAAATTTCAATTATCAATTGGTAGGTTGATCTTCACAATAAGGGTAAATATTATTATCTAAAACGACTCAGAGGATTGTGTTAAAAAAAAATCAAATAACTAAAATAAGGAATGCTCCTTTGTAATAATTTTTTTATTTTCAAAAATTGGTTATTACAAATTAGGTAGAAAACCTACAGAAGAAACATTTTTTTGTTTTTTTTTTCATTTTCTCGAAAACAGTTAAGTTTAAAGTTTTCATTTTGTATGGTTAATCTTCTATAAACATTATTGTGAACCAAAATAAAAAAAAAAAAAAATTGTTTGCGTTCTTATTAACAGTACTTCCCATAGAACAACTTTTTATTTTTTTGATTTTCTCACTATTTAATTAACCGATTAAAGTTATATTTTTATACAGATGCTCCTTAAAAGTATAAATTATTACCGTTTACCAAAATTTAAAAAAAATGTTTTTTTTCTTTTATCAAAATAAGATTGAAAAATCGATTTTTTAAAAACGGTTCTCTGAAATATCTCAAAATTCGTATATGTATTACTAAGGGTCATAATGTTATGGAACCAATACTTATGTACATTGTCAATTTCAAGCTACACTGACGGAAAAATGTATGTACTCAGCACATAAATGTGTTAACTCATTCCATAGATTTCTGCACACATAACTTTATGTACTCATTAAATGATAAATCTGTACTGAGTACACATATTTTTGCCATAATGTATTAAATAAAGAATTCTATGCACCCATCGCATAAAGATGTGTCGGATGTCTGAAATAAAATGCGATTTTTTTACATAAAATATAGACTGAATACACGTTGTTTATACTCAATACATAACCCTATGTGATGAATAAACGTTGCTACAAGAAAATTTAATGGATACATGTTGCTTTAGACTCATCGCATAGCTCGTGTACTGAGTAAATTCTTTTATGTAGAAACCTTCCGAGTTTATGATATTTCTACATAAAATATAGACTAGAAACACGTTGCTTTATACTCAACACATAACTTTATGTGATGAATAAACTCTGCAACAATAATATTGACTGTATACACGTTGCTTTGCACTCAACACATAACCTCTTGTGATGAGTAAATTGTGCTTCACTAATATTGATTGGATACACGTTGCTTTGTACTCAACAAATAGCCTCTTGTAATGAGTAAATTCTACTTCATTAGGATTTAATGGATACATGTTGGTTATACTCATCGCATAACGTTATATAATAAGTAAAGATACGTTGCACCTCTCTATGTATTCATTAAATAAATATTAATGTTTAATTGACCCAATACATAAATGTGTACGGGTTATGGAGTGAGTACATTTTATTTGTATATTTTATGTACTCGTACTATAAATATAAATTCTCCATTGGTTCATAACATAAATATCCGTCTGTTATCTGTGATGAGTATATGATTATGTAGTGAGTAAATTTTCTCAGCGGCATTCAATGTATTCATAACATACATAATATGTACCCATTATATATATATATGTATTCATTACATAAATAATATGTACTCATTACATTAATTTAAAAAAAAATCATATGCTCATTACATAAATACTATGTAATCATTACATAAATATGTACTCATAATATAAAAAAGAGAACCTTTATTTCTTTATTTTATGTGTTTTTTCTTTTTTTATGTAAAGGGTACAAGCTGTATGTACTCATTACATATTCATCTCTTTCTTAACTTTGCTGTTTATCACAAAGTTGTTTTCACCTTTTATTGTGGGGAATTTCTTTCTTCACTGATATTACCCACAGCTGATTTCCCCTTTGTTCTGAAAGTATACAAATTTATTTTATTAGAAAAATGTCAAGTTTTACTTGCTTGGATTTGAACTTGTATCATTTCAAGCACCGAGCGAGCATGCAACCATTGGGCTAATTCGCAATATAATATTCTCGTCCATAATGTTAATAAGTTAAACGTCTTTACATTTACTTACAAACGTTGAATATACATCGCTTAGACTCATCGCATAGCTCGTGTAATGAGTAAATTGTTTTATGTAGATACCTTCCGATTTTAAGATCTGCACACATAAAATATAGACTGGATACACGTTGCATTGTACTCAAAACATAACTTTATGTGATGAATAAACGCTGCTACATTCATATTGAGTGGATACACGTTGCTTTGACTCATCGGATAGCTCGTGTGATTCGGGGGGGTTTCAAAAATTTTTACATAAAATATAGACTGGATACACGTCGCATTGTACTCAAAACATAACTATATGTGATCAATAAACGCTGCTACATTCGTATTGGATGGATAAACGTTGCTTAGACTCATCGCATAGCTCGTGTGATGAGTACATCGTTTTATGTAAAAACTTTTCGATTTCAAGATCTGAACACATACAATATAGACTGGATACACGATGCATTGTACTCAAAACATAACTATATGTGATGAATAAACGCTGCTACATTCGTATTGGATGGATACACGTTGCTTAGATTCATCGCATAGCTCGTGTGATGAGTACATTGTTTTATGTAAAAACTTTTCGATTTCAAGATCTGAACTCAAATTTAACCAGCACACGTTAACTTTACTCAGTAAATAGAGCTTTCATCGCAATCATATGCAAATTTCAGTACATAGATTTTACATAAATATCTCTGTACTGAGCCCATTCATTTTTCCCTCAGTGTACGTTAAAGTTGTTAGCTACAAGAGCAAGTTTGTGCGATCCAGTCGTGCCCATTTTTTTTTTTTTTAATTTGAGCTCGAAAAGTAATTTTTTAAAAACAATTCAACTAAAAACACGTTTTTAAAGATAAACATGAGAATGGACTTCTGTTTAAAAAAAAAACAAATCAGATGGCATACTAAATTTTGAGCTCTATCATTTTTAGCTATTAAAATTACAAATTTATAATAATTTATAATAGCCGTGCTTTTTTTTCAGAAAATGATTAGCAACTCAGTAAAAGTTTTACTCGGAAAACACAAACAAAATTCTGTATAATAATTCGTTTGTTATTGTTTTGCGCTTAAAAATATTGCTGAGTTGATATAATACACCTTCTCAAAAACATTGTTTTAATGATATCATAATATTATTAATTTCTAGATACGTTCAAGTTGTTAGCTACGAAAGCAAGTTTGTGCGATCTAGTCGTTCAGTTTATTCATAGAAATATGTGGGTTGATGTGATAAGATAATATTTGACAATAAGAGACTCAGAGCAATAAACTGTAGAACCGATAAATTAATATATGATTATCGCAGGTTAAGCTCATATTAAAGGTCACGCCAAGGTTTTTGGCAGTTTTTACACATATTATTTTGTCTCCGCTAAGAAATATGGAGAGAAAGTATGACAGATCTCATAGCTATTTTGAAATAATTATGCAATTGGATATTTTGGAGTTCAAAATAAGACTGCTCTAGTTTGACCAGCTTGTTATTTCTGCAAGATCTTTCTTTATACAGGAAGCCCCGTCAGCATACATTTTAATCGAACAGTGCTTGATAAGAGTGAGGAGCTTATTAATATATAATAAGAAGAGAAGGGGTCCCAGTATGGATCCTTGTGGAACACCATTGGTTAAATCAGAAAGAAATGTAGATAGATTATTGCTGATTGATTTCCTTTTGCAAGAGTTTCAAAGGCCTTGAAAAAAGGGAAGAATGGATATTGGTGTAAGCTCATTTGTTGGTTAAATTTGTCCAACGTCCGCCCATGGATGTAGATAATCGATAATAATGACACTCGAGTTTTGCATCCTCCGAAAGTTTTAATCATTTAAGTTTAGGTAAAATAACTTATCTATTATCTAAGCCTAATGGAATCTGTAATTTTATTGACGTTTTTGTTTCAGACTTTGATAAATTCTATAAATAATGAAGTTTACAATGATTCAAGAGGACAAATAGTTGAATTTTTTCTACTGTTAACGCCATCATCGTTATTTTGGGGTTGCTGGACAAGTTATACATTTTGAAAAGTTCCTATAAAAGAGACGAATTGATTTTTTTTTTTTAAAGGAAGGTGCTTAAAAATTTGTTTTAATATATTTAACGCATTAATTCCATAATTCTTAAAATAAAATTCGGGCTGCCTAAACGTTTGATTGGAAAGTTGTTATAATACAAAATGTTCATGTGGGAATAGATTAACGATTTTTGTTTTATAGAAACACATGAAAAGCTAGTGTGTATTAAGGGTTCACGACCACGGTGATGTTTTACTTGCTTGCTATCTGCCATTAAAATATTTTTATTTTCATACTTTTGTATCTGAAGGCAAAGAAAATATTGCAATACAAATGCAAAAAAAGAACCTTATTACCTATGTTATGTATCAAATTTACTCAAATTCGGTGTTTTTTCTAATGAACTCTTGCTCGATAATATCCCTGCAGTTTATAGAATAAAATCCTCCCCTGTTGCAAAAAACTTCGAAAGGAACTATCATACGAAATTAGTATTCCAAATGAAACGTTAAATAAAGGTTCAAAGCTACTGCTGAGATAGTTCTTTAGAGCACCAACGAAATATATATAGGTATGTAGGCTGAGATTACAGTTTGAAATGATTTATCCTCATCTAATTACCTCCGTATTATTTAATAGGTGCTCCCCAATTCCCTGAAGAAATCTCTCTTTCTCTCAACCCACGAAAACAAAAAGGTTATATCCACTCTAACCACCTGCCATACATCCCCATTGAAAAACGTCGGTTAACATAGGGATTATGTATTTATATGTATAGTACGGGAGGATATAATAAAGTACGGAAGATATAATATTTATAATGTTTTTTCTGTACATACCTACAAGTCTACAATATTTAACAGCGGTATACCATTATTGTAGTTAAATCTTCATTTGGAAATGATTATACGTGCATAGGTATATGGAGCATGATGTGAAACGTGATCGGGTGTTGCTTTTTTTGTTCTCTTTGATAAATAGAACGACTTCTATGTGACAGACAGGATGTCACAGAAAGGATGTTAAGATGCGATGATGTCATACACACAAGTAGAAGCACATTCGCTTTTTACTTGCCGATCAGCAAATGTTATTTTAGTCCATCTATAATTCTATATGCAATATTTATGCATGCAAAATATGCAGTTAGAAGAAGAGTGTATGTCTTACATAAAAGTATCAAAGTATGCACTAAAAGAAAACGCAATTTTAAAGTAGAATTGGACAGAAGCGCTTCCGTCTGTCTAATTTTACTGATTTTCAACAAATTTTCATAATTTTAGAAAAAAAAAATAAATATTTAACTGGGTCGCACGATCTTGCTCTTATAGTCAACAACTATAATAATGTAGCTAGACATTAACGCAGTGGTGGCGTTCCAAGTGGAAGGCCCAGTTGGCTATTTTGAGTAGATACGTTTCGTGAGTGCTGGTTGAACCTTAATGCTGGATTTACATGTATCTTCGTATGCAAATATGAAAAAAAAGTAGAACGAGACAGACGTTTGCCGAAGATCCGAGCGTTTGAAAGAGAACCATCAAGACCGTGAACGTGTTCGTCTTCATATCTGCATTATGGCACTTCCTATAATCCGCATGTACGAATATCTTCTGCATTTTGATTTTCTCTCTCTATCCAACAAAAAATGTAAATTTTAATTTTGTATCCCCTTTTTGCAGAAATCAGACGAAGATACATGTAAACCCACCCTAACAACTCTTTGAAGTGGATGCCTAGGCACTTCACGTTCTTTTTGGCTAATATCGTAGATCCGTCCGGAAGTTTCAGAACCATATTTTTGCAGTTGGCTCCGCTGCGACTACCTCTACTGAGTCTCCTAAAGTACACAAGCTTCGACTTGGAGTTGTTAATCCGGATGCACCATTTCTTGTAGAAGGCGTAGAGTCCGTTGATATTGTACACAGCTTTGCGTTAAGCTACTAGATGAGACGTCGATGTGGCATAAGTAGGGGAGTCAACAGCATACAGGAGTTTTTCGCAGGCTGGTCAGATGTCATCAGACTGCTATGGTGATGTTATGCTGGAACTTCAGGAGTTGACGCAAAGTTGAATGCTTTTCCCTAAATCCTAACTGTATGTCCGGTATGATGGCCTTTTTGCTGCAGAACCTTTTTTAGTTTCCGAAGTGTTCTTACAGTATTTTACCTTAGTTATTCAGAAGTGAAATGGCCTGTAATTGGACACCAAGTTGCAAGCGCCTTTCTTCGGAATCGTCACAATCTTAGCTGTATTCCACCTTTGAGGAAGAGAAGCAGTTGTTGATGCCGTTGTTCATGATGATTGTAAGAAAGATCATCACTGCATGTGGTAGCCTTTTCAGGATGCAGTTAGAGACTCTCTCTGGTCCGATTGACAATTTTGGCTGTGAATTTCCGATGATATCTGCTGATGTGTGGTATAAGTTGGGTCATTTCCTGGTCTGGAGTAACCAAAAATGACTCCTTCCGCATTTGGCTGATGGGTTTGCTGAATGGATGCCTCGACTTTGTTCAGAAAAACTTGATAATTAGGTGGGTTTGGTGTGGAATTGCCCTCAAAGTAGTTGGCGAACACTTCCACTATGTCCTGTGTTGATGTTGCTTCAATATTGTTGTGAATGATAATTTCTAGGAGCTCTACGGGCTGAGAAGAAAAGAGGAACGCTGAGGAAAAATAGAGAGCAAGAGAATCAGCTGGTCGAGATTATTGCGGGTTGTAGCGGCAGGGGAGATGTTCGAACATTTTATCAGAGAATGAAGCGATCCACCCAAGCACACAAATCTAGAACGAAAGCATACCGAGATGAGAGTGGGAATATGGTAGTAGATACATATTACTGTTTTCAGTGTTTTTGTGTTGTGTTTGATTAAAATAGTTTTTTTTACAAAAAAAATAGTGAATGAATGTGAAACAATTATTTTGCAGTAAATAAGAGGGATATATTTTGGAATTTATCAACAGAGATTATCAAGCTGTACAGCTCCATTGTGGGAACATAGAAATTTGTGCGTTCGATATTTTTTGACGACTGGTCTACTTGCGAATGCAGATCTTGTTGCGGCACTCTATTGTGTTGAGCCAGTAAGTCGTACAAGGCTGCTGGTGCGACTGGCTTACCAGCCGAACTATTTAAATCAGCGGAAGATGAATTGGTTAGGAGCATACACCAACTCATCTGAAAAATTTGGTCGAAGGAATGTATGGCTGATGAATGGAACCTCTGTATAGTGTGTCCCATCCATAAAAAAGGAGATGCTCTGAATGCACCAACTATAGAGGAATTAGTCTCCTAAACGTCGCTTATAAAATCTTGTCGGCTATCCTGTGTGACCGCCTAAAACCTTTTGTTAACGATCTGATCGGCTCCCATCAGTGTGGTTTTAGGCCAGGCAAGTCAACTGTCGATCAAATGTTCACACTCCGACAGATTTTAGAAAAAAACCTAGGAATTCCAGATCGATACACATCACCTCTTTATCAATTTTAAAGTCGCGTTTGATAGCGTGAGAAGGGACGAATTATACAGAGCCATGTCATATCTGGGCATCCCTGCCAAACTAGTCCTCTTGTGCACGATGACGATGAAGAAATCTCGCTACTCCGTCCAAATCGGTAAAAACACGGCCGATTCCTTTGATGTTGAGAAAGTACTGAGGCAAGGCGACACGTTATTATGCAACTTATTTAACATAGTTCTTGGAGCAATTGTACGCAACGCACACGTCAACACCAGCGGTACAATTTATTTAAATTCCGTTTAATTGCTTGTGTATGCAAATGCAGACGACATAGACATTATCGGCAGAACGAAACCAGTGACAGCCGTACTTGATAGCATTGAGGTTAATGAGGACAAGACGAAGTATTATGCTGTCATCGAGGAAGAAATCTCAACATCGTCGACTCGGGAAAAATATCACAATGGACAGATATAACTTCGAAATTTTCAAGGAATTTGTCTACCTGGGCTCCACTATTACCTCGAAAAATGACATCAGTGCAGAGATCAAACGAAGATGAACTCTTGCCAACCGCTGTTTCTTTGGCCTAGGAAGGCATTTAAGTAGTAAGGCCCTATCTCAGAGAACCAAGGAGACTTTATACAAGACCCTAATCGTCCTGGTCCTGTTCTATGGGACAGAACCTGAGAGGAAGATTCTTCATGTGATTTTCGGTCCGGTGTGCTACGAAGGTTTGTGGAGGAGAAGATTGAACGACGAGCTGAACCGGCTATACAGTGACGTTGACCTTGTCAAAAAGCTGAAAATACAGCCGGTGAGATAGCTGGGGTACGTGGAGGGTATGGACTACAACGCTACCTGCCCGACGAGTCTTGGAATCCAACCCCGATTGTGTACGCAGCAGAGGAAGAACCCATAACAGGTAAGGCGCACAAGTGGAGAACGACCTCAACCAACTCAGTGTGAGCAACTGAAAGCGGCTAGCTAGGGCAGAGCTGGCTGGAGGGGCTTATTGGTTGAGGCCGTAGCCCACCCTGGGCTGTAAGCGCCATCTTTAGTAAGTAAGTAAGATATTTTCCGAAATCGGGGCCTATTTTCCAACGATTTTGTTTATTTTGCAGTTCGGTTCTTCTAGACAATGTCTAAATAAATTCTAAATACTTGTCAGCTATAACTTTAAGGAGCAAGTTTGTGTGATGTGGCTGATAATTGTATGTTTTCTTCTTATTCTAGATTCAAAGGTATCTGTATCTTTAAATTTAAAGAAACGTAAAGCGGAATAGATTTATGCCAAAAAAGAAACATAATGTGTGAAAGGCAACCATCAGAAGATCCTTCAATCTGCTTTTACGAAGATCTTCTTCATTTAGACCTTCTCTCTTTATCCAACAAATGCACATTATAATTTTTCATCTCAATTTTTGTACAAATCAAATGCAGATGCATACATTATGTAAATTCAATGCATTAGGTGGCTTTTTGATTGTAATATTTTTCCCGTTTCACAGACTCCTACATTTTTCTCAGTGTATGCATTGGGCACATCCATTTGTTGTTATTGTTCATTTTTAGAGGACTCAATAAGACAATATACCTATTGGTAGAAGTCGCAATTAAAACCGAGTCGAAACGTTTAAAAAATGATCCTGTGTTTAGGATATTGCAGACGGACAGACAGACAGAGGATATCCTCTGGCTTTCACTCTAGACCTGCTAACGAAGCCTTACACAATGTCCACAGTACCTTCCTACCACTGACAGTCCTCGTCTTATTCGGCTAGCTGTTCAAATCAAAATGAATGCTCGAAGTAGTTAGGTTGCCGTACTGTATATTTATTATGCAGGCACAGGCTATGAATGAGAGCATTTTCAATTTTATAGAAAATGTCGTCCTTCTGTACGGAGAACTTAGATAAAGGATATTCCTTTTGTTGATCAAGAATTTGTTTACTCATCATTTTTGAATATAGGCGGGAGAAGAAAAGAGATACAAAATCTATGCATATATGTACCTACAGATGTGTGCTATTGTAATAACCCTATTTGTGACAATATCCCCATCCGAATCCAAAGGCTCCCTCAGGCTTTGTGAATTTGTATCCTTGGAGAAGTGAATTTCATATTTCTTGTTTTTTTTTTTCGTTTTTGTTCTGCTGTTTTGGTGTACAAACTACGACAGAAGATCCAACATTTATGCTTCCTGAATACGTAAAATGAAATGCGACACAGAGTATATTTTTATATCTTCTTGTTGTTATGTTTAGACGTACATAACATGTACATATCTATGAATTCAAAAGGAAGTTACAAATAATACTGCGATGGGTGTGAATGAAGGCCGACGACGACGACACGAGGGACCTTCATAGAGAAAGATGCGGATGAGTTTGTAGGATGCCGATGTGGGTGGGCGGGGGCGGTAGCGATGGCGCATTCAAAGAAAGCTCTTCCTCTGATATGAAATAATGATATTTTGCGATAGATGGACAATATTGAAGATGACATTCATGTACTTGTACATACCATTGGCATTGCTAGGATCTGCTAGCAGATATATTTATGTTATGAATATACGTATGTATACGTTGTTGGTTGCCTAATTGGATGTAGAGCCATGAAAATGATGACTCCATGGCCCATGGTAAAGTAATTCAAGTTTATTAATGGAAATTACACTGGAATAACTTCTGTTTTCTTCATACAAAGCTTCCAGGCAGGCAGACTTTTAGTATTAGGTATCTATGTATGTATATAGCATATAAATATACTAACCTTTTTTATAGTTGAACCGTACTGTCTAACTTATTCTAAAAAAAAAAAACAGACGAAGAAAAGTAAGATAAGACTTTTCTATATAGGTACATACCTACCTACCTACCTAAACATCCTGTAGAAGGAGTTGTTTAAAATGGAAAACAAAAAATATAGAAACATCAAGAACCCATCTGTTTCGTGAATAAAGTTTAAGTAGGTAAAAACTAATAAATCACTTGCAACAGACAGGAGCTGCTGCAGAGAGGGAAATAAATTTTGTTACGAGGTATATTTTGTATTTTTGTCTTAAACAAATTCTATAATCCAAGTTTGTTGGCAAATATTTTTTTATTTTGTTTAGGTAGGTACAGATATGTATGTAGATCAGGCTAATTGACGATATTTGACAAGGCAAAGATTTTGGTTGTAGTAGCCCGAAGCGTAATGGTTAGTGCGATGGACATGTCACGCTGGAGGTCTGGGTTCACTTCCCAGTCTCGTCCACCTAAAAGCTAACAAGTTTTTTTCAGGGCTACTGCCACTTGCGAGAAATTGACAAATCCTCCAAGAGTATAACTTGTCATGAATAAGTGCCTCTCGTCTAGCCGTTCGGATTCGGCATAAAATTGTAGGTCCCTTCCATTCCTGGTCGACACGAGTTGTTAGTCACTAAGGCCCTGGTTCTTCAGGAGCCGTTGCGCCACCAAATTTATTTATTTTTTTATGAAGATGTTGGTGGAGAATTTTAATTAATATTTTAGGTTTAATTTTGGGTTTATTGATAGAGTTTTGTAAGTAATGAATCATATTGAAACCGATTTATTTTAGAAGTCTTCCTTAAAGTTAGGGCGTTAAGAGCATCAAGCTTGCACTTCATCCTGGTGGGACTAGCTTTTTGTACACTAATAGTCCACGTCCTAAATACTTTTAAGAACTATTACCACGATGGCAACACTGGCAGATCGACGATTGACGAGGGTTGCCTCCTGACCAACCAACGAAATTCAACATAAATTGGCCTTTAAATCGAGAACTAGACATGGGATAGGACCATATAGTACCTTCCCCACCCTTGCACGCTGGGGGCTCAAAATACCCTCGGCGGATAAGGGTTTTTTATTGTCAGAAAATAATGGTAATTATATACCTATGTATATATTCATGAAACATTACTACATCATATCCGAAGGCTTATTTAATACATGAATTTCTTTTTTGTATAATCTATTTTTAGTGGGGGAAGGGGGATGTGGTAGTATATGCAAACACTTTTCCCTTTCACTCAAAAAAAAACACCACCCCAGATATTTTTATGGACTCTGCTACATGTGTTCCGAGTTTCATCACCATACCGTTGAAACATATGCGTACCTATGTATATTAGGTATGATTGATTCACTGAAAATCGAGTCATCATTTTATAAAAAGGAATATAACTTTTTGGAGGGAAGATGTATTAAATTTATTTGAGTTGCATAAGATTGGGCATTAAAAACTACCCTAAAGTCATGTGCCATATGATAAGATTAAACCAAGCCGAATTATATAGGTTTGGCATACTTCCACATCCCCCTTCCCACACTTGAAAACGATTATACAAAAAAGAAATTCATGGATTAAAGTAGGCGTAGGATATGTTGTAGAAGTGTATAGAGTGTACAATTCTGCGTCGGCACCAATCTTAACATTTCATGAATATGAACATATATAATTACCATTATTTTCTGTCAAACAAAACTCCTTATCCACGAGGGTATTTCGCGCCTGCAGCACGAAAGGGTGGGGAAGGTGCCACAAAAATAATATGATCCTATAGATTCAAATATTTTAAATACGCGTCATCCGTTGCGTCCGATATCTGGTTCTCGATTTATATGCCAATTTATGATGAATTTCGTTGTTATAACTTGGTAAGGAGGCAACTCTCATATCGTTCATTTAGAAAGCTTATTATCTTGAGTTCTACTAGTCGAATCACAAAGATTAAGGTCTTTGGACTTAGAGAAAATGACAAAGCGTCATAATGATTTTCCAAACAAATTGGTGGAATTGATAAAACCTTAATTAGAAATTTAGAGAAACTCCATTTTCAACTTCCCACCCCCTCCAACTGCTGAACAAACAAATGGGCACGACTGGACCGCACAAAACTTGCTCTCGTAGCCAACAACTTTAACGTAGCATAACATTATGATATCATTAAAAAAAAAAAGTTTTAAAAACAATTTAAGATATAATTGATTACTATGAATTATTATAAATTAGTTATTTTCATAGCTAAAACAGATAGAGCTCAAAAAAAAGTATGCCATCGGATTTGTTTAATAAATAACGTTTGTTTAATAATAAACGTTAGATCAGTTTTTTTTTTTTTAATTAATTTTTTTTATATAAAAAATTATGAACATATTTTAAAATAATATTTGGTAAGCCAACTCCTAGGCTGGTATTCACTGATCGCTCATAAGCTGCTCTTAACTTTAAGAGCTTCTTAACTTGAAAATTATTTGTGCTATTCACCAACCACTCATTAGTATTTTTCATGTTCAAAAAAAAAGAGCCAATGTTTGAATATGAAAGCAAATGTTCGAAAAACCAACCACACATTCCCAATTGGAAACTATAGACAGCTGGCTAGGCAAACGCCAAGAGAATATCAATAAACTTAAAACATTTCTTACTTTTGTCTGTAAGTAGGTATAATCTCTGAACAAAAATAATAGGTAGTTGTTATTTTTTTTAAGAATTTAACATTAAAATATTATGTTATTCTTTTATTATCTAAAAATAAATCTTTTGAATGCTTTAATTTTGACTTATTTAAACAAAAAAAAAATAATAACAAAAGATGATTGTGAGGTGTGACATAATAGAAATACCCAGAAATATCATGATGGCGAATTGGGTGTATCAAATGAGCATACTTCTTTCTGTTTATCTTGGGGAGGAGGGACGTGTTATTGCGAAAGTTTTCAGACAACCTTTCGAAGAGAGCGCTCGTTACTTAGGAGTGCTCGAGACCACTCATAACTTTTGCGAGCGCTCGTAAATGTTCACTAATATTGCTTGGTGAATAGGTTTATGAGGCTCTAAAGTTATGAGCGCTTGGTGAATACCAGCCTTATTATTTAATAAAATACAATTTTTCACAAAATTAAAAAAAAATCATAAGCCCGTTTTCAAGATATTGAATTTTCAAAAAAAAAATTCAATATTTTTTTAAAAATCAAAAAATTAATTTTTTCGAAAGTGTTTATATGCAAAATTTTTAAAATTGTAAGTGACCTTTTGTACAAAAAGTTGAAATCGGTGTAGTAGTTAACGAGAAATTTGAAAACTAAAAAATCGGTTGTATGACACCATTAATAACCGTTATAAAAAAAAATTTCTATACCAAAATTTATTTTTTTTTTTTTTAAATAGTTGGAGCCTTTTTCGAAATAAATCCATTTTTGTATATTGGTTGTATGACAGGTACCCTAATTTTTTGAGCAAAAAAAAAAAAAATTCAATTTCCCCTCTAGGGAATCACATAAGAACCTTAAGTCCAAAGTTTGAAGAAAATCGCTTCAGCCGTTTAGGCTGCAGGTAGAGGTATAGACAGGCGGACAGACAGCCATACAGACAGAATTGCGGGACCCACTTTTTCGTGTTCTCTATCATCGTAATGTTAGGGAAAATTATTTTCTCGATTTTTTTTTTGCACGAATCCTAAACTTGCCTTATACTACGTACATATATCGCAAGTAAAATCTGCCAGATTTATGATTTTGATATCACAAAATATGCACCGATAAACCCTCATACTGAGATTTTGGTTATATTTAGATCCACTACCTAAATTTGGTGTCTGCTATAAGTTTTTTATATAAATTTTAGTTTGGTGCCAACAACTATTTGCTAAACTTATGCTAGGTTTCCACTTGTCATTGAAAAACACATTTTGACAAGGCAGGGTGGGTTATACCTACTCTCTATTAATATTTTCTTTGCTTTTTTGTTGATACTACCCACCCTGTCTCGTCAAAGTGTGTCAGTTTGCGTCTTTCAGTGACAAGTGGAAACCTAGCGTAAGTTGTATTTAGTTTATAAAAATTCAAATTATAGAAAGAGTTTACAGATGTCAAATTTTTAGGACACACTGACTCATAAGTTGGTGTAAAGTTTTTGTTATTATAGTTTTTCTTTGACTTTACCCTTAGTTCAAAATCAAATTGAAATTATTCTTATATCTACTTTTTTTTCTATTTTCAGGTAAGTTCATACTCAAAACTTTTATTGGAGAAAAAGATTTTAAAACAACAGCAAAAAATACAGTAAAGTACCTACTACACCATTTTGTTAACTTTTTTTTACAAAAAAAAAATAACTTTTGCCAAAAAAAAATTAACTTTTTTCCAAAAAAAAAAAAAAATATTTTTTTTACAAAAATAAATAAACTTTTTTACAAAATAAAAGAATAATTTTCTTACAAAAATAAAATAAATTAAAAAAAATTAACTTATATGTCAGAATATAGGTCTTTAATAGGCGTGGGATAAAATTTTAGGGGTTGCCACATTTTTTGAAGTAACTTTTTTTGGAAGTGAAGGGTGAGGTTGTCAACTAAATTATATACATATTTACGCTCAGCCCTAACTCACATGAAACAACTTTATAATGTTCGACGGCTGCCTTTTGCGACCCGCAACCTACTAGTTGGTTCATAGGTATTGTTGGAAACTCTTTAGAAATATGTTTCGCATAATCTCGTATAGAAAAAAAAAAAAACGATGTCAACTATAATAGTTTTGCCGCAAATGAGTTTAAATATAAGAGTTTGTTTTCCGTATGGTGCGATACATCGATTAAAAGGAGGAACTTTCTAGATCATCAATATGCAATGTTTAATCATCTAAGATGCTTAGTTTAGCCAAAAATTGCGTCTAGAGTAAAAAGGTGCCAATTTTAAAGGGTCTAGGCTCTAGGACGTATAGCTTTTTAAAGATAAAAGTTCGTTTATCGAATCGTAAATTGAAAGACCACACTTTCTAGATCATGAATGTGCAATTTTTAAGTCTTTACGGTGCTTAATTTAGCTGAAAATAGCGTTTAAAGGGAAAAATATGTTTATTTGAAAAATTGGATTTTTCATATTGTCCGATACATCGATTGAAGGTTTCGCTCCCTAGATCACGTTTCGCGGAATAGAGGAAGTCAATTTAAAAATCGGTGGGCAAACGTTACCTGGTCAACTCAGTTGCAGGAATATCTACAAAATGCACCCGATAGAAGAGCAATTCGGGTAAAAAAAATAGACGTTCGATTTCCGGAAAACGAAAAACTTTCACAAACAGTTGCTGAAAGGAAAAAACGTTTTCTGGCAGTGATTTGCTTTGAAATAGCTTTCAGGAACTATTAGTCAGACAGTGAAAATTTTTTTGTGAAAGCGTTTTCAAGAAAGCAAATCTTTTTCAGATAACGCTTTCAAGAAAGTACTTTTCGGGTCGTCACACTATGAAAGTTTTGTTTTCAGAATGTTTTTTCTTTCTGAAAGTACTTTCCTTTCAGTGTGTCACGGCACCTTAAACGGCTGAAGGGATTTTCTTCAAACTTGGTGCATAGTGACTTTTGACTAATTTGCCCACATGTTTTTTTTTTAATTTTTGTAGGTCCAAAAATAACGGGACCTGCCATACAGTTTTTTTTACCTAGAAGTTGGCATACAAGAATTTATTTTTGAATATGGGCAAAGAAATGTATATATAAAAAAATATTTTTATAGAAAATCGCTCCAACGATTTTTAATTTTTTTTTTTAATAAATTTATTTTTATCAAACAAATCAGATGGAATACTTTATTTTGAGCTCTAACTTAAATAAAAACAATTTATAGTTACTTATAGCAATAATTTATTTTTAATTGTTTTAAACAATTTTTTTTTAATGATATAACATTATGGAACCGATACATAATATTCCTCATCAATTTCTAGCTACGTTAAAATTGTTTGCTACGAGAGCAAGTTTGCACGATCCGGTCGTGTCCATTTTTTTATTTCAATTACCTATTATAAACAGTCCACTAGAAGTTTAAAATTTTTTTGGTAAGGACTGGTATTGAAAGGGTAAACTAAACCCCTTCCATCACAGTTTCATCGTTAAAATAGGATTCTATTGCGTAATTATGCATCAGAAACTGATGGGTTAAGGAATAACAAATTCAAGGTTTCTGGCTGGTCAACAAACTTTTATATTGGATCAATCGTGCATACTAATTTAAATCCAGAAAATTCTGCCGTAGCTATTCATTGACTCTCAAATTCATATAAGTTATTTTTCTAAATCAACCACAATTTTCTGCTGATATTTGCAATTTCTAAATGAGGCCCAACAATTGAGAGCTTTTATAGTAGGTAGGTAGAGTACCTTAAGTTCTTTGATTTTGCTCAAATCCTCCAATTATTTAACAAAATGCTTTTATCACAAACCCAATAAAAAAAGAAGCAAAAACAGGTCTTATTAATTTCCTTAAACTGTTGAAAGTCAAACATAAGAAAACAAGGAAAAAAACCCGGCAGCATCCAAATTTTTCGGATACAAAAAAAAATTAAAATAAACCTATGTACATATTATATAAAACATCCGGAATCTTTTGAAGACTAAATTTTTTTTTCACTAAGGTATGAGTAGACAGATCCTAATTAAATAAAAAAAAAAAAACAAATATTGTTTGAAATTATTCCAGTTTCTTTGTCGGTGAACATTAAAGAAAAAGAATGTACACTCCTGCTTAAAATGATTGCACAGCTTTAATTTGGAGAACCAAACTCTAGTGACTTTTTAAATTATCGATCCGTACCTACTGCGAGTGTCTTATAATACTGGCCCAAGAATGAAATAGGCCTTTAATTTACTTACAAACCCTAACGGCTACGGGATGGTTAAGTGGCCTTGGAGAATTTGTCAATTTCTCATAAGATTCAGTACCTATCAAAAAATATTTTGTTTAGGTGCAATAAGTCTCCAATGGATCAGGTCTGGGGCTACTAAAACTAAAAACAAAAAAAAAATTTAAAATGAGCAGTTCCTTTAATTCCCGAGCAGAAAAATAATCAAGTTTTCGAAAAGGCACTAGAAAGCCTTACATAGATTCTGGCAGAGTGCTAGCAAGGGTTAGCAAAGGCTGAAACACGGCCGCTAATATGAACGCCTTTGCCTCACTCAAAAAAAAAAGTTTGTCTATGTGGCTTGATCCCACAATCTTCTGCTTGTTTTTATGAAGAACAACTTAGAACAGGTTTCTGTTCTCATTGAACAATCATAAAATAAACAGATTTCTCACACCTCCCATAGTGAAAAATATGATATGAAAAAGAAGACAAAGGAAAAAGAGAACAACAGGGTCGTATGATTCTGAAATTGCATGGTGCTCATTAAATTTTGGTTTTTGGTGTAAAGAGTCCTATTGTTGTACCGAAATAACGGGTCTTTCAACAGGAACGCTACAAAAGTAGAGCAACAGGGACAGCAAAGGACGCAATATTTCTTGCCGCTCTTTTGACATTTCTCTTCAGTAAGGTTTGCCATTTCATGATGGAAAGATATACGAGCCAACAACGAGTCCAAATTATTAAAATTTACTACCGAAATTCGGAGTCAGTGGCCTCAACGTTAAGAGCGCTACGTCCAATTTATGGTCGTCATAATCGTCCTAGCAGATCAACAATGGAGCGTCTAGTGGAAAAAATTGAATCCACAGGCACAGTTGAAAATGTTTCCTTGCCAGTGAGACAAAGAAGTGCCCGTAGTGTCGAGAATATTGCTGCCGCTGAGGCTTCAGTTGCAGAAAGCCTAAATGTGTCTCTCACACGTCGTTCTCAAGCGTTGGGCATCTCTGTGACGTCGTTGTGGCGAATTTTGCGAAAAGATCTTGGCCTACATCATTACAAGATTAAATTGACGCAAGAACTGAGCAACAACTTGAAAATGATTCAGATTTTCATCGAAAAATCATCTTCAGCGATGAAGCTCATTTCTGGCTGAATGGCTTCGTCAATAAACAAAATATGCGGTATTGGTCAGGCAGCAATCCACACGTACTCCATGAGTCATCATTGCATCTCGAAAAAAATACGGTTTGGTGTGGTTTATGGGCCGGCGGCGTCATTGGGCCGTACTTCTTCCGTGATGATCAAGACCGGCACGTTACTGTGAATTGGGATCGCTACCGTTCAATGATAACCGAATATTTTTGGCCCCAATTGGATGATATGGACTTGGAGGACATGTGGTTCCAACAGGAATACGCCACAAGTCACACAGCGAATGTCACAATCAATTTATTGGAAACCAAGTTTGGAGAACGTGTTATCTCACGAAATGGTCCAGTCGCTTGGCCGCCTCGGTCGTGCGATTTGACGCTGTTAGACTATTTCCTGTGGGGCTACGTCAAGTCTATGGTCTATGCCAACAAGCCAGCGACGATTGATGAACTTCGTACGAATATCGAACGTGAAATTGCAGCAGTATCGGCCGATGTATGCTTGAAAACCGTCGAAAATTGGGTTCAGCGTCTGGGCTTCTGCAAGCGTGCCAGTGGTGGCCATGCAAAAGAAATCGAATTCCATACAAAATGGCATCGAACGTACTTTCACAGGAATAAAGAATTTTATTGATATCCAAAAGCTTTTGTAGCGCACTTATTGAAAAACCCGATATGTCCAACAAGTTTTTACTAGGGAATGCCTCACGAAAGTTTGAAAAGATTCCCTTGTTTAAATGTTGGTACTGAAAGTCAGCAAGGGCTTGCCAAGTATCTGACAAATTTTCTTCGTCTAGATTTTCCCTACTGAAAACTTACTAGGACTTTGTCCAAACTAGACAAAAACTTGGCATTTTACCAACCGGGTTTGTTTATTTTGGTTTAATTTAAAACTCTAGTTTGCATTTTTTATATGTGATTATTGATTTAACATAAACAAACGTTCCAAAAATGCAAAACGGAAGACAAATCTTCCACGAAAGAAAGCTAAGGTGTGCATTAGTTTTAAGCTGGAGTGTGTTTATTTTCCCCAAGGAAAAAAAAAACAAGAAACACACGTGCTTGGTGGACTGTGATTGTTGTTGCTATTAAAATAAAACAAATCGAGCTAAAAGGTAGGTAACAATACATCCTCTTAATATAACTGAGCCGGAAGCTTTGTTTTTCAAAAGCAAAGGATAGGTATAACAATCTAAATGTTTTTCATTGTATAAAAAGATCTGGTCATCTGTTTCTGTTGAAATTTTTCGCGCTCAAACAAGCATGAATTTTAATTTTTGTAACTTTTCATTTTATATAAAAACTTAAGAAATTTAATATTAACTTAAATTATCGTGTTTAAACAAAAGCTATTTCTTATTTTTTAATGGACGAGATATTTAGGATATCTCTTTGGAATGCTTAAACATTAACATGCGCACTGAACCAAAAAATTCGTTCCCACATGATACATGTAATAAATTGTTCGTCACAAGAGAAAAAAAGGCACCACGCGTCCTTCTTGGAGCTATCGGTTTAAGATTTCAAGGGGAAGACTAAATTTTTTTTACTTTTAAGATTAGGACGCTGCTGATGCGAAACGAAAAATCCCATACAAAAATGACATGATGAAATCATAAACTAAAAATTTCGCTGTTCGACCAGCGAAATTGATGATTACACCAGATTGTTTTGACTAGTCTCCACTCTCTTTTCGCAATGAATTAATTGCCCGGAACATTAATTGTGTGCGGAAAAAATGACATTTGGGTTTGTTCGTGTTTTTATTTGTTGTTTCTTTCATTACATCACAGTTTTAGTTTGATTTTTTCGTTAAATTTCTATTTATTTATTTGCAATTTATTTAAACTCTCCATGAATATTTTTCCGCTGTGTTTTCGTAAGCATTTTGTTGTCTTTTTGGAGCCCGCAGGAAAATCTTGTTTCGCATCAGCAGCGTACTAGGCTTTAAAAACCAAACGCTAGAACTATACTAAAGAAAAGTTCCTGCGACTTATTAATTCTCATAGCAAAAGCGAGACGAACAGGAAACTGAAGACGCTTATATACGAATGGCAAATCGCTTGTAATAAGAGGATTTTTCATGTAAAAATAGTCGCTTGAATGACAAATTCCGTGAAGGTAGTTTGTTGCTTCGTTTTCATCCATCAAAGACTCGATGGATTTGTATGAAAGTAACTATTCGGCGATTTGATTTTGAATGACGTAATTCAAATGATCGACACCCTTGTTTTTCGCTAATTCTGAGTGATATTCGGAAAAACATTCGTTATGTTGCCGAAAATTCGGTGGATATTCAATCAGGCCGATGAATAAGTAGACTGGCATCTTTCCCATCGCCCAACAGTTGCCTGGAGAACTCTGCAGCGGACTGGTCATTTCGTAAAGCAGTTCGCGTGTTCGTTTATTATTGCAATTTCTTCTTATATTTCCATAGGGCCGACGCGATGCCTTCAGGCAAGTGTTTAATTAATCTGGTGAATTTGATCCTCGAATGACAGGCAGCTCATAAAGCATATATAATCATTACGCCACTGAAACCCTCTTCGAGAGACAACACGGTCCGGAAACTTTTCCCGTAAAAGATCGATGGTTTCGTTGCTTATGTGGCACGTAGCGCCATCTTGTTGAAAGTAAACGTTGTCCAGATCAATACCATCAAATTCCAGCCATACAAAATTATTGATCATCTCTCGATAGCGCAATCCATTCACCGTAGCTGTTGCTCCAGCCTCATTTTCGAAAAAGTAAGGTCCAATTACCCCGCCGCGCCGGACCATAAACTGCACTAAATAGTTACTTCTTGGGGATGGAGAGGCTTTTCAACAATTAATATTGAGTTTTCCGAGCATTTGCTTTTTGACGTAGCCACCGAGGTGGAAATAGGCCTCATCAGTCAAAATGATTTTTCGATGGAATTCCGGATCATATTCATGCATTTTTTATAGTGAATTTTAATAATTTCAATGCGTTGTTGAAGCATGTATTGTTCCATTTTTACTAATGGCGTATTTTCTACTTGTCAAATGTGAAAGCTACAGAAATAACGGGCTATTCAAAATAACACCTCTTATTGAAAACCCTTTATTTATTTATTTATTGAATTTTAATTCTGCGCGACGAGAGAATGTACTCAATTTTTTTCAAAAGTAAACAAAGTTTGAGAAATTTACTTGAAAACGGCAATTTATTGTTTTGCTTGAACTTGTCCGAAGCCTTAAGCTTGTGCTTAAAAAGCATTTTTAAATGCAGTTTTGAAAAGTGTTCATAAGTTTTGGATAGAGCTACAATTAAGCGAGCTGCTTTACTTTTATAGAAGGCCAAGGCTGTTGCGTACACAGGGGCCTATTGGTTAATTGTGATTACCTTACAAATTAAAAACAAAGATGTTCCTCACTAATGGTTCCCATAGACTGGTTCCTTTGTGAACCAGCCTGTTTTTTCTATGAATTTCCTCAGATTTGCCATCGAGACCTGCACAAGATCGTCCAGTTCTTCAACAAAACCTGTTTCCAAATAAACGGAGGTGATTTTTTTGGAAGTTTAAACAATCACAGAGCAGTTGCTTAATGGTTTCAATTTCCTCAACATCCTGACAGCTCCTACATAAATCGGGTGCGAATGCGCCTATTCTGGTGGCCATTGTGCCGATATGGCGCAATGACCCGTTAGTATACCAACCAAGATTCTAATTTTATTTGTACTCAGCGATAAAATATACTAATTCTAGGGCTGGCCACGAGACGAAACTCTGCGAGACTTTTGTAAGCCTCGTCTCGGTCTCGTTAAAGATGAACATTTTCAGTCTCGTCTCGGTCTCGTGTCGGTCTCATTTAATTAAGTCTCGCCTCTGTCTCGTCTCCGAAAAATACGATTTCCGGCCAACTTGTTATTTATAAGAACGAAATATTTTCGATTATAGTTTGAATATACGTGCAGAAGAAAATAAATATTTAACTGTAATTGGATTTTTTAATTTATTATACTCTCTGTAAATTTCCTTCCAAATATACAGTCTCGTCTCGGGTGCTTAAAAGCTAGTCTCGTCTCGTCTCGGTCTCGTCGTGCGAGACCGAGATGGAGACCGAGACTTTTCTCGTCTTGTGGCCAGCCCTAACTAATTCTAGGCCATACACTTCAAGAGATAACGCACTCATTCCTGGAAATCCAGGAGTTATTGATTTGCTCTTTCGTTATTAGGTCAATTTTCCTTGTAATAACGCCGATCGGGATTACAGGTCCCGTAAATAATTGCCTACCACTGTTTCCATTTGATAATAACATAACGCTTTCCTTGCCAGTTCATCTACTAAATCATTTCCTTCTATATTGCTATGTCCAGGAATCCAGCAGAGTTTGACTTGGTTGGAGTTACAAATATTTTCCAGTACGCCTCGGCATTTTGGTACTGTCTTGGATCTTTAAGTCTCACTGGCTATTGCTTTTATGGCAGCTTGGCTGTCCACGAAAAATGTGATCTCCGACGAGCTCAGTTTTTTTCTTGTGTACCATTTCTGCTGCTTTTTCAATAATGTACATAAATCTCAACTTGAAAGGCACTACACTCATCTGGGAGTTTATAGGATTCTCTAATATTGAGAGGTTTACTGAACACCCCTGCCTCTGTTGCTTCTTCCATTTTTGACCCATCGGTGTAGAACGGGATACCTTGTTGTGTTCACTGATAAGTGAGGTCGCTTCCTATTCATGTCTTTCGGGAATTAACATAGAGAAGTGTATTTTAAAAACTATTGTGGGTGGTACGTTGTTAGTCGTCACATCAAGTCCCGCCACTGTGTTATACTTTTGAAAGATAGACCCAGGACCATATGTGCTGTGCTTCCAAGAGCTTATTCCTTTAAGTCGAAATGCGGTTTTTGCTGCTGTGCATTTTAAGTACTCGTCCAGTGCTGGAAGCTTTAGAATAATTTCCAGCCCTGCTAGTGGCGTAGAACTCTTTTCCACCGTTATTCCTATACAAGCTAGTCTCTCTCTCTGTACCTTATTCAGGTTTTTGAGATAGCTAACTTTTTCTACAGCATACGCTCCTTCGATGTCCAAATATTTTGCCAAGGTGTGTTCTTTGTGCTCGAGACTTTTCTCAATTTGCGAGTCTCCACTGACTTAATGTGTTGGAAGTTGCATAGATTGATTGGGTTGAGAAGGTCCCTAACTTTTATAGAGAGGTCAGAATCCCTTCAACCGACACGAAAAGGGTACCGTAAAAAATACGCTTTGGCGTATACGTATTTTTTATTTAGATAATTGAATTTTGTATAACTTTTTTGTGTGAAAACGTTTCGTCCTTTGACAAAATTATCCTACAGTTTTAAGTAAAAAATGACTTGATTTTTTTTCTAGAGCAGCGGGGCTATGTAATTGCTTTTTTTTGTCTTGAAATTAATACGGAACTAGGTTGCACCTATAAATCACATATGAAAAATCGAATAAATAATTTGTTGAAGAAATAATAATTGCACCACTTTTCATTTAAACCAATAATAGCTGTACCAATAAATCAATCTAAACTACTCTTTGGTAAACGTCAACACGTCCATTTTATGGTGATAAAATATACCGCACAACAAGCTTTCTGCTAGCCCCACAATCCACAAATAATATATCATTTCTCATCGTGGAACACATGAAATTTATCATTTTTCACTGTCCTTTCTCTGAATTCTAGGCAGTAGCGGATCCAGGGGGGTGGCTATAGGGGCTAAAGCCCCCCCACAGCCGAATCATAAAATAATTTGAAATATAGAAAGCAATACATTAAAACGTGTGGAATTTTATATTCCGTCTAAAATATTGATAAGATATGAAATTTGATGGACAAAATAACGTGGTTGGGGCTGAACTATTTGCATACATGTTATGTAATTTTTTTTCTAAGCCCTAAGATTGGGGCTAAAGCCTGAAGCGAATTGGACAAAAACTAAGTTGCCGGCTATGAATATGGATATTTTTAATGCAACGACAATCTTTCCCTAAAGATTAAACCCAGAAAATTGGGACGAAAAAACAGCTTTGGCGCAATAACGTCTGAGAATATTGGAATATTGGCAGGGTTAAGCAACTTACTTCCTAAAAACTAACCTTATTCCAGAGAGTTTTGGGGGCTCAAGTCTAGGGACTGTCAAAGTCCGAAGTTGGGGCTAAGGCTTCAAGAGATAAGTAAAAATAGATAAAAATGGTCGGGGCTTTACATTAACGTGTCAAATTCCCCAACTGTATATACAAAAAACAAAGCTAATTTACCGAAAGAAACGCATTTGAGGCTTAAACCATTGGAGAACAACGGGATGTCAAGTTTCGTGTATGTTTAATACAACAGGAATTGTTTCTTACAGCCTTGGCTGGGCTTAGAAATTTTCGGGTCTACGTTTTCAAAATTTGATAGGTCCAAGGCATACATACAAAATATAGAAATTCTCTAGTCAAGGAGCCAAATTCCAAAAGCGTGAGTTTTCTCTGTGCGCGCTCAGAAAATCATGCAAAAGCAAATGAATATTTGCAATCCCTCTAGACTCTAGAGTGACGTGCAAATTTGTCGACATATTTTTTTTTAGCATGAATACCTATAAAGCGTATGCAGCGTAAACACGAAAACTCATTCACGCTGGCAGAATTGGGCCGCGGCTTATTTTTTAGAGCAGCTTTGTCTTATGTCGTAAAGTGTCAGTTTGAACAAAAAAGTTTCTCTTTGATTTAGATATATATGAGCTTTTGCCAGTACGAACACTTAAATATAATTTTTCTGAACTAACCAATTAAAAACAGTTTTCAAATCTTGTCAAAAATGGGAAGTTCAAAACATACCCACAGCTAATTTTAAAATATAACTACATAATGTAGGTACCTAATCAATTTTTAAATAATATAAATAAACGAATTTGTACGCGTGGTTCAAGCATATATGGCCAAAAATTATTGTGCGCCTTTGAATTTGCTTCTATCTCCGCTACAGCAATTATGAATAATTGTTATTGTACTTTGTATTGAAAACATTTTGAAGCGCAACAGGAGCGGATGTAAAGGTACACAAAAAATTATTAAAGGAAAAGGAAAAAAAAATACTTGAGCCTTAAAGGTTAGACCGCACTCGCCGGACCTGCATCGGAACTACACTTCACACGAATTCGTATGAATTTGTATGAAGTTCAGTTGCCGCTTAGTGCGATATAGCTCCTTAAATTTCATAAAAAATAATGTTTTGCCGCATTGTCGTGAAGTTTAGTTCGACTGAAAATGAGTACGGTCTTGCATTAAACCTAAACTGATCTCTATTATTTGTTATTAATTATAAAATTTATCTTGGGACAAGCAAATTTTATTACTTAAGGTCTCAAAATGGATCTTCAAACTGCAAGCCCCCCCCACAATCAAATCCTAGATCCGCTACTGATTCTAGGTATGTATGAAGTACATCCTGATGTGATTATCTAGAAACAAAAACATTACCCCTCAAGCCCCCCCTCCCCCAACCATCTTTTTTGTATACCTAATAGTCGCTAAAACTGTTTACCTAGTTACACAATTATTATTTACAATAATTCTCATCCCGCGCGAAAAATATAAAAACAATTTGAAGATTTGGTTGACAGGACCTTCACAAGTCATAAATTAAGCTTTGTTTAAATTTAAAGAAGAAACAATAGAAAAAGAAGACAATAATGAACGCTAAATCTCCTGGCGCCACCTGCTTCCTCCTATACAATACGTCTGGCATGACATCTCGAGAAATGGATAAAAAATGATTCATTCTGACTGGGAAACTGGAAAGTACAAAGTGTGTACTCATATGTCTATCTAACTGTCTGTTGCCTGTTTTGTGTTGACAAATGAACTTATACCTATGTGCCGTGGCGTGAAGTGTCGTGTATAGCTTCATCTTCACGCGATTCCAATTCCAAAACGAGACAGACAGCTCGAGATACAAAATGATGATGGGCTAGGATATTGTTGGAAGCCGCCTTTGTGCTTTGTCAAGCTTTCCAACACCCTCGAGGATCTGTGGTGCATCTATTGTTGTGTAAAGTTTTTCTGATGGTGCATGCATGTTGTGCTGTGCAGCAATAAAAAATAACTGGCTTTTCACTATGAGAGTTCATGTTCTGATGGGTGTTGGTTGAGTCCTCTTTGTATCCCATTGAATGAACTTAACTTTGCGGTCCCGTCCGAATTATAAAAAGTTATTTTAAAACCACAAAAATATAAAAGAAAAAAGTATCAACTTCCAGGGAATTTCAAGTTACTTTTATTTTTATAGACCATCCAGGATAAACATTCACTTTTATGAGAATATAGCGATGAAATGGGGGTATAAAGGGAATCCGTGCACAATGCAAATCTTAATCCCGTTTTCATTAAGCGTCGAAGCGCAACTTCTAATCCCGACGCCCGATAACTATTACCAACAGCGACGACGACAATGACATTGCTATTCCACACTCTTTCTTCTAATGATGCTGCGATAGTGGCTACCTACTGGCTTATCCTTATGAAGCTGATAATTATTGCGAAAAAAAGGAAACTCAGTAGGATATAAGTGGCGGCTGTATGAATTAAGAGGAACAGTGAACGGAAATTTAGAATAAATATTCAGTTTAACTTCTTTGCATCCCTTTACCTATGATAAATCAGAAGATAAATCGTAGGAAAACAATCCTTGGCTAAGTTACAAAAGTAGTGTTGAAAAGACTCAGTGCATATGCAATGGAGATAAAAAATGCAAAAGAAAAACTTTTTCTTTGAGATTAAAATGGAAACAATAGATTTGATAGAAGGAAAGTAAGAAGTCAAGGATAAGCTTTGGTGGTATAGAATCCTACCAATAGGTAAATATATAAATGAAAAAATATCAAAATTTAAGATATTTAACCCTCTACTGCACAAGAAGCCATATGGCTTTTGATTTTTAAACGCCCACTACTGCGATTGCGCAACTGCCACTGGAAAAATAGCATTTTGATCGTTTAGAATAGATATTTGTTTATATAAATTTTTGTATTTCTTTTCTTTTTCCTTTCCACAGTAGTGAAAAACCACAATCAAATCTAACAGTTCACGCAGCGAGAAAGTAGTGAAAAAATATAGAAATAAAAGTTTATTTTATTATTGATAAAGCGAGTAATATAAAGGCTGTTATATTTTTTTTTAGTTAGATTCGATATTGGAAAATAGAATTTAATAGTTAAATTTTGAATTATGTTTGTGGAATTCAAAACACGGCGCATAACTTCCATATATGGCTCATTATCCATTCACAACAATATTAAGGGGCGCCTTATATGGCTGCTTGTGCATTCACAAAAAGATGGATATTCAATCTTTTCGTTTTTATATATGCCTATTTCCGATTTTAAGCGGCTATAGAAGAACGCTTTTGTAGGAGTCGACAATGCCTGAAGAGGGGTCGGTGTGCTTCAACTCCAAACACTCCAAAACGACAAAAGACTAAAATTTCTTCAAATCCTTGGATTTTGGTTTTCTCATCTCATCCTTCAACAAAAAATAGAAAGGCGTCATGACATTTCACTGAATTATGTTCAACTCTATGGATCATATTCCCGAATAGCAAAAAACATGGCAGAAATTCCAAAATGGTTTCAGGTACAGTACATTTACAATGTGCAACAAATGCAAACTAAATCTGTGCTTGAACAAGGACCGAAATTGCTTCACATCATTTCGAACTTAATTTATTTTCTAATGAATATTTGCAAAAATGTTTTTTTTTTGTTAAATTATTGCTTAGTTTTGCAATGAATATTAAAGAAATCGTTTTTGTTTTTTTTTTATTGCTTGAACTAAATTTTATATTTATTTTTTTGTGCTGTTTGAAAAATGTGTAACTGCACAAGAAGCCATATATGGCAAAAGTTAATAACTTTTAATAAAATGTCTTTAAACAATTTTTTGTTTTTTTTAGTCTCTTAATTGTACAAAATAAAAAACAAAAACGACATTTTAGTTTTTATATTTTCATTGGATGATAGTGCGTGCAGTAGAGGGTTAAAAGTATGTGTTTGAAAAATATAAATAAAAATTTTTTTTTAAGCAAGTGCTTCTAAAAAATAACAGTTTTTTTTATTATGTTTAATTTTTCATAATGGCGCCATTTTGTGTTAAACGGTGATTTTGATTTTCATGCGTAACTCACGGTTTTTTGATCCTAAAGAAAAAAGCAGAAAATTAAATTTCCTACAAAAATTATCTTTTTTATACAAATATATACTTTTTTCGACAAATCGTGTGTGTTGTGAACAATTTTTGAGGTGTATTTTTTTGTACACGTCATATTTTTACTTGCGATATTATGTAGTATAGGATAGTGCAAGTTTAAGATTCGTAAAACAAAAAAAAAACTCAAGATAATAAATAGTCCCTAAAATTACAATACTGAATGCGAAAAAAGTGGGTCCGGCAATTTTGTCTCTCTGTCTGACTGTACCTCGATCTGCAGCCTAAACGACTGAAGCGATTTTCTTCAAAACTTTGGACTTAAGGTAATTTGGGGACTCCCTAGAGGGGAAATTGAATTTTGTTTAGCTTAAAAAATAACGGTATTAGCCAAACAACCAATACATATACAAACATTGATTTATTTCAAAAACAGCTCAAACGATTTTGAAAAAAAAATTACGAGCTACTGTTTTTACCTACTACAATACAAATTTATAACGGTTATTAACGGAACCTGTTAACCGATATTTAGTTTTCAAATTTCTCGTTAACGGCTACGTTGATTTCAACCAAATTTTGTATGTGAGAGGTCCTTTGCAATTTTAACAATAAAGCATTATACAATTTTTAAAAAAAATAATTTTTGGATTTTTAAATTCAATATTGATTTTTTTTTTTGAAAATTCTATATCTTGAAAACGGGTCAATGATTTTTTTTTTTAATTTTTTGAATTTTCAAGAATTTTTATATAAAAATAATTATTTAAAAAAAACTCTCCAACGTTTTTTTTTTCATGAATTTATATATATCAAATAAATCAGATGGCATCCTTCTTTTTTAGCTCTATCTGTTTTAGCTTTTAAAAAAACAAATTTATAGTAATTCATAGTAATAATTTATATTTTAAATTGTTTTTATTTTATTTTTACTTTATTGAGGCATTTATAAATCAATACATTTTTTTTTCTTCTTAAAAACTAAATTTTAAATATTGGTCGACTTAAAGATATGTCTGTAGTAGCCCGTAGCGTAATGGTTAGTGCGTTCGACTGTCACGCTGGAGGTCTGGGATCGCTTCCCAGTCTCGTCCACCTAAAAACTATAAAGTTTTTTTTTTTCAGGGCTACTGCCTCTTGCGAGGAGTTGACAAATCCTCCAAGAGTATCACTTGTCACGAATAAGTGCTTCTCGTCTAGCCGTTCGGATTCGGCATAAAATTGTAGGTCCCTTCCATTCCTGTCGAAAGGCGCACACAGGAATGGCTGCAAGTTGTTAGTCACTAGGCCCTGGTTCTTTATGTGCCGTTGTGCCCGATTTATTTTTTTTTTTAAAGATATGTCTGACTTAATCAACTAATATTAAGTAAATATTTGTGACATTTAAATCTAAGAATTCATTTTTAAGTTATTTGAATTAATGTTTTCTTTTTGCTGTGTACACTTGCTCCCGGCGTACAGTATCAACTTTGCCTTTAAAGCATCTTAACTTATGACTAGAACTTAAAACTAAAACTAATAACTACGTTAAAAATAAAAGGATATCCCTATCAGCTATCAAAGCATGAAAATAATTACAAAATGCATGTACATAGATTGCACAAGTTTTATAAATTCTTAAAAATAAGTATAAATCATTATACCATCTAAAGAACATTCAAAACATATGCACAAAGGTTTATGAAATGTGTAGATATTTTATTATATTCGGTATCATCCCCTAAAATTAAGTGCAGATGCTTTTTCATAAAATGGTACTGTGAGTGTCCTTGTTGTATCTGGTCTTAATAGAGGTAAAGATTGTTCATTTAATAAGTAATAGGTATCATTTAAACTTAGATTAGTATGAGAATCGATTAAAGATCTAACAATTGGGTTGGGATGTGTACTGATGCGTTGCATTTTTTTCAATAGAAGTTCAATTTGATAAACCATCAAAGGTGTTATATTTGTTGATTCATAAATTACCTTATTAGAAAAGTATTTTTTATCAGGTTTTCTAAATTTCCAACAGCAATATTCAAAAATTTTCTTTCAAAGGTTTCCATCTCCTCGGCTACAGAAGGTGATATAGTAAACCAAATAGGAAAACCATACGAAATTATTGGTCTTATTAATGTTTTATACATAAGGGTTTTCGTTTTACCCCACACTTGTTTGGAGTTAATTAATGGTTTTAACATCACTGAAGCCATTTTAGCTCTGTTTAAAACAGATCTAGCATGTTTATTAAATAAAAATCTGTTGTGGAAATTTAAACATAAATATTTGGTTTCACTACGTAATGCTTTCGAGTGTTCATTTATTTTTAAGGATAGCGCTTTACTCTCTTTGACCGCGAGATAGTGTCCTTTACCACTAGAGTTTCTTAAGCACGTGATACCACAATTATCAGTATTGATTTTGAGTCTCCACTTTTTAAAATAATTTTCAACAAGTGGAAGCTTTCTTTTGATCTTGCTTAAGGCAACACTTGGTCTTGAATGGCTAGCTATTATCGTTGTATCATCAGCATAGTGAATTGAACCAGGTTCTTCTGTGATAGGATCTGACAAAGGAAAGTCCTGTAGGTATATATTAAATAAAGATGGTCCCAGGATGAACCCTTGCGGAACCCCAGAAAGAACAGAGAAGGGTTCCGATTTTTCAGAACCGATTGATATTGATGTAGTCCGACTAGTGAGATAGCTACATATCATTTTTATAAGCCAATGAGGGTATCTTAAGTTGATAAGGTTAAATATAAGTCCATCATGCCAGATCGAATCGAAAGCCTTTTCAAGGTCGATGTCCAGGCTAACTGTACAGTTTTTATTTTTTAAATTTTCGATAACCTTGTTATGAATAATGAGTAAAGCATGCTCAGTTGAACTTCCTTTTTTGAAACCAAATTGGTTATTTGGAACAATTTTTGCGTCTTCAGTAAAGCTGCTCAAATGATCTGCTAGAACTCTTTCAAAGAGTTTTCCCATATTGGAATGAAGTGAAATGGGACCAAATTTTGAGATATCTCTTGCAGCTTTTGTTTTAGCTATGGGCATGATTATAGCACGCTTCCAAGCACAAGGAAAGTAACCATTGTTTATACAATTGTTAAATATTATAGATAAGGTCGTATCCAAGGAGCAGGGACATTTTCTTAAAATAAAATTTGAGATCTATTCTTCACCAGCTGATTTTTTGTTGTTTAAAGCAGCTCTAAAAGCACCCACTTTTTCTGGAGAGGTAAATATGGATAAACTGGGGCTTATTGCCTTATTTGAAAGTGAAACGTTTGCTAATTTTTGACCAATATATGATGATTTAAAGTCATTTATAACAGAAGAAACTTCATTATCAAATTTTGGATTTGAGACGACCTCAGAACCCGAATAAACTAAGGAGTAAAAATGTTTGAATGCATCTAACTTAGTTTCAATGTCATTCAACTTTTGTCCGTTGTAAGTAAGCATATCTTTTGAAGTATCGGTACCAAAGTATTTTCGTCCCGTTAACTTATCTATTTCCTTAAATGCGAACGGTGATGGTTTAATTTTCTCAAGCCTGGATTGAAAAACATTGTTTAAGTCCAGGTTGACACTTTCCCTTATTATTTTACTCAGGCATTGAATTTTAGAGTGAAGTTGAATGTATTCGGGATTTATTCTGTTTAGATACTGATTATATTCTTTTAAGTTCTTTTAGCCATATTCCTCGTAGATCAATTAACTTCTTGGTTTTAGCTGAAATTGAGTGAAATTTGTTGTTTTTGGGACAACAAACGACTGAGTGAGATTCAACGTTTGATGCAATACACGTGTTTAACTGCTCTATAGAAGAAACTATTTCATTATTTGATAAATTGCTATCAGAAAGAATATTAAAAGCAGAAATATGACTATGAAGGCTCAGTCTAAAGTGTTCCCATTCCGTGTTTTTAAAGCTTCTGTACGTCACTGGGGGCAACAATATTGGAAGAAAGTTTTTAAGTTTTACTTCTAAGAAGATTCCAAAGTGATCTGAGGCAACTGGAAAAGTTTTACATCTTGAAGGATTAATTTAGCCGTAACAAAGGCTAAGTGAACAGGATTTGAGGAAAAAGTCCAAATACGAGGACGATCTTGGGTATGTTGGTCCATCCGATGGAACTATATCTAGATTTATATAGGGAGCATTATAAAACCAATTGTGGAAAGTATTCCCATTATTATTACAGATGCAATCGCCCCATGCAGTATGGCGAGCATTGAAATCTCCCCCAATTAACGCCGCATCGAAACTAGCTATAAGAGACTGCAATCTATCAAGTTCGCCAGGTAATGTCTTACCAGAATTACCAGGTATATAAATACTACCAACAATTATGCGTAAAGTTGAACCATTTGACGTTTGTGAAGAAATAGATGCAAGGCAAACTGAAAATTTATTACTATGGAAAGGAACTGCGTTGTACTTGTACGTTTTGTCCAACAGAATAGCTGTTCCTGTTCCTGAATCATTTCTTATTATGTTAAAACCTTTAAAAGAAGGTTTGTGTCTCGATCCTAAATGAGCTTCGGAAAGGAAACATATTTGTGGTTTTTTATTTTTTAGTATATCTAAAAGCGCGAATCTTTTTACGTTTGAAATTATAGAGTTTAAATTTATCGACATTACTTTTAAATTGAAATATTCCATCATTATGTTACAATGGAAGCTACAAAGTTAAGGTAAGAAAACATTTTTTACTCCTTACTTTGCAATTGTTTATATGTGGGCCAAAACTGTCTTATTCTGACCAAAAGATCTGTAAACGAAATATTGAAGAGATCCTTAGCTTCGTTTAAGAATTCATTGAAATCCCCTTTTGCAATATTAGAATGACTAATTAACGAGGGTTGGGTGACATTAAGCACTGGCTTATTCATATTATTTGGTTTCATTTGCCGAGTAGAGCTTTTAGCCTTATTGGCATTTGCAAAGTTATAGATTGACTCTTCTACAATAGCTCTATTTTGGTATGCGTTTTGTCTAGCCTTTTGGGTTGACATTTCTTTTTTAAATATGCACTGCAACCCTGGTAACTAGCAGCGTGACCGATCTCATCGCAGTTAACACATTTAGGTGGAGGAACTACCTCATTTTTTTCCCTAAGCTCTTTATTGGCTTTTATGTAATTAGTAGAATCATGCGGCTCACCACAAATTACATATCTACTTAAATAAGCGCAACATTCACCTGCATTCCCAAATTGCTTACACCTATAGCAACGAATTACTGTACGATTGATTTTTTTCCCAATAGACTCTTTGAAAAAGTAAATATTTCACACATGTTATTGATTCTCCTACTTCTAGTTGCACTAGAAACATATTTAATTTCAAATTAAGCTCTTTAGATCGAGATGTAACAAAATGTGTGACCTTGTTTATCCTAATGTTTGGAACAATTTCTTCTAAAGCTTTTTTATGGTTTCTATAGGAGTGTCCCCATCAAGACCTTTCAACAGAATAGAAACCCTCTTCATGTCTTTTGGAGAGAATGAAAATGCCCCAACACCCGTATCTCGCAATCTATCAATAATTAACTTGTGAACGGCTGAGTAATTCACATAAACCTTTTTTTTCCTATATCCCATGTTAACAAATTTATGTATCAAGTTAGAAACCTTACATTCAATTGCAGCAAGTTTAATTAAATCACTAATAATAAGACAATTGGCGCCAAAAATAAATATAGGCGGGCAAAAAGGTGTGTTGTTTACATTTTTAGATAAAGAGTTATCAGCGAGTGTTGATTGAAGAAAAGCTCCGGCTCCGCTCTGGTTTAAAGCAGTATGAGTGGTTGTGATTAGAGTAGTTTTCTCTCTTGGTTTAATGTTAGATGCTGATGCAAGAGTATAATTATCAGCAGCAGATTCAGCTAAAGGAGCATATCTATTGTTGGACATGCTAGGGCTAGTTTGATTCTTGTGAGATTTAGGAGGTGACTCACCCATCCTGTGCTTAACTTTTTTTTCGGTGTTTGACTGAAAGCTACTGGCCGAGCGTTCAGTTAACTTATTACAGTTATCCATTCAGATGTTCTTTCCTCAGTGTTTATATCCATAGATTCATCATTTAATTCAGAATTAACATTATTGTTTTGAGCAATCGGTGAAGATTGATAACCAGAGTGTCGGGATTTTGTTGGTGAACCATTTTCACCACACTTAGGTAGATTTGGATTCATTTTAAGGAGAAGATTACTAGCTTCTAATGATTTAAGCGCCAATGGCGCAATGACCCGTTAATACACCAATCAAGGTTTTAATTTTCGTTTTTACTCAGCGATAAAATATACTGAGTTTCATTTTCGTTAATTCTAGGTCATAAAGGTCTAGGTCATCTAGGTGGCAATCGTAGTCGTTCCTGGACATCCAGGAGTTATTGATTTGCTCTTTCGTTATTAGGTCAACTTGCCTTTTTAATAACACCATTCGGGATTTCTGGTCCCGTATATATTTAGTTAATTGGCTACTACTTTTTCTATTTTATACTGACCCTTTCCTTGCCAGTTCACCTGCTATATCATTCCCTTCTATTTTGCTATATCCATGAGCCCAGCAGAGTTTGACTTGGTTGGATTTACAAATATTTCCCAGTTTGCATCGGCATTTTGCTACTGCCTTGCTGGATAATGTCTTGGTAGCAACTTAGCTGTCCACGAAAAATGTGATCTCCGACGAGATTCTTATTTCTTGTGTACCATTTAGTTAAGTGTATATGTATATAATAGTTTGCTTATCTCTGTATGTCGTTAACGAAAAAATAATAAAAAAAAAACAAATTAAAATAGCTATTACGAATTTTCTTAATTTAATAAAATAAAATTTGAAAAAAAAAAATAATACCTGCTTAAAAAAAATATTTCTTCTTTCAGTTTATTTTTTCGTAAATAAAATTATTATTATATAAACTTTAAATGCAATATTTGTTGAATAATTAAGAAGTACTGAATCACAAATTAAATAATTGAAGCCAATGGCGAGATATGAGGGAATAACTATACCTACCTAAATATGTAAGTATACAAAAGGCAATTTATTTTTGGTAAAAACGTGGTTGGTACACAGTATTATTAAAACGTTTAATCAGAATCGTTAGAAACTGTTTTGAGAAAACTTGATAAAACCGAAATCAATGTATGGCAGCTACCCAGTTCTGGATGAGCTTAAACAAAAATTTAATGTCTTCTAGAGAATCACATACCAAAACTTCACACCAAATCTGAGGCAAATCCGTCTATTCGTTTAGGCTCTAGCTCTATGTACATAAGGACGCTACAGACAAACAGACCGACACGCCGACTCACGGACGATGACGTCTTGACGAAAATCACTTTTTTAGACTTTTCTATCATCGTATTAGTTTTGATTAAGACCTCGATTTTACACCTAGAGAAAGTGAAAATGCAAGGGTTGATTTTTTATATTCGTCATATTTTGTTTGCTTGTAACTTCATTCGAAAATCTTTCAGCAAAAGAGTTGTTGATATTTTAATTATCTATTTTATTTGACTAAACATCTTTTTTTTATAAAAATTACGGTTCACGTTATGCAGTGCATATAAGGTCGAGAAATCCGCACTGGAATACAGAATACTAGTTTATATTCATGTGTTTATATTTGACTAAAAGGAATCATCGACCACCACAAAGTGAATTTTTCAACGAGTTCAAATATTTTGATTTTTTTTAATGAAGCTGAAACCCACATCTTTTAATTTCGTGAGTTTGAAAAAAAATACACAGGTTGTATAAAAATCTTTTGTTGAAATACAACTTTTTTATCATGTTGATATTTTGTTTATTATTTGAAATGAAAACAGTCTCTGTATTTTGTATGATTTAAAAAGAACACTGAGTCAGTTATTTTAAAGAAATGCAGAAAGCTTTTCACAATATTTAAACAAAAATATAGCTATGATTAATAAAATGCATGACAGCATCGCACGAACTATATTATATAATTTAATATTTTCTGTATTGAAAATCATTTTTTTTTATTAAATTAAAAATTTAGTTATAATGTTGGGCTTCATTTTAAGACTGACAATGTAAGGTTACAAATAAATTGCAAATAAGACAAATCGTATTTTATTTTAATTTGAAGGTGCCTCATTCACAAAAGTAAAATGTAATATTTTGGAACATCCACCTTACATTTGTATGCATTCTTTTATATTATTTTGTATCTACATTTCTTTATTAAAATTTGTTAAAAGCTTTTTTTAATTTATTTGAACATATCATTATGCCCATCAAAAGACCCATCCTGAAGCCTGATTGAATTATTCTAGTATAAAAGTTTTCTTTTGAATTTCCTTATTGAACTTATTTATTTGAATTCCATGCTTTATTTATATTTTTTTTTTTTTTTTGTTTTCGTCATCTTTCCACGCACCACCTAGCATTTCACTTAGAAACGATGAAATATTAATATAATCAGTTTGCTACCTTTTCAACGAAAATCTTTTCATTTCATCATATGAATGTATATCCTCATCCCTAATAAATAAATTCCAACTGTATTTTCAAAAACTTTATTATATACCTTCCTAGACTACAGCTCGCTCGATTTTGAAGATGGAACTATTTTTTGAAAAAAAAAAAACTTTCTACACAAACTTTTCCAATGATCTCTATCTTTCTCAATTTTTGCCTCCATATTCCAGATCCTAGGGCTACAAACTACAACGATAATGCTCATATACAAACATACGTATAGTTGTGTGTAGGAAAATACATATTTATGTATGTATGTACGTATTCTATTAATAATGTAAAACTTCTGTGCACGATGAAAGGTGTGAAAGCTCAACTAGATGACAAACTTCGTTCATGATAAGGATAACGCATTATAACTCTACTTGTCCTGTAGCATTCGTCGTCCTTGCGCAATATTTTATTTTTGTTTTATATAGATTTGCTGTATTTCGATTCATACTTTGGAAGATTTACGCAAAGCACGAATCAAAACAACGACAAAAAAACAAACAATACTGAATGAAATTTAAAAATCCGATATCCAATTTTCCTGTTCAATTTTTTCTTGCCCCTGCTAATTTAGGACTTTGAGGCCAAATTTCTTTAAAAAAATATGCAGTAGCTAAACATATCGATTTTTTATTTTTTTCTTACGAATGTAATTATATTTAAAATAAAACCAACAATACATTTTTGGAAAAGCCCATAGATTTTATGATTCATGGCTTTATTTTAAAATTCTTATTTTTTTTAAATATCAAACCGATTTGAGAGTACCTTTATGTTAATATTTGGATCAATCATCAGTTTACCCTCGAGCATTACTTCGGACTTACTGTTAAGTACAGAGATTCTTTCTTCAGTCGCACCACACGAATGTGGAAAGCTTAACGTGGCCCAATTTTCTCCTCTCATTTCGATATGCGGACATTCAAAACCAATGTACATCGGTATTTCCTTCTTCATCCTCTCCTACTCACCTAATCGTTCGTGCTGTGTCAAGAACATTTTAAGGGTAGTCATAACCCCTTTTGTGCGCGCGGATTATAAAAAAAACACAAAGAAAATAATTGAAAAAAAAACTTAAATAACAATATTCTGAAAAACTAAGGATATTCTGAAATAAAAAATTACCCAACCGTATCTACAGGTAAAATAGTACACAGAATCCATAGAACAAAATAATTATTCCTATCCTCATGAAATTTGGTGAAAACGTTACATTTACGTAGTAGCCCGTAGCTACTTGTCACGCTGGAGGTCTGGGTTCATTTCCCAGCCTCGTCCACCTAAAAACTAAAAAGTTTTTTTTTTCAGGGCTACTGCCTCTTGCGAGGAATTGACAAATCTTCCAAGAGTATAACTTGTCATGAATAAGTGCTTCTCGTCTAGCCGTTCGGTTTCGGCATAAAATTGTAGGTCCCTTCCATTCCTGTCGACACGCGCACACAGGGATGGTTGCGCGTTGTTAGCCACTAGGTCCTGGTTCTTCCCCAATTTATTTATTTTTCACCCAATTTATTTATTTTTCTTAACCATGAGAATGAAGAATCAAAAGATTCTATACAAATATCTTGCTGGGAAGGGTGTTTTTTTAGGGGGGAGATTGTTGTGCATCGAAGGGAAAATGCATTAAGTATGCATCATATTGCAAATGATTTCAAAGTACTTTTTATTGATGAATGTAGTAAAGTTTAAACTAAGATGATACAATTACTTGAAAAAAATGTGTAGTCCTTTTTATGTAAGTATGGCTATATTTTTAGTACGATAAGTAAATAGTACCGAAAGCCCTTTAAAATTAGTACGATGATGAAAATTATTTCAAATTCTTATTTTTTTTAAATATCAAACCGGTTTGAGGGTAAAAGTGAATATTTGGGTCGAACTCAAAGAAAAAAAAATGGACACGACTGGATCGCACAAACTTGCTCTCGTAGCTAACAAGTTAAACGTAACTTGAAGTTGGCAATGTGCATATGAATTGTGCATATGAACAAGTTAAACGTAACTTGAAGTTGGCAATGTGCATATGAATTATAACATTATATCATTAAAAAAAAATCAAATGATCAAATATTAAATACAAATTACTATAAATTTGTTATTTAAATAGTTAGAACAGATAGATCAATAAGATTCCCGCCTAGTGGGATTTAGGTTATTTTTTTTTTTTTTGTTGATTAAAATTTTCAAGTCACGTTTCGGTTGTGATTGCAACCTTCTTAAGAATTATGGTTAAAAAAAATACTTAAAATTGAGAATACTTACACCTTGGGTATTTAAAATTCTCTGTAAGATTTGATGATTATAGTTTCTTTTTTTATTTTTTATTCAATTTAGTTAAAATCTTTAAAAAGACGTTTAAAAAAATTGTTTTATATTTGAATATTAAAATTCAAATGTAGGTACATATGTATGTCAAAACTTTGTCAAAATATTTATGTATGTATGTATGTATGTTAGTATATAACGCTTGGTTAAGTCTACAAATGTTTAGTGTCTGTTTATGAACTGACCATAGAGGTACTAAGTCCATCACAATCAGATCGCCTTTTAAAGCTATTTTCTGTGTTTCTAATACAGTAGATGACGGATATAAGAAAAACACGCTTATAAGACGGATATTCCAAAACACCATGCGCATTCCCATAAAGATACGTGTTAAATAAGCCTCATATAAGAAAAACGTTTATAAGAAAAACACTGATATAAGAAATTTATTCTGATACAAATTCCATTCACTATATAGAAAATTAAACTTTTATAAGAAATTTTCCCGCGCAAACTTTCAAATGATGCGCCGTTTAATTTTCGCAAACATTTCTTAACCCACCATTATTGATTGGACAAAGAACTGATAGATTGAAGATCAGCGAGAAAGAAGAAAGCCCATACATTGAAATTGGATACATTTTATTTCTTATGTATTTTTATTAAAACAAGACATTTTCTTTCTTACATACACTTTATTTATATAAGAAATTTTCTTACTTATGTACAATTTTTTATATAAGAAAACACGCATATAAGAAAGGAATTCTTTGACTTTTTGGTGTTTCTTGTATCCGTCATCCACTTTATTCAACATTTCAAGAAGCATTCTTTCCACAAGAGGGAAATCTTATTTTGCAATAAAAAAATGTCACGAAAGAAGGAATTTATTTATTTAAAACTAGGGCTGGCCACGAGACGACACTCTGCGAGAGTTTTGTAAGTCTCGTCTCGTCTCGGTCTCGTTTAAATCGAAAATTTTGAGCCTCGTCTCGGTCTCGTATAGTTAGGTCTCGTCTCGGGGTCGTCTCCGAAAAATACGATTTCCGGCCAACTTGTTGATTATTAGAACGAAATATTTTCGATTATAGTTTGAATACGTGCAGAAGAAAATAAATATTTAACTGAAATTGGATTTTTTAATTTATTATACTCTCTGTTAATTTCGGTCCAAATATACAGTCTCGTCTCGGTCTCGTCTCGGTTGGTTAGAAGCCAGTCTCGTCTCGGTCTCGTCATGCGAGACCGAGACTTTTCTAGTCTCGTGGCCAGCCCTTTTTAAACAGATAGAGCTAAAAAAGGTATGCCATTCTGATTTATTTGATATATATGAATTTATGGAAAAACATTTTCAAAAATCGGTAGGGCGGTTCTCTTAAAAATTAATTTTGTATCGTCTCTTTCTAAAAATAAAATCTAGTATGCCAACTTTTATAATTAAATAAAATACAATTTTACACAAAACTAAAAAAATATTTATTGACCCGTTTTCAAGACATCGAATTTTCAAATAATCAATTTTAATATTTTTTTTCTTAACCCAAAAATTATTTTTTGGAGAAATTGTATATGCCAAATTGTTAAAATTATAAAGGACCTCTTAGATAAAAAATTTGGTTGAAGTCGGAGTAGCAATTAAAGAGAATTTTGAAAACCAAAAAATGCGTTCTGCGACAGGTACCGTTAATAACCGTTATAAAAAAAATTCTACCGAATTATTAATTGTAGTAATTAGCTCGTAATTTTTTTTTAATCCTTAGAGCCGTTTTTGAAGTAATAAATCAATTTTTGTATATTGGTTCTATGGCAAGTAGGGGAAGGTGGCCGTAAATGGCCTACCAGGGTAAAATGCCCCCCTCGCTAGAAATCGTAGAATCGAACAGAATTAGGTTTTGTGAACAGAATTCTTTAGTTTATCTTGCAGCACCGACATATACGAAATGTTAGCAACTTCAAGATATTATTTGAAATTTGACAGACCAAAATGTCTCTAGCCATCTCCAAAAGTAGAAACAATAAAATTTTAAGAAAAAAATTTTTGACAAAAAACTGTATACAAAATAGGGAATTTTGGAGAAAGCAGTTAATTCGTTGGCCTATAACTATTTCTGTCTGTTCGGAATTAAGACTTAAATAAAAAAATCCTATACGGGCAAAATGGCCTACTTAGCTCTCGGCTAAAATGGCATAGTGTGCCATTTTATATTTACCCTTACATTTTCGTTTTCCTTAAAGTGAAAATGGTTGGAAAATATGAAGGATCTATAGAGAGGCAGTTCTGGACGGAGGACGTATTATTAAAAGCCATAAATGCACTGAAATCGTTCAATGTTCGGTGTTTAAGTTTTTTGTATGTTTATTTTACTCATATATGTAAGATGAAGTTGTTTTAAATGAATTGTTGATTTTATTTTTTTGTTGAGTATTGTTTATGTTTATTTTACTTTGAGCTTTGATTTGTTTTAAATAATGTTTAAATTAAATTGGAAATGGTTTTTGGTTAACTTGCCTGGTTGGTTTTCTTGCATGGGTAAGATTGCATACTAGTTTACCATTTTACCCGGACAATTTTGATTGTTGGAATTTGGAGGCATTTTGAAAATTAAATACTTTTTGGAACTTTTTATACTCGTTAGGCAGACAAATGTAAGCTTGTTAAATGTAAGTTTGAATGTCAATTTTTTCCGAGATATGGGACAATTTCCTTAGGGGCGGCCATTTTAGGCCACCTTCCCCTACCGTTATTTTTTGAGTTAAAAAATGTTTCAATTTCACCTCTAGGGAAACTCATAAGAACCTTAAGACCAAAGTTTGAAGAAAACCGCTTCAGCCGTTTAGGCTGCAGGTCGAGGTGCAGACAGACAGACGGACAGACAGACAGAATTGCGACACCCACTCATTTCGCGTTCTCTATCATCGTAATGTTAGGGAAAATTATTATCTCGAGTTTTTTTTTTGCACGAATTCTAAACTTGCCCTGTACTACGTATATCGCTAGCAAAAATAGCATAAGACGCTGGCATTGCCATAAAGAATATTATAAAATTTGTTTTACCTAAATCACTTAAATATTTTATGAGTTATGCGTAGTTGTAGGAAAAGTTGCTTACTTATTGTTCTGTTTTTTTTTATATTTCCTTTTGTTTTTTTTATTTTTGAAATACAATTTTTTTTGCACCCTCTGGTTACGGCCTTATATGAGACCTGTCTAGATCAAATTTTAAAGTTAAATAATATTGAAATACAAAATTTCATCCAAATCGTCAAATACACTGTGGCTAGGGTTTGCCACGAGACGAGACTCTGCGAGACTTTTGTAAGTCTCGTCTCGGTCTCGTTAAAATCGAAAATTGTCAGCCTCGTCTCGGTCTCGTGTAGGTCTCGTATAATTAAGTCTCGTCTCGGTCTCGTCTCCGAAAAATATGATTTCCGGACAACCTGTTCGTTATTTGAACGAAGTATTATGTATTATAGTTTGAATATGGTGTAGAAGAAAATAAATATTTAACGGAAATTGGATTTTTTAATTTATTAGACTCTCTGTAAATTTAGGTCCAAATATACAGGCTCGTCTCGGTTGCTTAAAAGGCAGTCGTGTCTTGTCTCGGTCTCGTCATGCTAGACCGAGATCGAGACGGAGACTTTTCTCGTCTCGTGGCCAGCCCTAACTGTGGCACTAAGCGACCCTGTTGTCGCCCTCTGGCTACATCCCTAGATGACAAGTGTAGAGATTAACTTAGAAAATAATAAACTTAATTTCATTCAACGTGCATTTTCGAGGAAAAAATTTCCTCGTTAATGATATTTATGTGCTTGTGTAAAATGACCAAACAAAATTGATAAATAAATAGGTATCTTTTTAATAATTTGCTAATAGTTTCACAGTCGTTGGTCGGATTTATCCAGTTTTATTTTAAAGCTTTTTATAATTTAAAATGTCGCTTTCGGATTAGACTCTATAATGTAAAATAGTTGCATTATAAATCATCCTAATGTCCTAATAATGTCCACCTAAAAACTAAAAAGTTTTTTTTCAGGGCTACTGCCTCTTGCGAGGAATTGACAAATCCTCCAAGAGTATCACTTGTCACGAATAAGTGCTTCTCGTCTAGCCGTTCGGACTCGGCATAAAATTGTAGGTCCCTTCCATTCCTGTCGAAAGGCGCACACAGGAATGGTTGCGAGTTGTTAGTCACTAGGCCCTGGTTCTTCATGAGCCGTTGTGCCACCCGATTTATTTATTTTTAATGTCCTAATGTGTGTAAAGCTGGACTTACATGCTCGACAAAAAACTATTTTTTTTGCGATTATGCGCTTGTCAAAAAACTCCATTATAATAAAAAAAAAAAAGCAAAAAGCAAAAATAAACTAAAAAAAAGGCTAAAAAAGGACTAGCAAAATTCAAACAATTTGAAAACTAAAGGATTCCTCTCACTTTTCCAATTCGAAAGAATGACTCGAAAGGGTACCATACGTCTCTCGGGATCAACGAACGAGGACGACCGACGACGAACAACTTTATTGAAGGCATATTTTCTTATAAAACAAAAATGATGACAAATGTGAAACCCTTTTTATATTCGTATCCTTTTTTCTTACCAGTAAATCAGCCTAATCGATTTATCAGATGTATAGGTATAGAAATTCTTGTTAAGGTGTTTTTTTGGGTTTTTCAGTTATTAGATTAATGTTGTAACTATTACTATTGAATTCACTGACATGTCTAACTTAAACTGATTTTTCGTCCCTTATGTATTCGTTGAACGAACATAATACTAAGTTGAACTGAATTTTTATTTTGTTATTTTATTTTTTTTTCTAGGATCGAAGTTCTTTATGGTGGGGTTAAATCCATGCAAACTGAAAGATTTGTATGCTTTCTGACACACTTTTTGTATGATAGATTCGCAGGTTTCGTATAGGATGTTTTGTCTGTAATAAAGATATACGGTGAATTTGCTCTGGGAAATAATTCCCAGGTGAACTTTGACTTTGGTATTCGAAAGAGCATTAGTACACGCGCCCAAAACCACATTTTTCGCAACTGCAAGTGATTCCGTACGAGCTTGTATGCAATAAAGAGCGAGAACCGTAATTTTTATGAAGAAACTATATGAAAGTAAAAAATATAGATACATAATAAAAATTTCTAAAATGTTTGTTCAAACATTTTTTCAAAACTCAAAACCTCTAAAATTTTTCACGAAATGCACTCTAACTTTGAAACAATAGGAATTGTCGAAAAAAAAAAATACTTCATAATTTTTGTATTAAATTTAATCTGCTACTAGTTTTTTGCATAACTTTTTTCTCTGGGATTAAAAATACGTGAGTTATGCATGAAAAACAGGATGGCGGCACTAAGGAGCCAATTACAGCTATCATTGAAAACCATCATCGAAAAAGTTAGCTGTTGATTTTGAGACCTTTCGAAAGTTTAATCATTGAATATTTTAATGTAGAAATATAGATTATGACTTCAAAATTATTTCTCATCCAAAAAAAATTCATTTTGATCCATATTTTGCCCATAACGTAACTTTTAATTTTTTCAATGAGCATAGGTAAGGTTGTTCATCATTGAAAAATTAAAAGTCATTTTCTGAGAAAAGTTGTGAAAAACTGAATTTTTTTTTTTAACTAAAAATAAATATTAAGTCAATAAGCTTTACTTTGGCTTCAAAATAATCATATATTTTTTCTTCAAAATCTCTCAAAATTGACAATTAATATTTTCAATGATGGGTTCCAATGATAGCTATAACTGGGTCCTAAGACACTAACCTGCAACTGTGAAATATGTAGTTTTCGGCTCGTGTACTGATAATCTTTCGAATACTAAAGTCAAATTTCACCTCGGAATTACTTCCCAGCAAAAGTCTTAATGCCCCAGACTTTACAGGGTGATCCCCATATAATATGTTAACAAAATCTAGAGCATGTGGATTGATTCGGGTCAATAGAAAAAGTGTGGGAGGGAGGAAATATTTGCATCATTGGTGTGGCCAAAGTAGGACACTAAAATTGGTGCTGACTTTGTATACAGTTGAAAAATATTCAAAAAAATGCTCACGAAAACTTTTTTTTTTATATGACCAATTTTCCGAACTTTGAAAATTGCTGCTAAAGTTACTAAAAAAAATAAATTTAATAATATAACGATAATGAATGATAGTTAAGGGTTCAACATTTGACTGGCTTCTGGGGTACCTACTTTTGGCTATAAATAACCTTCCATAAAAATATTTAAACAAAACATGAACAAGATTATTGTTTCTTATAGATTTCTGAGATATAATCATCGGATAGGTACATAACAATAAAAACTCTTAAATACATAAATAATTTTTGGAAATATGCGCATAATAAACTGCCAACTGTCAAAGGTATCCCCTGTACTGCATTAGACCAAACTTTAAATTTTCATACGAAAAAAAATCAAATAAAATATAAACAAATTTTAATTTAACTTCGTATGTATTCTTCCAACAAATTAAAAAACAGGCTTCAAATACATTATTTTGAATTCGCAAAAACGATTTTGTTCCATTAAAAATGAATGAATAAGACCTGTTTATTATTTTTCTAAAAAATCATTCAGTGGAAAAGCTTGCTTAGTTTTCAAAAAAAAAAAAACTGATATACAGCATTACTTCTGGATAAAACATACAATTCTGTCTAGTTTGTATAGTTAGAATTAGGTCAATGTGCAACGGAAGTTATGAAACAAAAAAACACTTTTCTGGAAATCGTAGTTATCATAATGTTACGGTTACGAACCAGCTTGAAACATTTTCTACTTATAATTTTATAAAAAAACACTTACAAATTAACTAATGCCTATAAGAGACGTAAATATGTATTTATTTGGATTTTCACGAATTAATTAACTATTAATATTTTTATGATGCAATATACCAAATACTCGAAGTAAAACTATTTTCTGTCAAACTGTTAGTATGATTTGTTAGTAAAATAAAAAACAATTTTAGGTATTCGTTAAAAATTTGAATTAAATTGAATTTTTTTATTCAACTGTTAACGCTGTGTGAAATTATATAAAATATAAAACAATATCTAAAATAACAAAGAGTTTGGAACAAATAAATTTAACAATAATAAATATAAACCTTCATTTTATTCGTTTTCTATTACAAAAATAAAACGCTCTCAGCCATGGCAATCAACAATTAGGTATTGCTATGAATTATATGCACATGAATTACTTGCACAACTTAACCCACCTTTGTTTTGTGGTTGTATTTAAAATTATTTACTTGTCGTTTTATATTCTCTGTTTCTAACAACAAAATAGTTTTTCATACAAATGTGAAGTCTTGTTTTATTTCTGATGTATAGGTATACAAGAAGATGTGTGCTAATATATATAAATATGTTTTTTTAATGGAATATTATGATCTTTAAACTGAGCTTAAGATTTTTTTTTTGACAACTTGTGCTTTTAAGAATAGAAAGCAAAAAAACTAAATTTGAACTTTTTGCCAAACTTTTAAAAAAATTACCGTTGTTTTTAAGAAAAAAATAATAATGTTTTCTTGTATGGTGTTACATAATGTACAAATTTTGCATTCAGATGTTTTCAAAAATTTGACTTATGCACAAAAATTGACTTTGAACGAGAAAAAATGGGAAAAAGAAAAAATAAAAAAAAAATAAAACTTATACAATTAATTACTCGGAGACGGTTATATTTATAAATATTTATAAGTGAAGATTTATGGTCTTTTTTTACTTAAAATTTTATGATTTTTCATTTTGAACTTAAGTGTTTTGGAGGAAAACCCTATAGAAATGGAGATATGTATATTGATTTTTTGGAAAAAAAACAACTTTTTTTGACTTTTTACCGTTATACAAAAGCTAGCGCCTAACATATCAAGGCGGAACTTACTGGGCTTATTATGAAAGGTTCACAGAACGTGCATACCAAAAGTCAGCTTTCTGGAATTTTTTCCGGAATGTGTACCTTATTAGGACTAATTTCCCTGGACTACTTATTTCTTGTTATTAAGTGCAAGAAAAGGGCAAGTTGATGTTTTCTAGTTATGCATTTTATTTATGTATGTATAGGCGTGTTTTATTCCATAAGCCATCCATATAGTCTCGGTCTCGTGAAAAACGAAAATTTTCAGTCTCGTTTCGGTCTCGTGTAATTAAGTATCGTCTCGGTCTCGTTTTCGAAAAATACGATTTTCGGAAAAACTGTTGATTATTGCAACGAAATATTTTCGATTATCGTTTGAATATGTGCAGAAGAAAATAAATATTTAACTGAAATTGGATTTTTTAATTTATTAGACTCTCTGTAAATTTCATTCCAAATATACAGTCTCGTCTCGGTCTCGTCTTGGTTGCTTATAAGGCAGTCTCGTCTCGTCTCGGTCTCGTCATGCGAGACCGAGATCGAGACTTTTCTCGTCTCCTGACCAGCCCTAATACAGTATGATTTTACATGAATTAAGCCTAGTACATACTTGTAAACCACCTCGCGAACCCACACAAATTTCACTTTTTTGTTCACCCGTGAACGTGCTAGTTAAGCTGAGTGGAGAACAAAGTGGAGAGTTGTCGTTTACGGGCAATTCACGAGCAAAATGCACGTGAACCCTTGGTGAAGCTTTGACAGTTCGATAAAAGAAAAAAAAATTGTGTACATTCCTTCAATTGGTTCAATTTGTGTGCATTCCTCATTTATTTCCTGTTTCTTTGCATAGTGTGCTTTAAGAACTTGAATCAACTTGAAAAATTAAAAAAAAAATGCAACAATGGATTCCTTAATAATGAATTTACACACCAGAGACTTATTTTGTGCTAATCATTTGATGCATTGAGTTTTCAAACGTCAATCGTTCACAACGCATTCACAAGTGTGTACCAGTGATAAATGTCAAACGTTCACTTTCTCCACAGGCGAATGTTCCCTTCACGAGGAAGTATGTACTAGGCTTTACAAATACAATATCGCTAGTAGCTCTACAGCCGATAAGAAGCTAAAGTAGAATCCTATCGTGGATAGATTTTTGGAGTTTATTCGAGACACTATTCTACTTTAAAGTCTTATCGGCTGCTAGCGATGTTGTATCTGTAATGCATGTAAAATCGTACTGTACCATGGATGGATTTTGCAATAAAATATACGCCTTATGTGTGGATATATAGCTAGCAAAAAATAATTTAATCAGTTTAACTCCTGATGGAAAAACTAAAAAAGCTCTAATTGTGAGCTCCACTGAAGCACAGAAAGAAATGAGTTATCCAGACTTCTTTTGTTCGATGGAATTATCAAGTAAAAGAAAAGACACTTTTTAGTTGGGCTTGCAATATTTTAATTATTTAACACTGTGGCGACGTGATTTTTGTTTTGTTGTTGTCGAAGTATTTTGATTTGCCCATAATACGTTGACATTAAGCAGCGTCCACATTATGCCAGTCAACATTGTTTATTTGCATTGTCGATCAACATGCTCAACATTTTAACCTGTCCACACATTGACAGTTAGTGTGTACGTGTTGTAGTGTATTCTGTCTTGTCATGGGTCAAGTGTCATTAGTATTTAAAAAAAAAAAACTGACATTGAAATTGCATGGAAATTGAGTAATTTATTAATAATTATTCTTCTTTTAATTGAATTCCTAATAAATTAGATTTTCCTTGTCAAAGTAAACAAAATAATAGTAAAATAATTAATTTGTGTACCTAGCCAATAAAAGTTATTTCATAATGGGTGAAGAATTTGCTATATCCTTTCCTTTTCTGCTGCTGCAATAATTATCGAAGCTCACTTGGAACAAAGTCTTGTCTAATTAAAGGATGCCGCCAGCTCCATTATTTAATCATGCCTGGTGCTTTTATTTTTATAATCAGGCATGGTTTGGTGGTTTGGTCCTACAGCGTCTAGCGTTCTTTATACATTTTTATAAAAAGCTAAGTTTTATCTTTTGGCCAGTTCATTTTAATCACAACAAACAAAATAGTAGATTTTTATAACTAATTAAAGAGATCAAAACACGAAACACAGACGCAGGCGCCGAAACCGCAAAAAATGTGACAAATGTGTTGATAAACACGTCCAGACTTAAAAATTATTATTCAGTCGACTCAACATTGTTGATTTCTATCCATTTGAATCGGGTTGCGTTTGGGTCAACAAAAGTTCATGAACTCTGTTGATCTGCATGCCCCGCTCGAAAGACATTGCGGTTTTTAAAACGCTTCATCAGTTTTTTTGGGAGCTATAGCTATCCATGGTTGATAACTAAAACATTCTATGGGGTCTGGTTGCGAAAATATTTTAATTCACAGTAAATCTTTTCTTTTCGACCTAAAACTAAAAATCTTTATATGGCAATAACTTTCCAAAAAAAGCTCATAAGAGGTTGCGGTTTTTTTTCAATTTATTTTTGAAAAAAAGCATGGACTTAGATAACGCCCAGAAAATTGGGAGGAAAAAGCAGCTCAGGACTAAGGCCTGAAAAGAATTGGACAAAAAACGTGGACGGGGTTAAAAGACCAATTCTCTAAAAACTTAACTTATTTCAGAGGGTTATTGAAGCTCTATGGACTGTGAAAGCCGGAAGTTGGGGCTTAAGATTGAAGAGATAATTGAAAAAACGGGGTCTGGGCTGAAAAATTAATATGTCAAATGCAACAACCTTTACCTTTACCTTTAGGTTAAACTTAGCTTTTTTAACAAAAAAATTCATAATTAGAGATAAACGACGCGGACGGACGTGTCAATTTTAGTGTAATTGTTTAATACAACAGGAATTGTTTCTTACGGTCAGCCAGGGCTTCGAAAATCTTGGGGCTTATATTTCCATATATTTGGACTAAGACTCTGTGCACTCAGAAAATCAAGCAGAAGCAAATGAATATTTGCAATCTCTCTAAACTCTAGACTAGAGTGACGTGCAAATTTATCGACATATTTTTTGAGCAGGAATATAAAGTTTATGCAGCTTATACACGAAAATTCATTCACCCTTGTAGAACTAGGCCGCATGCTATTTTTTGGAGCGGCTTTGCCTTATTTCCGACTAAAAGTCTTGAAGATTTGACATTTTATTTTACAATCGGCAAAATATTGCTTTCTGTGATTTTCAGTGACAGTTCGAACAAAACTGGTACCTAATATACTAGTTGATTTAGCTAGTTTACAAAAAGAGATAATCAGAGGGCTCATACTCCCGAAACACATACATTATGAGCATTGCCAGTGAGATCTCATTTTTTTGTCTCAAACTGGATTTCCAAGCCTCCTCACAGCCAAATCCTAGATCCACTACTGTATGAGGATGCAATCTTTTGCAGTATATCTGTATGAAGTTATTCGACAAGAAATAGGAAGGTAAGTATGGAATTCATTATTTTAATCGAAATGGAAACTAGGTATAGGTACATAGTTATTGCAAAATTTTAAATAAGAAATTTAAGAACCAAACAAAGACATTATGACCACACCCCATGATCATAATAGACTAAGAGCCCAGGGCCGCCAGACATACGTCATTTTATCAAAGCTGAGATTTTTTCTATGGTAGCTAAGAACAAATGGATACTAAGAATCTTCAATCCGGGTGCAAATAAGAGGTAGCGAGTGTTAAAGTTGCATACAAATGTTGCAACATTGCGTTATTTTATCAAAGCTTAATTTTTGATATGTGTTAGGGGATGAAGTCATTTAATTTATTTGACACTTGCATCTACAGTGGGACCTAACGTAAGCCAGACACTTAAAATCTGTCAAACTAATTGTGCCATTAACATAACAGAATCAAATCAAGATTTTATGTTTTCTTTGGGCAAATATTCTACAATATTTTCTAATCAGCAAGACACTTACAGCGGGGCCTTACATCACCTTAAAACTGTCAAAAAAATAATTCTTTGTTTCTAAAACGTGATTTTTTCGCTTATTTTATATGTTTTTAAATGGCAGGATGATGAATACGCCCTACTGTAGATGTATAGCTGATGGGGAATTATTTGTAAACAGTTGCCCATAAAACATTTAAATATTAGCTTTAAAACTGCAACGTAAATGGCACGATTATTTTGACATATTTTAAGTGTCTGGCTCACGTTAGGCCCCACTGTAGATGTCTGGCAAGTGTCCAATAAAGTAAACGACACCATCCCCTAAGAAATATCAAAAATTCAGCTTTGATAAAATAACGCAATGTTGCATCATTTGTATGCAACTTTAACACTCGCTACATCTTAATTGCACCCGGATTGAAGATTCTTAGTATCCATTTGTTCTTAGCTACCATAGTATCTATTGGCAGAAAAAATCTTAGCTTTGATAAAATGACGTATGTCTGGCGGCCTTGGGCTCTTACTCTATAATGGTACCTAACTAAAGATTGTTGTCATGACATTTGTTACAAGGAGGTAACTACATAATTGTTTAAGATTTTCTTAAAATGTCAATAGACTCTCCTATCATGTTAATATCCATGTACCGGTAGCCATTGCTCATCTCCTTTAGATGACGAATATGTAATCAATTATCCCAAACATATAAAAATGTATCTAATGACTTCAATGATTATATACATACATATATCCAATTCATATAATGACATTATCCTACCAAAGGATATGGACAAATAATAAATATTGCCTCAATATATTTGCCTAGACCTATATCAGATACCATTTGAAATAGATTTATTTCAACGAAGGTAATACTAAATCAAAACTTAAAAAAAAACAGGGCACATGTGTTGAGTACCTATGTATTCTATATCCTTGAACTTAAAAACACACATATATATGTATGAATCTACATAGTTTCCCTTGCTGATACATTCTAGGGATATGTAGGTATACACCTTCACCTTAACTCTATATCTTCATACCAATCATCAGTATGCAAATCTTTTGATCACATTCAATGCAAATGGGAAATGAGATGATGCACAATCTGAGACGTGATGTGGTGTGTGGTGTGGTCATACATACCGGTCATATTCTAACAAAATATTATTCTTTTCAGACACTTTAGTACACACACTTGCGTGGGTACTTATATTTTATTTTTATACACGTTTTACTCTCTCGAAGTTGAATTTTGTGTCTCATGCATTCCAAGTATACATAGGTACATACCTACCTACCTACATAAAATTTAATTTTTTCTTTTAGGACGTATAAAATAAATTTGATCTCTTTAACTTGAGTCCAGGATATTTCATTTAATAAGAGGATACAAGAGCCATTATTTACGTGCTTGTATTTTTATTTTTAATTTTTTTGTTGTGTTCCTGTTTGCCATGCCATAAGCCTTCGTGAGTACCCTTTGTCAAGATGAATCACCATTATGAGGAAGCAAAATCCTTCTTTATGTATTTTTTTTTTTTTTTTGCTCCTTGTTTTCCTTCAACTTTCTTAGACTGGACAAAATTGTAAGTTGAGATTCTACTTCGTAGTCGTTATGATTTGATTTAACCTTGAAAAACAACAACTACAAAAAAGACAGAAACATTAGTATAATACCAAAGAAAAATAGTAATTAACACAACTCTGGCAACGTAACGTTTTTATGCCTTTTGAATCCTGATCTGCTATTTTTCTTTATGCCTATCATACAAAAGAAGAACGATTTAGTGGTTCACGCCTCATGATGATGGATTGATGTCTTCAAATCGATGTGCCTCATCGCCCAGACAAAAAAAGGGTCTTATGATTGAGTGAATGGGAGTTGACGGGGGGTGGAGGCTAGGAAATCCTATGTGGGTTGTCTCAGGGGAGTTAAAAGATACTCTGAAATCCAAAATTAATTGTTTGCTTTTCATATCAATGTGGCCCGTTAAGGATGAACATTTTCCCATAGATAGATAATGTGATCCAATGTTATAAACAAAAAAAAAAAAACTCAACCTATCTGTCAAATGATATTCGTCAATAATTGATAAACTTATAGATGGATATAAAACTGAAAGTAGGTAGATGCACACCCTTAAATAATGTGATGAGCGGACAGGTCCTTATAATCATGAAACCATCATCATGATGATAAAACCACACGACCAACAGGCTTATGACAGACAATTATGAAATAAAAAAGGTGTGCGTTTGTTTGTTTGTGAGTTTTTGTAAAGCTTGCGAGCCAGATAGGATAGGTAGATCCTTAATTTTTGATTGGGAAGAGTAGCATGGGGGTGGTTGTGGGATTACTTGACAAGAAAATAAATTATTCAGAGGATTTCGTATATGACGAGTAGACCGTATCTAATCTACGTGTATGTTTCTATGTATAGGTATAACAATATTTTTAATGGCCAAGAAAACAGGAGCAGAAAATTGCCATCATAATTAGTGGTGCGCGAACAAACAAAATGTCAAATAACTAAATGTGTTTGTGTATGGACTTATAAATGTAAAGGTAGATTTATGGTGATTGAAATGGTTGAGGAGCTATTGTCCTGGAAGAGAAAAAAGCTATTAGATATATAATGGTATTGTGTTAGGATGTCATAATTGACGGACAAATTAATCAACAGTGTCATTTGGGGTGAACAATAGAAACTAAAACAACAAGCTTACTATTCCATTTGAGTCTGGAACATTCTTATTCCATGTTGTATTTTTCCTAAACACGGGAGCTTATATAACTGGCGCAAAATTTTAAAGAATTAAAACCGGATCTAAATCACTTTTAAAATGGGAGTCGGCTCTAGAAACTCATTTTAAAGCGAGAGTCAACTCTTTGGTAACGTTAAACCACTCTTCTAACTTTAAAAGCAGCAAATCGCTTGTTTAACTACTTAAAATATAATTTTACCACTTGAAAATAAGTTTATACCAACAAAAAGGCGTAGGTTGGTAAAATGATTTCAGAATTTTATTTTATTTTCTGAATATTTACAGCTTTGTTAAAAATTAAAAGTATTTATTTATGTATTGAAAGAGCTCGGCGGCATTGAATTTTTCACTTGGGCACTAACATCAACCGCACAAGACACATCAACCAGCATACATGTATAGGTACCTACATATTTACAAAGATGTTTCAATATTGTCCATGCTCTTGAGTTTTTTTTTAAGAAAAAGCAATAAGGGATAATACGAGTTGACTTCTTTTAATCATTTAAACAAAAAACAATCATAATTTAGCTATATTCACGACACGCACCTAGTTAAATTAAAATTATTTGTCTGAAGTTGTTTGTTTAATTTGAACATTTTTTGTTATTCTATAGCTCTCTCTTCTCTTCATCTGTCAAATGGGTGCCTGTTCAACCTTAATTTCCTAACGTTAAGTTGCGGAGTCCGTTTTAGTTAGAAGAATTGTTAAACGTGCTTAAAATTAAGAAATAGTAAGACAAGGATTCACAACTAAACGACTACGTTAACTAGAGCCGGTTTTATTCCTTAAACGTTGAATGTTTAAAATTTTGCGCCACTATTTTTACTTTAAAAGGAACAAGGAACCTCAACTCCAGAAGTTAGTGTGTTTCGGCCAGGTATAACATTGGGTCTTAGTAGGGTATAACAGACTGACTGAAGAGCCCACTGTTATACCTTTGGCAAAACACATTAATATCTGGAGTTGAGGTCACTTTTTTCTTTTAATTGAATTATATTCATTCGCTCCACTTAAAACCGAAGTAATATTTAAATTTCTTCATCTTTATTATTATTTTTACTTTATGAATACGGGTGTTTATCTATTATACACCCAGTAAAAGAAATCAAATGGGTTTAGGTCCGGAGAACGAAGAGGCCACAATTTTGACGTCTGTGAAGTTGGCAGGCTACTTTCACATAGAGTAACGGGACTAACGCAGTATTTTTTTTGCATTCATATGCCCGATTTTGCGGTTCACCAAATAGTAGGTGTAATCGAGTGACCTGCTTACTTCACAGTGAAGTTACTAGGTCACATAGTTTAGCTATATGTTGGTTAATATCAACCAATTACGTTGGTTAGTATCAAGCAATTAAGTTGATGAATATCAACCAAGTATGTTGGTTATAATCAACCAATTATGTTGGTTAATTTCAACCAATAATGTTGGTTAAAACAACCAAGTATATTAGTTAATTTCAACCAAGTACGTTGCTTAATTTCAACGAAATATGTTGGTTAATTACATCGAAGTATGTTAATTAATATCAACCAAGTATGTTGGTTAAAACGAACCAAGTATGTTAGTTAACATCAACCGAGTATGTTGGTTAATATCAAACAAGTATCTTGGTTAATTTCAACCAAGAATGTTGGTCAATTTCAACAAAGAATGTTGGTTAAATTCAACCAAGTTGTTGGAGTCCAACATAGGAAAACCACATTCAGCACAAAACACGTTTCACCAATCCACTAAATGAAGAACTATTGTTAATATGCACTGGTTCAACAATTGATATGCAAATTCACATTAACAAAATTAGCGAGTGTTGATCCAACGCAATTAACAATATAAAACACAAATAAAATAATTATATTAAAAAGAAGCTAGAACAAAAATGAAACGACCGAGCGCATGAAACACGAAAATTAGAACTATAGAGAAATTGTAAAAAATGAAACAAATTATTATTATATTAAACTGTCTTTCTCACTTTAACTAATTCTCAAACTTATTAATTTGTAAAAACTTAAAACTTTACGTCTCTGTCATTGGACACAGCGGCCTTGAGTTAAGGCACGCCTCAATTTGCGCTTAACCCTTTCGGTGTGGATGTGGTACAAGTCCATATAAATGTTCTTTGTCTTGTACCACATCCGTACCGAAAGGGTAAAAGAGTTGAATATTCTTCGATTGTGAGGTTGGAGCAGTCAATTGTTCGCTTGAGGTGAAACTTAATTGACTTCACTCCTGTCTCCTGTTGGTTAATTTCAACCAAGTATGTTGGTTAATTTCAACCAAGTTTATTGGTTAGTTTCAACCAAGTATGATAGTTAAAAAAAAGAAAGAAAAAAAAATAAACCAAGAAAGTTATTTAAAATCAATTAAATAAGTGTGTTAAATTCAACCGAGTTCGCATTTTCAGATCGCAGTAGTTGGTTAAATTAAATCACGTAAGTTCGCTGAATTTTTTCTTAATTGGTTAATTTCAAGTATGGTTGTTAATTTGAGCAATATTTGATATCAACCAATCATGTTGGTTACCAAAACCAGTATTTCAAATTATTTAGCTCATTAGGTGGGTTATTTGCACAAATACTGGTTGAGCTAAAGTTGGTTGATTTTTAAAAATATTTCTTAATCGAATCGACTCCGTATATTTCTACCAACTAAGAGCAATATTAACAGTGTAACCTTGCTCTTTTCTACCGAGAGTTAATAGATTTTCAATAAGCAATTTTTCTGAGTGTACCTACTGTTAAATAGAATGAAAAAAATTAATTTATCGACTGCGCCAAATATTTGTTATTTACTAAGTTAATTAGTTTAACAATAGAATATAATCATTAATTAAATTTAATTTACATTCAGTTTGAACAATTACATAGGGTGACCTTAACTGCGCGCTAGTTGAATCAGAAGTGAACAGTTAACGAATAGAAAATAAGAATAGCATTAACAAAAATATGACAAACTCGTTTTCAAAAACAAAATTGATAAAAAAGTTTTTTTTTTTTAATTTTGTTGATAATAATGTTAAAAATTTATATAAGCTTCACCATAAACGAAAATGAAAATATCTACGTAGGCCAAAAAATATATCCGAGGCAGTAAAAAAAAAACAAAAAAAGTGTTGTAGGCACTAGATGTACTAAAAATAACCATTTTTGAAAAAAAATTACCAAAAAGTAGCCTTTTCCTATTACATATATAATTTTTTCTTAAAAAATCGTTGGAGCAGTTTGTGCGAAAAAAAAAATATTTTCCTTTTTGGCTAAACAAATTTGTTCTAAAAAAAAATCGTTTAATTCTAAAACTATCCACCCGAGACCGAAAATTTACGTTTCATGAGTGAAATCAATGCCATATAGGATTTCACCAAGGAATTTTTCAATGAGGAGTGAATTTCCTACTGAGTCGTTTTAAAAACATACATAAACATGTACCTACATTAAGGTGGTCCTTATAAAGGTCATTGTCTTATTTTGAGTGACGCACCCCCCTAATTTGTTCTTAATAAATAAAAAAAAATCCTGCAAAATTTTAAATAATTACATTAACGTTAACCCGTCGTTAACGTAACAGAAGTCTGAGGTCTGAAGTTTTATATGGAAAATCCCATGTACTTTAGTACATCCAAACTTAAAAATTCATAACTTTAGTAATCATTGATAAAGAAAATTGAATTTTTGCACACATGTAGTGACTTTTGTCTTGTTTAAAAAAATGTTTTAAAAAAATTTTACAACATTTTTTATTAAAAATTTTATTAAATATTAAATTTCACTGGTTGCACTTAAGTTTTGCATAATGGTACTTTTTGGTAATTTTAGCAGGGTGAATTAAGCCCAACACGAGATATTTAAGTGCAACTTATTCAGGTAAGTGTGCATTGCTAAAATTGAAGATTATCTGTTTAAATGTCGTTATAACCTTTTTAAGCGTCACAAAAACTGTTCGAGTGATTTTTCATTTTCTTAAGATTTTAAGGTTTAAGAAAAAAATTATTATACAATCAACCAACATAATTTTTCTTCTTTTATAATTCATTTGTTTAATGAACTTTAAACTCCTTTCAAGCTCAAGAGACAAAAGAACAATCCAAACCCAAACAAAATAATCAAAAGTTCCTTTATAATTAAGAAAAACTTAATTGATAACAGAGCATAATTAATTTTCATATAAAGGAAGGCACCTTGGCATCACGTCCAGAAAAATTCCTAAAGGCGACATTGCAACACTTAAAAAAGTTAATTGAAAGCTCTCATTTCTTAATTCTTAGATTTTTAATTTTGGTGCTGATGTACGGGGAATGCCTCTTGAGAAAACTATTGTGTCACTATCAAAAAATGACTTGGTTGGAAGTCTAAACGTTAATATATTTCCTTTGTGATTGTCTGTTTCTTGTTAAAAAAAATATATATTGAAATTTCAAACCTAGCCTATGCACAGTATATGTATATAGATACCTACATGTATTTGTATCCTTGGCTACAGGGATATCGAATCAAAAATTCAACATGCAGCTCTACTTCAAGTTGTACAGTAATGCGACACACGTTTGAAGCGCGAAATTGATGACAATCAATACAATGGTATGCTATGTATGACTTTGGAATGACTTTCTACACTTCAATACAGAATACAAACAAAATTTTAATTTAACTCAATTGTGATCCGGAAGCTACCAATGTCCCACATAAAAAAAACTTAATTTGCAAAGCAAAAGAGGGAAATAATTGGATTTTTGTTGGTTCCACTGAGCTGTATGCACTTATTTTTCTTTTCTTTTTTTTTGTATTTCTTTTAGGGGCCAATAGGTTTTGGGTAGACGATTTAAATTGAATTTAAATTTTTTAGTTAAAATGATAAGAAGAATTTAAAGTATTCTAGTACCTATCTATGCATTGTATACTAGCCGACCCAAGCTTGCGTTGCTTCCATAACTTTCAAAAATTATATTTATTAGCTGAATGTATTTTAAAATAAAAATAGACTTTAATTTGGTTGGTGTTTACGTAACTTTTTCTACTTATGTATTTTTTATTTTAACGCTTCCGGGTAGGTACAGATTACATTTTTTTGTTTGTTGAATTGTTCTTTTCCTGTCATTTTAAGACGTTGAAGACCCTACCATTGAAAGTGATGTTATACGCTTTTTACACCACACTGGCGATTGTCAAGGTACTCGATCACACAATGTGACGTTTTTAATTCTGGATCTGGACAACATATCTACTAGTCTAATAAATAGAGCAATTTTGCAGGTCGTTTCAGGAATAGGTATTGAACTTAAATCCGAAATTCCGACCTCCTACTCCATGCAGAAGCGTTTTTTAAGAAGTTTTAAGGGCACTACCACACCCACTTTTCTCATAACTGCGTTTCTTGGAAACAGTTCTGATGATTTGGATGAAATTTTCAGAATGTGTTGTTGTAAGCAAAAAAAAAAGTAATTTTCAATAAAATCTGTCCATTTTCTAAAATTTTTATTTCTTGGGAACGGCTCTGACGATTTGGATTAAATTCTAATGGTTTAGATTTTTAGATTAGATTTAGAAGTATTTTTTATTCATTTTAAACTTAAAATTAGTATAACAATTAATTGATTAATAATGGATAAATAGTAATCATTCATTAACTTAGAAGTTCGTGTCGAATGATACAGCAAGAAAAAATTCACAAAAATAAATCTGATGTGGGGTGACAATCAGAACTAAAATAGTTAAAATTCAAAATAATAATGATCAAAAAAAATGTAATACCTATTTATATATATAAAATAAAATACATCTTTCGATTTTGATTTCCCTTTTAAAACCTAGACAAAATTGAAGCAAATGTTGGATAGTTTATAATTAATAATGTAACATCAATTGAAAAATTAAGAAAAAAGTGAATTAAAGGATTTTTTTATATTAACAAAAGTAATTTTCAATAAAATAAAAGTCCACCGTGAAAAGCCAGTTTTTAACTTTTTTTAAAAATGAGTTAAAGTTACGAGTCATTCTTATTGACACAGGAAGTTTATTAAACATTTGGGTGCAGAGGTAGTATAAAAATGAGAGAAATGTGTTTTATTCGCAACAGGTTCATTAACTAGGTGCATATTGTTTATACGTAGATTGTATAATTGAGAGTTTCTGCTAGGCATTTTACCACTTTGCTTGATCAGGTATCAGGTGTTTTTGTGCAATTAACAAGGTCTTAAAAGTATATGCTTATGAACCTCCCCAGCTAGATAATCCATATTGCAGTTTTGAATGTGCAAGACCATAATATACTAAATTTAAGACTTTCTTAGAACAAAAAAGCTTTAAGAGATTTTTCGAGTGACCAGCATTAAGTTAGATTTAATATTTCCGATGTGATCTTTCCAATTAAGATTTGAATCAATAATTACGCCTAAGTATTTAAAGCTTGGTACTGCTTCAATTTTGAAACAAAAATCTGAACAAGCTCCGTTTGAATCAAAATTAGATTTACCACAAATATGTATAGCAAAGCTGTATTGTCTACAATTCGAAGCATGAAAATACAGATTTTGAAGTCAGAAGGTCTATAGCCTGATGTTTTGAAGGTCATCAATTTAGTTTTTTCACTTAGGATTAGCTTATGAATAGAAAACCATGTCCTTAAAGTTTGGAGGTCTTCTTTAATTTGTAATACACAGTTATGTTCGAAAACTGATTGGTAAGTGAAGGAAATGTCATCCGCAAAGGCAGTCGAAAGGCCATTTAACTTGAGTTTGAAAAGTGAGTTGATATATATTAAGAAGAACAAAGGGCCAAGTACGGATCCTTGTGGTACGCCATTTTTCAAAATACGGGCTTCACTTGAGATTCCCTTTAGAGTTACTGTTTGGACTCTACCCTTCAAATATGACTTCGACCATTCAAAAACAACTCCTCTAAAACCAGCATTGTAAAGTTTCCTTAGAAGAAAATCATGATCAACCATATCAAAAGCCTTTGTCATGTCAATGAAGAGGGCTATGGTTAATTTGTTATTATTTAAACTATCATACAACTGACTGCATAACCTAAGAATGGCATCTTCTGTTGAATTACCAGACCTGAAACCAAACTGATTCTCAATGAAAAAACTATTTTTGTTCAAAAAAGACGTAATTCTGATTTTCATGAGTTTTTCAAAAATTTTGGAAACTGTGGGAAGAAGAGAAATAGGTCTGTAGTTTGAAATGCTTTTCCTGTCTCCTTTCTTAAACAAAGGTATAACCTCAGCACATTTAAGGTTTTGTGGGAAAACTCCCTGCACAACACTTAAGTTAAAGATGAAACATAAAACATCAGATACATATATCCCAATTTTTTTAAGGAGCGTGTTCTTTAAAGCCGTACAAAAATAAAAAAAATGCTTTTCGTAAAATCCGTCCTTACCAGGCCCACTTTTTATAAATATTCGTTACGCCGACTACTCTGACGGATTTGTATGAAGTTTTCTGAGTTCTGAAGCTTGGAAAAGTCGTCTACAAATTGATTGAAGGAGTGTCAGTCGCTGTGTAAATACCGGGTTGAGGATAGGTTGACGCACCATTGTCTTTTAAGGGCGTGTCCCTTTCCTTTACCCTCACTGGATTGATCAACCCCACACCAGACCCGTAGGAGCAGTGGCTCCATGCAACGTCTGGCGGGTAAGTTTGATAAATCATTGGTTGGTGTATGTCATAGCTTTGTTAAGTTGGTCCCATTTAGGTGTTGGAGAAGTGTTTGCTTGCGTATAATCACCGGGTTGTGGAGAGGTTAAAGCACCGTTGTCTTTTAAGGGCGTGATCTCTACCTCTACCCCCTCTGAAAAGATCATCCACTCACCAGGCCCGTAGGAGCGGTGGCTCCATTCAACGTCTGGTGAGTGAGTTTGATAGATTAGTTCTTGGTGTCTGCGTCTACCCCGTTCTGTCATGTAAACCTACGTCGTCGGCACAATCACCGGGCTAAGGAGAGACCAACGTATCACTGTCCTTTAAGGGCGTGATCTCCCCTACCCCCACTGGTCATCATCCCCCCATCAGGCCCGTAGGAGCAGTGGCTCCGTGCAACGTCTGGTGGATGAGTTTGAAATGTTTGGTGTATGTGTCTGCCTAGTTAACTCGGTGAAGCTATCAAGGTATTGAAGAATTGTCTGACGGCATATTAACACCGGGTTGAGGAGAGTTAAACGCACCATTGTCTTCTTAGGGCGTGATTCCCTCATTTACCCCCACCGGAAATATCATCTCTCCACCGGGCCCGTAGGAACAGTGGCTCCATGCAACGTCCGCTGGGTGAGCTTGATAGATCAGTGGTTGGTCAACGCACCATCGTCTTTTCAAGGGCGTGGTCCCTTCTCTTTACCTCCACTGTTTAAATCATCCCCACCACCAGGCCCGTAGGAGCAATGGCTCCATGCAACGTCTGGCGGTTGAGTTTGATAGATCAGTGGGTTGATGTATGTGACTCATTTGTTTAGCTGTATTTAAGAATTGTCAAGCCATTTTGTAGCGTTAATAAATTTTAACATGCCAATCCTCTCTACTAGGAAAGGCGATCGTGAACGGCTTGTGAAAGCCTAAACGGGGTGTAATGTAGTCAGTGCATACCATACTTCCCGTGTATTTCTGCAGAATCTGCGCGTGTCCTATGGCGCTGCGCTTCCAGCTACTAGTTTGACTAAGCCGAAGTGCGCTCTTGGCTGCCGATTCTTGTACAAATAAATCAAGGGTTGTTAAGTTGAGTATAGCTTCCAAGCCCGCTGTGGGGGTGGACCTCATAGCCCCAGTGATTCCAATACATGCCATTCTTTGTACCTTGGTCATGAGTTTAAGGTTAGTAACTTTGTCGAGCGCATTCCACCAGACTACGTTACCGTATGTCAGTACAGGTCTAACTATCGCCGTGTTCATCCACCTGATAATTTTTGGGCTAGGTCCCCAGGTTTTACCAAATATCCTGTTGCAGGAGTAGAATGCAAACATGGCTTTGTTAGTTCTTTCTTTAACGTTGCGACTCCAATTCAATTTCTTATCCAAGATTACACCAAGGTATTTTGCGTGATCGGAGATTTTGAGTTGGGTCCCTTCAATGAAAGGAATCTTGAAAGTCGGTATTTTCCGTTTGTTCGTAAAAAGGACTAGTTCGGTTTTTTGCGGATTAACCGCAAGTCCACAATTCCTAGTCCATGTATTCACTATTAATAGGGCATTTTCTATTTTTTCACTAATTGTGGAGGGAAATTTGCCTGTCGCTAGTAATGCTAGATCATCTGCATATGCAATTACTTTGACTCCACTGTCTCACAAGAACTGTGTTCATCACGAGTGTCCAGAGAAGGGGAGAAAGCACCCCACCTTGTGGGGTTCCTCTAGAAGTAGATACTTTGATTAGCACTCCTCCTAGCTCTGAGTTGATCTCTCTGTTTTTCAAAATGAACATTATCCATCTGATGATAGCGTTATTCACATTAAGATTCACGAGCGCTCCTTCCACCGCCTCGTTCCGAACATTGTTGAAGGCTCCTTCAATGTCTAGAAAGGCAGCAAGGGTGTATTATTTGTCCTTGAGCGTTTTTCAATTGTGCTGACGACACTGTGTAGTGCTGTCTCAACACCCTAGCAGACTTTCATCTGTTTTTTTCAATGTCCAGGCTTCTGCCCCATATAACAGGACCGGGATGATTAGGGTCTTGTATAAAAACTCCTTGGTTTCGGCCTTACTACCTTAATGCCTTCTTAGACCGAAGAATCAGCGATTGGAAAGAGTAATTCTTCTTAAATGAAAAGCCGAATGCAGTCTGTGTTTCAAATCAATATATATTAGATAATTGCTGACGTTTCGTTTCTTGTTGGAATCTTCTTCAGGGCTCTATTGGAAAAGATTTCAAGATTCCAACAAGAATCGAAACGTCGGCAATTAATAAAAAAATATTGATTTCAAACACAGACTGCATTCGGCTTTTCATTTAATAACAATCAGAGCAGTCGGTAGTCTCCACAGAGTAGGTAATTCTTCGTTTGATCTCTGCACTGATGTTATCTTGCGAGAATAGTCGAGCCCAGGTAGACAAAGTCCTTGAAAACTTTGCAGTCATTTCTGTCCATCGTGATATTTTGCCCGAGTCAACGATGTTGAGATTCCTTTCTCTATGGCAGCATTAACCGCCAATTCCCATTATATCCGCCTCCGATTCAATGCTCGCAAATGCGCCTGTCACAGCTCGCTTCGTTCTGCCGACAATATCTATGTCGTCTGCATACGCTAGCAATTGAACGGACTTTTGGTAAATTGTCCCGCTTATGTTGACTTTTGCATTGCGTATACAATTGGTTCAAGAACGATGCTAAAAAGGTTGCATGATAACGCGTTGCCTTGCCTCAGACATTTCTCAACATCAAAGGAGTCGGTGGTGTTCTTGCCCATTTTAACTGATAAGCGAAATTTCTCCATCGTCATCCTGCACAAGTTTGGCAGGGATGCCAAGTGCCGAGATATGACGTATACGTAGTCAAGCTACCACCAGGTAGTGATCGGAGTCATTGTTGACCCTCAGAACGTTCGAAAATCCAAGATTCTGGAAACATGTCTTGCGTTTATCGCACCGTTGTCAACCGCCAAGTCACCTTGTGTATATTGAGGTGTGGGAAACAGTTGCTTGAGATGATGACATTTAGTTCCGCTGCTAAGTCTGCCAGCCGGAAGTTTCGTTGTGCAGGCTGTGAACTCCGAGTATCGAACAAAAGATGGCCTCCTTTCCGAGTCTTGCGTTGAAGTCACGTTTCGTCGTACTTTGGGCACTTATCATACGTTATCTCCAGGAGATCGCAGAATCCTTCTTTGGTTGACTCATCTCTCTCTTCATGGGGGGCGTGAGCACAAATCAGCGTAATGTTCTTCAATTTTCCTTTGATGTGGATTGTGACCAGGCGCTTGCTTACACTTCGGAAGCCCAAGACTTCTTGCCTAAGTCTTCCCCTTATCACAAAACCGCAACCAAAAAGCCACTGACCCTGCTACTTGAAGCACGATTTGAGCCCCCCCCCCATTCTCTCCCCATCAGCTTTCCATAGGGATTGAAACCCTATCTCCAGCTGAGGTACTTGATACCTGATGCTCACCACTAGGAGATGAGAGTAGGAGTTGGTAGACAGATGTGTGTTTTGAGAAAAACCTGTGGACGCTTGTGTCCTCTTGAATGCACATAACTACCCTTTTGAACATCAGTAACCTATTATTACAGGTATATAAATAAAACCTCATACTCATAGTTTTTCTTACACATTACTCCCCTCCAAAAAATTAGCTCTATCAGTCCATGCTTTCTATTAGCATTAACTTTCAAGGATTACAACAAACAAAGTGGTACAATAAAATCTTTATAAGAGGAAAAGGAATCTTCAAAATAGGAAAAAAGAACTAAATTAAATAAATGCGGCAAAACTTTGGACATCTTCACTAATGAGAAGTGAAAACGACTTTCGTGTCATGCCCCTGAATCTATAAGTGGTTTCATTTAGTTATAGACGTCCGGGTCACTTCATTACAAAATGATCACAATTATGTGGTATACCAGGCTAACACTCAAGAGGGAGAGAGAGAGGGTGAGGTGTTTATTAAGGCGTGTCCATGTCCATTCCATATATATACGTATGTATGCGTAAATAATGCGTGAACAGCACACTATGCAGAACAACACCATTGTAGTCACAAAATCATGCTTCATTTAACCTAATTTCGCAGATCCTTTGGACAAGCTAATAGCTTTCTCCATTAAAATTATCTTAAGCAGAAGAATTGCTCCTTTCTTGGTTGTATCTATGGATAAAATCAATAACACTCATAGTCTTAGACGTACCTACTACATACATATTGAAGTCACATACCACACCAGTAGTTTGAGCACCAGCAGAGGCAAATATTACCGCACGGCCGGCGCGGCGCACAGACTTTAAGGATGGCTTTCTCGGTATCAGAAGCGAAAAGTTTTTCACCATTGCCTTCGCCTATACTCAACTCATCCTCTCATTATTCCACACACATCATATCAATTTGAACATTGGGGGGTATTAATGAGACTTCGATCTGTGTTTTTTTTTTTTTTGGGAATAAAAAAGTTTTAAGTGCCTTTGCTTATTTTTATCGGATTCGTCCTGTGAGTGGACGTTGAGCGGAGTTTTTGGAGGTTTTTTTTGCGACTTTATTTTTGTTATACTATATTTTGGTGTAATATAAACTCAACAGAACAAATTAACTAAGTGTCCATCCAATCAAGTACCATCGAATTATATTTAGCTTCGGTATCACCATTAGTGCTGTCGACATCTTTTTCAAAAACTTTAACATACAAGCAATCAAATTTGAATGCATAACTGTGCTGTCTTGAAAAAGCTATATATAGTCTGAATTATATAGATTTGTTAAAATGCCTGTACATTATCTTTGTCATAACATAGGCGATTCAAAGCATTTTAAAAAGAGTCTAACGAATGGTTTAACATTAGTAGCAGTTGTGAATGTGATTTTGTTGACATTAAATGTAGATACATAAATATATAACTTAATACAAATTTTTCACAAAAAAACATTTGCGATTGCCGTCAGCCGTTTAACATTATAAATCATTTTCTTAAACCATGACCGTGTTTTATCTTGCGGTTCCACAAGCAATAACCAGTGATGGTACATGAAAACAAAATAAATCCCTACAGTATCCACAAAAAATCCCTACTTTATGAACTTTATCCCTACACCTACAAAATCCAAAAAATAACACATTTAAGGAAAGAAAAAGGTTTTAATTATCATTTTTTAAGGACTATTGCAGATTATAATAATAGTTAAAATAAATAGAGGGAAGCTTCAAAAATAGAACGATAGAAAGAGACATTTATATTATTGAACTGATTGACAGCGAATTTGACAGAACAGACCAGAAACATACAGGTGGAAACACATTAGGTATACTTCATTTAAGAAGTGTGGTAAGGTGTTTAGAAAGAAAAATATTTTGGGATATAAGTATAATAATTGCAGGGTATGTGGTAAGATGACACAAGAAATAAAAATAATTTATAATAAAATTTTAAAAATACATTCCCTACGCTTTCATAGAAAACTGTGATATATCAAAAATCTGTCCTTTTTCCCCTACGGTGTCTATTTCATGACTAAAATCCCTACGTGTAGGGATTTTTCCCTACGTGTATTATCACTGGCAATAACTGATTTCAGAAAATCGGACATGCAATGGAATTTTCCAAAGCAGATCACAAATTTCATGAAATAAATTATTTTATGAAACTTATTTCCACAATATTTTGTAACCGTTTCTGTGGCAATAAATGAAGAAATAATTTGACGTCTAATGTCAGTTCTATTGGCTGCTTTTCACCTCTACATGTAGATTGAAGGGTTGAGTTGGAGTTGCAGGCCAGGCTATTTTTATTCAATTTTAACTGTAAACACAATAGGTGTTGTTTGTTCGGTAGTCTGCCAGTCTGATTGCAAATAAGATTTCATGTAACTGGAGCCAGAAATTAAAATGTCTGCAAAAATTGCTAAAATAAACATAGAAATTGCTTGTGGAGGCGCATGACAACGGGCCATGAACGATGGCAGGATTATGAACATGTCTAGAAGAAATCCAAAGGTGTCCAAAAAATGTCGAAAAAATTGCTTTTTGAACAATACATTAGCCCTGTTCAAAGCTTGGCCATGATTTGATGTTTCAAGTGTGAGCGAGTTTTTTTTTCTTGAATGTGTAAGTGAATTTTGTTGTACAAGATAAAAGTAGTTGTGAAAGGTTTATGAACGACATGACATGATTTGCCCAGTGAGTAAAAATGCACTGTTTGTTGATTTGATTGTGGTTGTGATGTTGGACATCTGTACTGTATGGCCTGTGGAGTCGGCCTGTAAGGAAGGATGTCAATCGAGGTCCTTTTTTAGAAGATCAAATTCATAATCCTTTTGATGTAGGCATAATAATCTTTACAAAATCTTGTCATTGCCCCCAACTTGAAAAAAAAACAATAAGGTCAACAAAATTGTAATTTTTCTGTTCATCCCACTTAGAATATGGAAGTACATATTAAAGATATTGTCATCCCACTTCTCTGTACACATAAATAGCACAAATCTGTTCAGGCGTTTTGCATTAAGCCATTTGAACTGGAACGATCCGAATTACTTTTCTTTATATAGCAATCGCATCTTCCTTCAAACGTTAGAACATAGAACGTAACGTAGGCGATGTTATTTTTTTACTTCAACTCTTCGTTAGTTCCATTGATTCGCCGGTTCTTTTAGACGAAATTCGCCAGCACCACAGAGCCAATATTATTTTTTTTTAGTTTGCATCCTGTTTCCAAGGTAAGTATCTTCGTGTTCTGGCTTGGTCCGTTTCTGCGTCTCATCAAAGGGTGGAGTCAGTGGAAGGCCCAGTTGGCTTTTTGCTGATGCAGTTGTTGATCCAATTAATTTATTATTATGATTGTTAAAAGGATCATCACTGCATGTGGCAGCCTTTTCAAAATGTAGTTTGAAACTACATCTGCTCCGGCTGGATTTTTCGGCTTTGAATTCCCGATGATATCTGCTACCTCCTCCTGATTGCAGAGATGTGTGCTATCAGTTGGGTCGCTTGCTAGGTTAGATTCACCAAAAACGACTCCTTCCGGGTTTGGCTGCAAGGTTGGCTGGATGGACGCCTCAACTACGTTCAGAAACGTTGGATGATCCGGTGGGTTGGGTGTGAAGTTTCCCTCGAAGTAGTTGGCGAACGCTTCCACTTTCTATTGTGTTGATTTTGCTTCAATATTGTTGTGACTGATGATTTTCGGAATTGGAGGTCTTTTCCCAACAATTTTGTCGATATTCTTGAATGCTGCAGGTCCTGGCTTGATTGCCTGTAGCCTCTTCTGGAACTTGATGTTGTAATGGTGCTGGACGGAGTTTCGGAAGATGACATTGACACATTGCAACTCGCTCCAAAACGTTCGGTAATTGCTGTTGGTGGTGATCAGCTCTCTTTGATGGATCCTTTGGAGTCGTTTTCCCAGACACTGTCTGTGTCCGTACAGGTTCTGTATGTACACGGGAAAATGTTGGTACCTATCCCTTGACGTCCTCGGCCGCTTTTGGTGTTCCAATGCGTTACATACAGCTTGTTCCAGATCATCTACTGCGGAGTCTTTTTCACTGTCCAGCTAGTTCCAGTTTGAAAGTGGAAGCGTAATGTTTTCTTCAATGTCCCGTTGAAGTCATTCAACATCCAGCCGTCTATATCTATAGTCAATGAAGTTTTCTGTTGCTAGGCAGATGGGTTGGTGAATCCTGATGCTAAGCTGAACAGTGAACAGGGTCCGAATAACCGCATTAGTGAGTGAGCAATACGTTACTGAATTATCTGTCTTCGGGATTCCTTCTTAAGATATCGATTAAAGTATCGAGTTCGATTTTCGAAATTTGTGTTTTTTCATACGATAGATGCTAGGCAGACGAGTGAGTCTTAAAATGGCAGAAAAAGAAAATTAATTCTTTACTACAAATATTCTTACAAAATATCAATAAATTGTGTTTCAGGATGAGTTGAAATAAATTAAACATCACCCAGAAAACTATTCTCGCACGATTTTAATGCACACATTTTCGATTTATCTTAAAATATACTTGGCCAATTTATATTCCAAACTCAAGCTGTGACAATCAACCAGTGAAATAGTAGAAATATTGACGTTTAGGAAAATGTACTAGAATTATCCTTGTACTATAAGAACTAAATTCGATACGTGCTACTTCATATAACATCATACCAATGTCATTACTCGATAGTTCGATAACGTGGTAAAAGATCCTTAATCGTTCACTGAAGACATAATTCGGCCCTGGTCACTGGAGTGATTTTTTCATGGTTCCATAGAAACTATCGAAAACGAACTGATAATTCGTGCTGGGGTCTTTTTCAAATCACATACCAACATCGTTTGTTCCGTGAAATAGACACCATACGCTGTTAAATAATTTTTAGTTAAATCATTTCAGTAAAAAGTGTATTTTGCTAATTTTAAACGAGGTAAGCATCTCCTAAATGGCTTTATCTTTTTAGCATCGTACTGAAGCCATATTATCGTCGCCGAGAATTTGTTTGTTCCATACGCCATTATCACTTTTCCGAGAAAAACGCATTTAAAGGTTTGCGTACTCGGTGCTCCGAAACTGTGTGATAGGATTTTTTTTATTTTCTTAACTTGAAGTTAGTCTTATTTCAACTACCAATTTTCAAAGAGTTTTGCCAAGCCGTTAACAAGATACGTTAATTAGCGTAAAAGTCCGCTTTTTTGACTTTTGTCCCACCTCCTACATGTTGAAAATGATTTTTTTCTTCCATACACGTGGAACACAAAAAAATGCATATGGCACAAAACAATTCTCATCTAATGTATATTTGAAAGGCAAGAAAGCAAGGAGTTGGATGATCAAATTTGAAAAGAAAATCGATTACATCTCTTTTTCAATAAAGTTTTTATTTAACAAATCCAATAAACACTTAACCAGCCCTACTTTGTTAAACTTTCACGTGAATATTTGTATTCTGCTATCCGACGGAAAAAACGGATTATTCCAAAAGCATATAAATTTCGATCCTAGATAATTTTTAAGAATTAGATACTCCTACGAATCTTAAAAAAAAATATTGGTGAAGCTTTGAACTCAAAATATAGAAAACTTTTGAAAATAAAGAGTTAAAAATTGAATGAAATATTCACGTGAATCGAAAAATTCGATCGGATCGGATAGCAGAATAGGGTTGGACATTCTTCTTCTTCAAAAAAAAAAAACAACTAAAATTAAAGCAGTTTTACTGCTTTGTTGACTTGTTTTTGATGTTCTTGGGATTTTGCTGTTACAACTACTGTCAGCTGAATAATTTAGATCAGCTCTTGAATCATCACCTTTCGAAAAAATAACAGTTAGCATAGAATGTGTTACCTTGAAATAACTGAGTAATTCGCCACCAAACATGCTTTATTTGAAAAAAATATATATATTTTATATCCTGTATTTATTTAAATAAATTGGAAACATAAGCAGGTACTTACTTAAGGATACCGCTGGCCACAGAACGAGGTTCAGATCAGGGGCGTATACAGCTTTAGTTCTTGGGGGGGGTCATGCCAAAAAAAATAACACAAACTAATATTTGCTTAAAGTCAAGTGCCTTATATTTTTTTTTTCGTATTTTACTGTGCGTAGCTATATAAAAGAAAAGGGAAAAAATCTTAATTAACTATACTAAAGGGTTTTCCAATAGGGACGGGTTGATTTTGACAGCTTGTGACGGCCATATTGTTTCTTTTACTTTCGGTCAAAATATCCTCTTTTAATCAGTTACTACAGACAAATCATCATGGTGAGTTACAGCGTCGAGCAACACATGCAAATGATGTTTTAGAGCAGTTAGAAGTTTTTCCCAATTTTGGTCGAAAAATCTTCTTTAGCGATGAGGCTCATCTTTGGATGAATGGGTACGTGAAGCAAAATTGCCGGATTCGGGACGACACTAATCCACGCGAGATTCACGAGGTGCCAATGCATCCAAATAAAGTTTCTGTTTTGTGTGGATTTTGAGCTGGATGCCTGGAGGCGTCATCGGTCCGTACTTCTTCGAAAATGATGCTGGCCAGGCCATCACCATCAACGGCGATCGCTATAGGTCGATGATCACCAACTTCTTGTGGCCTAAATTGTGCCACACAGCTTAAGACACAATCGATATTCTGCACGAGCGGTTTCATGGCATGGTTATCTCGCGCCGAGGCGACGTGAATTGGCCACCAAGATCGTGTGATTTGAACCCTTTGGACTTTTTCTTGTGGGGCTTTCTTAAGTCCCATCAGGTCTATGCGAATTAGCTGCAAACCACCTCGACCCTCAAAGACAACATAATCGATGCCATCGGTCAAATTCAGCCTGATTTATTTGCCATAGTAATCGAAAACTGGACCTTTCGAATCCGCGCCTAGCAGCCAAGGCGGGGGCGGCCATTTGAACGATGTTATATTACTATAAAAGGGCTCTCAAATAAAGATAAAACCTTATTGATATCTTGTTTTATTCAATTTTTAGATCGACCCGCCCTTAATGGGAAACCCTATAATACAATACCTTTGTTAAAAATAAGTTAAAATAATTTAAAATCGTTCATATCGTTAAAAATCAAAAGTCAGCGTGAAATAGCAGTTACGAATGTAATACTACATATTCACTACGCCAAGTCAGGCAATTTCGTTGAAAATATATATTTCGAACTGCCAAAGCCAATTCAAAATGAAATGAGCTACCTATAGAAACAAATTAACAAATTTAAGATGAAAACACTTTTTTGGTATTTGCAAAGTTGACTCATTTTTGGTTCCAAAGAAAATTAAAATAAACAACTGAGTCGAACGAACATTTATTGGCTGGACCAGTGACCGCGCTCTTCGTTTTTATTCCTGACTGTTACATTTTTTATTTCGGAGGGCATCAGCAACAGCATACAGCAATCTCCAGTTGCTTGACCAAAAAAAATCAGTTTAGTTAGCTGTAAAAATACTGAGGAAAAAAATTTTTGGATTCGCTTGATCATTTGTTTTCAATTTTATTCAGAATTTATTTTAATCCTATCAAAGTTTTTATTTCAGCGAATTGAAGTTGCAGGAAAAATTAGTAAAATATCATAGATACTGTGCACTGTTTTCTGTTTTTTTATTTTAGTAAATAGATATCTATAAATATTCACTACTGAAAATGAAAACAATAGCTCTGATTTTCAAAAATGACCACTTGTGTAAATTGCTCTTTTTACAATAGTGGAAAAACTAAAATACATTACATATTCGTATTACAATTGAATACAAAGATTCGTTTTCGTTGCGTTTCAAGAAAAGTGTGAACAAATTTCACGAGTGATTTTGATATGCCTCTGATTTGAAAAAAATGTTTGTCTCTTAGACTGCCACCGATGGAAAAGTGAAAGGCACCTTACAAAATAAATATGTACATCAAATATACCTAATCTTTTTATCTTTCTTACCAGCCTTTCTGATAAAAATAATGGACAAAGTTGTTAAATTCTACGAGCTTAGTCGCTTTTCGTCAATAATTCCATCCGACTGGTCAAACGGTTCACCGCAAGGAGTTCCAAAAAATCTCCTTTACCATAGCTTTTGGCTTTAGCATTATGGGATTCATAGGTTACTTTGTAAAAGTAATCCACATCCAAATCAATAACAGTATTTTTCGATCGTAAATGTTGAATAAGTGCAAACAAAATCCTTTCATAATAGCTCAAGTTGCACACTAGTACATATTTTGGTGTAAATTCATGAATTTTGGTGCAAAATTGAAGATACATTTATTATTTTGGTGTATTTTTCAAAATACACCGGTAATAAAAATACACCATTGTATTTTCTGTGCGAAAAGGTTGGGGTTGAATTATGAAGGGAATTGTACAAAAAACAAGTTCGGGGCTACGGATAATTGACAGAAAATTGGGACGAAAAAAAACAGCTCGCGAGTAAGGCTTGACAAGAATTGGACAAAAAACGTAGTCGGGGCTAAGCAAATAATTCCTTTAAAACTTACCTTATTCCAGAATGTGTTTGTGCTTGACTCAAGGGACTGTCAAGTCTAAGTTGGGGCTAAAGCTTTAAGAGATAGTTGAAAAAACGGGTTCGGGGCTTAACAATTAACATGCCAAATGAAAAAAAAATTCACCCAAAGAACTTCGCTAACTTTACAAAAAAAACGAAATTGGAGCTAAGACCCGTGGAGAATTTGGGAACAACAAATCAAAATCTGAGTTTTCTCTGGGCACTCAGAAAATCATGCGTGTGAATATTTGCAATCTCTCTGGACTGACGCGCAAATTTATTGACAGATTTTTTCTTCTGGTGGTTCAAAGCTGATGCTCTGTCATTTTCTTTTAGTCAAATCGTCAAAATCTTGGCAATCCGACCAATAGAACTCAAGATATTAGGTTTTCAAGCGAACCTTAATCGATTTTTTTGGAGACTTTGTTTTGTTGATTTTTTGTGTTTTATAATTCTCCAAGAAAAAGACGATAAGGTCTTCTTAAAAAGCTTATATTTTGACTTCTATGTTTTGACTTAAATAAAATGACAAAATAAACTGGATAATCGCTATTTTCAAACCCCCGCAAAAGGCTGAAAAAGAAACCTGCCAGAATGTTGTTTTTGATACCGCGATATATGCACCTAGAAACCATCATACTGATATTTTGGTTATCATTCCACTCCCAAAATTTGCTGCCGGCTCTTAGGCTCTTATTATTTAGAATGAAGCTTAAATCGCAGAATACATTCGTTTAACTAGAACTACAGAATTATCTAAGTTCAAGGTTTACTTTGAAATCGAATCAAGTGCTGAACTTATGTTTAGACATAAATTGTAGTTTAACTTGTGAAACTGGCCATTAATGTCTCAAACTGTATCTACCAAGCCCCCCGCCATAGCCAAATCCTAGATCCGCTACTGATTAGCAACAATTATTAACAAAAAAATGAGTAGCTCTAAATTTAAAAATTATTTGAAGTGTTATTGTAGAAAAAAAAACTTTTTAAAAAAAATTAAATAAAACTCTGCAACCATTGAATACACTACACAGAGCATAGTTGTAATTAATACTTCTTTTTTTTGGTGAAATATGCACCATTGATGACACCACACAGAGAATGGGTCTAGTAAATACACTATTTTGGGAGAACTTGCTAAATTGAATACACTACTCAGAGTATTAGCCCGTAGCGTAATGGTTAGTGCGTTCGACTGTCACGCTGGAGGTCTGGGATCGCTTCCCAGCCTTGTCCATCTAAAAACTAAAAAAGTTTTTTTTCAGGGCTACTGCCTCTTGCGAGGAATTGACAAATCCTCCAAGAGTCTAGCCGTTAGTATTCGGCATAAAATTGTAGGTCCCTTCCATTCCTGTCGAAAAGCGCACACAGGAATGGTTGCGAGTTGTTAGTCACTAGGCCCTGGTTCTTCATGAGCCGTTGTGCCACCCGATTTATTTACTCAGAGAATAGGTGTAATAATACTCTATTTTGGTGAAATATGCACCATATTGAATACACCAAATATAGAATGGGTGTAATTAAAATATCGTTTCGCAAGAAGATATAAGCATTTAAGAAATTAAAAAAAAAAATATAAATGTATCTACATTATGTAAATATTAATAAATATTTTTTTTACTTCGTATGAGCCAATTTTGTTTATGTTTTGAATAAACTTAGACATTTACTACACCATTTAGAGTAAATTAAACACACTGAAAACTATTCATAGATATATTTTCCACAATGGTGCATTTTTTTCATTGATCTTTTGACTTGGTGCATTTTTTATATCAATTTCTTGAATTGATACACATCAGTGAATATTTTGCACAGTTTTCAGCAAAATAAATGTACTGAAAATAGAATATTGCATATAAATGTGTCAAATGGTGTATATTTTTCTTGTTTTTCTACATTGGTGCATTTTTTGTTCTAGATTCAGGAATTAGTGTATTTTTTGGACGGCAACCATATTTTCAAGGAATATTTATGTAAAAATGAAATTCCACTGGCCACCATTTTTAAAACGAAGACAATGATTAATTATTTTATTATATTTTTCAAATGAAATATACCATTTTTTTGGTATTTCTGATCCTTTTTTAACAGTACGTATTTAAAAAAAAAAATAAGAACAACCAACAAACTATGAATTTTGAAAAATTAATTTTCACGCATCGATTTAGAAATCTTTAATTAATTAAAATTATTAAGGCGCTCGATTTTTGGATGGTGTTGGACCAAAAATTAGTCGACAGAATGTACTTCGTTTTGAAATTAGACACTCGAATTCATAGTAATTCATGATTTTATTGCGTCCGTATTATGTATTAGCATCATAGAAAGTTCAGAATTCTTTCACATACATTTTAAACTTCGGTGTAAATTTTGTTTCAAAATAAATTCTGAGTTTTGGATTTTTGTACACTAATGGTATATTTTATCTATCAATCATGTGTATTTTTTACACTCCTGGGAATGATTTTCCACCTTAAAGTGGTGCTAATTGTTAACGATCGAGGTGTATGATTTGAGCTCAGTTTCAGAACATAATATACACCTCTGGAGTTTAATTTATTCTAGTAACCAGGACAATTTGTATACCACAAGCACAATTTAAATACCAAAAAACGGTCTAATTTGTGTACAGCCGGTGTTAATTTTAAACGAGAACGCGGTATAATTTACACTGAATCGAAATTAAATGTTCGTAAATTGCACCAAAAAGTGGTGTATTATTTATATTAAAAATGTATATCACGAAAGTGCAAAATATACCCCAAATATTTTGGTGTATTTTGGATTTTGTGCTACTTGACAGGTTTTCATCATAGTTTTATATATTTATGTCTTTTATCGTTAACATTAATATTTTTTGGTTAGAATAACTATAAATCGAAAGTTATCACTTTTATTGCTTTTAAAAAAAATCTGTCATACAAACAAAACAATTTCTGTATGTGTGTTTAAAGATTTTATTTTCAGAAAAAAAAATATTCTTTTTTTGAAAATCCTATTAGTTTTTACTTTACTGAGTGAAAATTTGGTAACAACTCCGCACTTTGATTTCTGTTTGGTTTAACAGGTTTTGGCTGTCATCTCAAAACGGAAACTAGCCTATGCATATATTTTAAGATTTGAATGCATTATCATATTATGAGAAGTTTGTTGTTATGTTAAATTTGAGGCACGAGGAAGAAAATCAAAGTATCATCGATTGACTACAAAATAACGTAGGTATTCCATTGCCATGAAAATTAAATTTCTTATTGAATTGAAGTTACCAACATTCAATTTCTCTATTGAATTCTAAATTATCAATCGAAAATCCTACTAGCTTTCTAAGTAACCAACTTTCTTTTTTTTTCTATGTGGTTACTAAATAATTATTTCAGATCAACAAAATAATCTTGAGTTCTCGGGGGGGGACATGACCCCGTGACCCCCCCCCTGTATACGCCGTTGGTTCAGATGGAACAGTGTCTTTGACAAAAAAAAAACTCAAAAACATCCGCGATCGCAAGTCGTTTCACCTTGGCAGTCAACTTCAAGCCACAACTAGCTGATTTCATACAATCGTCTCCGAATATCTACACAACTGTAATGTAGGGATGGGAAAAACCGGTCGGTTAAAACCGAAACCGGTTTTTTTGTTTCGGTTAACCGTTTTTTTTCGGTGATTTTTTTATCTCGGTCTAAACCGGTGTTTTTACTAAAACCCAACAACCGGGTGAACGATTTTTTTTTACTAATACTTCATTAACACGACTGACAGATTGGCAATGTTATCTCAGTATACTGACAAAAGAATGAGCAAATTCATTCTTTTGTCAGTTTAATGACAGAAATACTGCCAATTTGCCAATCGTATAAATGGAGCATTAGACACTTCTATTCACATTCTGAGCTCACATGAGCAATTCTTTGTTGTCTCACATAACCTGCCTGTTTGTGTACTGGGTATGTTTTTCTCCATTTCCAAGCGATAGCATAGTGCAGGGGTAGGAATATAGGAAGGTGAAATCGTGAGTTGTTTTTCTTATACTACGTTTCCACCAACCACTAAACCGAGATTTAGGTAATGAGATTTGTTTGGTGTTTCCACTGCACAAAAAGAGGATTATCGCAAAACATTCAAATGGTGTTTCATTTTTTTGATATGAAGTGGAAGTGAGATAGATAGTTTTTGTTTACATTTCCATCTGTCAATAAACGAAAATGGGTCGGTTCCCCAATTATTCTCCGAAAACAAAGTTTGTTTGATTTGACAAATTAATGTTTCCAAGTAGTTTTGAATGAGTTTTATTTGAAATCTTCATTTGAGGAGATTAAAATTTGTATGGTAAATCTTGTAGATTTCAAGGAGATTTGTGATAATCTTGCTAAATCTCGGTTTAGTGTCTGGTGGAAACGTGGTATTAGACACTCTCATTCACATTCACAGCTAGGACGGGTCCACACCACACATTTTTTTCATAAAAAAACCGAAAACCGGTTATTTGAAAACCCGGTTTTTCTGTCCGGTTAAAACCGGCAGGTTAAACTGAAGAGGCAAAAAACCGAAAACCGGTTATTTTGAAAAAACCGCAATCCCTACTGTAATGGAAGTGGCACAAGCCAATACTAAATTTTTTTTTGCAATCATTGTCCCACATACATAGCATTTCTTTAACAACAGTGCGCGTAGGGCAAACCAATTCTCAACTTTCTTAGTATTTCTCTATCTCTTGTCGTCATAATATGCACGTGGAACAAAACAATTCTCACAAAAAAACTGCGAAAAATTGTATGGAAAAGTTGTCCCAAACGCCAAAAAATGGTATATGGCACAAAACAATTCTAAAAACTGTTGATTTTGGTGGATATGGAACAAAATCGATGTTCGATATCTCGGGATTGGGAAGACATGCGCGAATCGGACCACAGATTTAGAAAGAGCATACAAAATTACCATATAATCCATTCCTAACTCAAAAACGACAAAAGTGGCGTATGGAACAAAACAATTCTCATGCGACTATATGACACTTTGACGTTTATAAACGACAAAATTAGGTATGTTTGTGAATTTATTACATAAGCTGTCACTTTTTTGAACGTGTTCAGCTGGGGCTGTGAAGGAAGTTGTTTAAGTATGATACTAGTTAAAATTTATTTAAAAAAGAAGCGAAAATTATCTGGAAATAGCTAGGTTTATATAAACTTAAGTTGTTCTTGTTGTATTTAGTTGTCAATTGCTAATTTCAGAGTGCGAATGACTGAACTCGTTGTTTGGATTCATTTTTCAAGACAAGAAATATTTAACTATTTTCCCCTTGAAATCAGGTTTACGAGCAGCTGACGAAGTTTATAGTTTTCTATGTTTTCAAGAGCACTGTTTCGTTAATTTCGAACACTTTAAAAGTGCTCCTTCTATTAGTCTAAGAAAGAAAAGATCGGACCGGGAACAAATTAATTCATGAAATTTTATTGCTGGTATCGACGCAGAATTTTATCCTCAAAAACATCAAAAACATTATCCAAAGTCACCCGAAATCCCCGCATTGGTTTTTTGTAAAGACGCATTTAAAGAGGGGGAGAAGGCGGAATCAATCTGAAAAAATTTTTTATAGTACAATCTAATCATATGACACATGTTTTTAGGGTACTTTTCAACGCTGATTCTAAAGAGACCAAAATTGAAAAGATACATGTATCCTGTGGAAAGTTAATGTCATTTTTATGGAATGATTACTTTTTTTAAAGTACAACAATTAATATATTACCCAAAATCATTTTAGAACAATGGGATTTTAATGAAATTTGGTAAAAGTGTTTCGTTTGGCATGTTTACAAAGAATCAAAAGAGTCCCAAAAATATCTCTGGTAAAAGGGTGTTTTTTTAAGGGCGAGATGAAGGTGCGTCATTATTACCATAACATCTATGAATAAGTTTTGACACTTATGAAATTTGCTAAAAATATTAAATATGCCATGGTTTCCAAGTATCAAAAGAGTCCATTAAAATAACTTGATACAAAGAGTTTTTTTTAGAGAGTTTATGTTTGACCTGCCCTACACGGAGCAAAATGTTAGGTCTTACGAAAAACTGTATTTTCGTGTAGTCGAGATGGTACATATGACATTGATATATGATATAAAATTATTTCTTAACGCCGAATTAAATAAAAGAAAAAAACAATATGATACAAGCACCCTAAAAAAAGTTAGATTAATTTTGAAGCAAAAATTACTGTTTTTTCCGTGAAGCAGTCATTCAAAAACACCCTTTGACCTTAGATATGTGTATGGACTCTTTTGATCCTTGGGTGCCCATATAAATTTAATATTTCTTTCAAATTTCATAAGTGTCAGAATTTGTTCAAGGATGTTATGGTGATAATCACTCACTTGCATCTCTTCCTCAAAAAAACACCCTTTAACCACAGATATTTTTGGGGACCCTTTTGATTCTTGGTAAACATGCCAAATGAAACATTTTTACTAAATTCCATTAATATCCCATTATTTTAAAATGGTTTTGGGTAATATTTTACTTGCTGTACTTTAAAAAAAAAGTCATCATTCCATAAAAAAGGCCTTTAACTTTCTACGGGATATATGTATCTTTTCAGTTTTGGTCTCTTTATAATAAGCATTGAAATGCACCCTAAAAGCATGTGTCATATGAATAGATTGTGTTATAACAAATTTTGTCAGCTCTTTTTTTTCGCCTTCTCCTCTCCTCCACTGCTTTAAATGCGTCTATACGAAAAACCAATGCGGGGATTTTGGGGGACTTTAGATATTTTGTTGAGGATAAAATTCTACGTCGATACCAGTAATAAAATTTCATGAAATAATTTGTACCCGGTTGCCCATATTAAATTTCCTATCTTTCCTGACTATATACAGTATACACCATACTGTATTTTTATAGAAAAAATAATTTAATTAATGAAAAACTTAAGAAAAAATAAACACTTCAATTTGAAGTGAAATGCCTTTGTCAAAAAATTAAATATTACATATTAAAAATTTAATTAAATATAAATGGTTTTTTGTAATTCCGAGATTTTAAGAAGACGGATTTTTTATTTGCGTTTTTATGAAAACGAAATTTCGTAGCCCGCCCCTTAAAAATTTACGTATATGAAACGAACTGGGAGAATTTTGTATGCGATAAGAGAGAACAGCGTACCCTACTTTGTCATACAAATATTTATTTTAAAACTAACTGTTTTTATACAATCCCACAATTTGAATGCGCCCCTTCGTCGAATGTGCCCCACACTCACCTACCTAAATTTCATTTAAAATGTTGTCTGTCAACACGTGAAATCGTATTTTAAACGATGCAATGATAATATTATCTATGTACCTTAAGGACAAAAACAAATTTTTGTTTGGCTTTTTTAAACTCCTCTGAGAAAAAGAAAAATAGAAAATATTGGTATTTATTTTTATTTTTAGCGGTGTAATTATTGATTCCAAAAAAGAAACCCTATATCCCGACTATTACTCCTCTAGGGGCCAACTTTACTTTCCTACTTATTCTAAAGCTAGACAACGTTGTGTTTGTGTATAGTTGTTCCAGTGCGAGTACGTATAACCTTTCAGTATTGTTCGCGAATAAATATTTGTTAATGAAAGTGTTATAAAAATACCAAGCCACTGACAACAACAAAAAAAGTTATACGACGAGTTGAGAAAGAATACAAATTGTTATAGAAATTGTTTTTTCCTTGGAGAGAGCCAAAATTATAGTTGAAATAGTTTGTGAAAGTTAAGTTTTATAACTCTCTAGTAATTCTATAAGGAATTTATTGCATGATGACAGCTGATTGCAAACTTATTGATATAAAAAGTAAGTAAACTTGTAAGAGATACACAATAATTGCTTTTGAAATAATAATATAGTTATAGGACACAACTGTTTGGGGAATTATAACCTTGTACGGAGGACATTTTATTACATAGGATGTGTGGATTAAAGCAGGAATATATACCTTTACCTTAGACGGCTTTCACACAAGAAACTGAGTTGACAGAAACTGGCTAGTTTGTAGGCGAGAAGGGTATGAGGGGAAATTTTTTGTCTTCCTTTTACGCCCTTCTCGCCTAGAAACTAAAAGTCGCCGGCAACTCAGTTTCCTTGTGTGAAAGGGGTCTCACTTATAAAATTAAAATGTAAGAAAAGCTAAAATAAGATAAGTTATTATGTTGATACAAAATGTGATTAGACGAATTCCTTCAGGCTAGCTTTTAACGATATTTGTTAGTGTTGGCTAATGCGGAAGGGTAAAAGTGCATTTAATTATTAGTGACTTAAGTCACACCCTGATAGTATGACAAATTGGTAGCTTATGGTTAAAAAATAAATCTGTAAAAAACGAAGCTTGAAATTTTCAGAGCTGGTGGCTATTAGACCGAGAGCCACAGCAATTTTTGGGTATGAATGAACGATAGCAAAAATTTCTGCTAAAAATTAAATATGTCTATACCAGCGATGGCGAACCAGTGACAGGCGTGCCATTCATAAGGTTCGCAATATTCGGTCGATTAAGATAAAGTTTAGCTCATTTGAATTGGTATTAACCACATTTGAAAACATTTAAAAAAAAAGGAAGTAGTTCAAGCATGTGTCCAAAAATGGTTTTCGAACGTTAAAAAATCGTGTAAATTTAATATACCTAATAAAATAATTGCATGTTTTTGTATTTTTAGAAACAAATTTATATAATGAAAAAAAGAAGGAATAATTATCTTCTTTGAAAAACCATAAAGATACTTAAAATCAGTCAAAAACTGAATCAGTTAAGAATTGTTTGGCACCACAAAAAGTCAAAAAATCAATAGGTGGAGCACGTTTGGGAAGCCCCCTTTGCTGATAGGAAACATAATACACCGAGAGCTGGCAGCAGATTTTGGTCGTGAAGGGAAACCAAAAGATATGAATAGTATAAATAGTCCTGCCGAAGGTGATAACGAATACGTTCGTCTGCCAGCATGAAGTGGCCCCGTTACCACGTAAAAGTGCATCAAAAGAACAACTTTTCTGAAAATCGAAATCGGGTTGGAAACCATTTCAAAAATAATACAACTTGACGCCATTAACTCCCTGATTACAAAAATGGTTTCGACATACGCCTAGGTGGCCCAAAACCCAGACAGACGTACCCGAAAACGCGATTTTTTCGCGTTTTTAGGCTTTTGGGAAACCACCTGAAATTGATCACAAATTTTAGCCATGTACTCCCTGAGTGTGAATATGTACCTGACAGACGTCTAAGTGGCTCCGAAACCCCCGACAGACGTCCCTGAAAACGCGTTTTTTTGGCGGTTTTTGTGAAAAAGGAAACCACTTAAATTGTATCACAAACGAAAGATCTTGACCTCCTGAGTACCTCCGACAGACGAGATAATGATGTATGCCACCAAAATGTATCGCAATCAGAAAGTCTTGATTACCAGAGTATTAATGTATAAGAAAAAGCTGGAAAGTCACGAAATAAACCGCGGATTTTTTAATTTATTTTTTTTGTAAGAGGATTTTGAGGGAAACCACTGGAAATGTATCCCAATCAAAAGATCTTGACCCAACAAAATTAAAATGTAGTTGACAGACGTTTGAGTGGCCCCACACAACTGACAGCCGCGATATAATTCGCGGATGTTATTATTTTTTTTTTAAATTGTATATTAGTGGTAGCTTCTTCAAATGTTTACCATTTAAAAGGTTTTGACTCAAGAAAGTGAAGATATAAGTGACAGCTAAAAGTCGCGGATGTAATTACTAGTTTATCAATTATATTATCAATACAAATTTCTTGAAATGCATCTCAATTTAAAGGACTTGACTCCCTGAGTCGGAAAATGTAACTGACAGACGTTTTGGGTTACGCCAAACTGCTGAAAAGCGCGATAAAAGTTCAATTTAAATGGTGCCTACCTAACTAAAAGGTTTTGACTAGCTGAAAAAGAAATTTTGAAGGAAACACGTTATGAACACACCAAACCACTTAAATAGGCGATATAAGTGGCTTATATTCTTTTCTTTATGAAATGTGAAGTTGCACTCACTACTCACACTCAGTCCCCTTTTTTGTAATTGTAATAAGCTCGCTACGACATACATACATAGCTTATATCGCTTATTTGAATAAAAATAAATATTTGAATATAAATAAATAAGCGATATAAACAATGTGTGTATGTCGTAGCGAGCTTACTACAATTATAAAAAATGTGAAGTGAGTGCGAGTGCAACTTCACATTTCATAAAGAAAAGAATATAAGCCACTTTTATCGCCTATTTGAATGGTTTGGTGTGCTCAAAACGTGTTTTCTTCAAAATTTCTTTTTCAGCTAGTCAAAACCTTTTAATTAGATAGGCACCATTTATATTGAAAGAAAAAACAATAATAATATTCGAAGGCGAATTATATCGTGGATTTCAATAGTTTGGCATAATTTAAAACGTCTGTCAGTTACATTTTCTGACTCAGGGAGTCAAGCCCTATAAATTGAGATACATTTTAAGAGATTTGTATTGATAATCTAATTGATAAACAAGTAATCTAGTTGACAAACAAATAATTACATCAGCGACTTTTATCGCGCTTTTTAGCAGTTTGGCGTAACCCAAAACGTCTGTCAGTTACATTTTCCGACTCAGGGAGTCAAGTCCTTTAAATTGAGATGCATTTCAAGAGATTTGTATTGATAATCTAATTGATAAACTAGTAATTACATCCGCGACTTTTATCGCGCTTTTCAGCAGTTTGGCGTAACTCAAACGGCTGTCACTTATATCTTCACATTCTTGAGTCAAAACCTTTTAAATGGTAAACATTTGAAGAACCTACCACTAATATACCATATAATAACATCCGCGAACTATATCGCGGCTGTCAGTTGTTTGGGGCCACTCAAACGTCTGTCACCTACATTTTAATTTTTTTGGGTCATGATCTTTTGATTGGGATACATTTCAAGTGGTTTCCCTCAAAATCCTCTTACTAAAAAAAATAAAATAAAAAAATCCGCGGTTTATTTTGCGACTTTCCAGCTGTTGGGTGACACTATAATCTCCTTTTTCTTATACATTAATACTCTGGTAGTCAAGACTTTCTGATTGCGATACTATTTGGTGGCATACATCAATTATCTAAAAATTTCAATAAAAATCCGCGACTTTAATCGCGTCTGTCATGTACATATTCGCACTCAGGAGGTCAAGATCTTTCGTTTGTTATACATTTCAAGTGGTTTCCTTTTTGACAAAAAACGCAAAAAAAAACGCGTTTTCAGGGACGTCTGTCGGGGGTTTTCGGGGCCACTTAGACGTCTGTCAGGTACATATTCACACTCAGGGAGTCCATGGCTAAAACTTGTGATCAATTTCAGGTAGTTTCCCAAAAGCCTAAAAACGCTAGAAAAAAAATCGCGTTTTCGGGGACGTCTGTCTGGGTTTTGGGGCCACCTAGACGTCTGTCGAAACCATTTTTGTAATCAGGGAGTTGATAACGTCAAGTTGTATTACTTTTGAAATGGTTTCCCACTTGATTTCAATTTTCAGAAAAGTTGTACTTTTGATGCACTTTTACGTTGTTACGAGACCACTACATGCTGGCAGACGAACGTATTCGTTATCACCTTCGGCAGGACTACTTATACTATTCATATCTTTTGGTTTCCTTTCACGACCAAAATCTGCTGCCAGCTCTTAGACTATAAATATGAAAGTTCAACTTTCACATAAGTTCTTATGTTGAACTTAAATGCTTAAGTTTCGTTTCAGCAAATGGGCCTTACAGTACCGCCAGATATTAACTCATAACTCTTGCATGCGTTTAGGGTTCAGTGATTCTTTTTTTTGTATTCCTTTTATAAAAACACAATTATTTCGAAACCAGCGTGATATATTAACATCAGAATCGATTTTATACATTTATCACAAAATCGGAATAAATCAAACTAAATTGTCTGGTATGTTCTTTGCCAATCAGCTTTGCCAACGAATCATTTTGTTAAAAAAATATTTTTAACCGATTTTTCTTCTTTTAAGGAATCATAACTTAAGTTTTCATGGTAGAATTTTGAAACAATTGGCAACAAGTGGGTTACACTTGCACATTCAAATTATTGAGGAGAGGAAAAATGCATACAAAAAGGTGTGTTAATAACGCATCAGTTTGATTTTTGATATTGTCTATTCCAAATTAGATGAATAATTTAAAAAAAAATAGGTATACTCGATTGATTGATGAATTTTATGGCTGGTTGCGATCTGGTATCAACTCTTATTGGTATCAACTTTGTGATGTGCCGCGAAACACTTATCGCCGCAAAACACTTATCGGCTTACGTGGTAGCCATCGGTAATTGATCTAGTCCATTTGGACATGGCTTGCTTAACTTATAAGCGCGAGTATTGAGCAGAAGAAAATAGCAAGACTTTAATGCTCTTTCTAATATGGCTGGCTGAATAAATCGTCAGAAGGCTAGACGACTGACGAGCTCATCAGAAGGATGGCGTACGGTGGAGTATAATTCAATAAGGTGCCAGTGTCTGGTCACAATCCGCATCAAAGGGAAATTCAAGAACATTACGCTGATCTGTGCTCACGCCGCCGCTGAAGAGATAGATGACTCAACCAAAGAAGCATTCTACGATCTCCTGGAGTGAACGTACGATATGTGCCCGAAGTACGAAGTGAAGATCATTTTTGGTGACTTCGACGCAAGATTCGGAAAAGGGGATATCCATGACGCCACAACGCAGAGCAGATGCTGTGAACAAGAGATCACCAGAACTTTTTCTGACAACGTAATTCTTAATCTCTCAGCAAGTCCGCCAGCAGCAGTGGAAAAACTGTAAAAAAGCCATCAGAAGTGCCGCCTCTGATGTGCTGGGTTTCACTAGGTGACCACAACGAAATCCCTGGTTCGATGAAGAGTGCTGGCTGGCGCACGCAGCTTAAGACGAGGCCTACCAGACAATGCTGAAGACTCGAACAAGAGCTGCTGAAAGAAAAGCCGAGGAAGTGGAACGCCGAATTCTCAAGAGGAAAAAGAGAGAGCAGTGGAGGGTTGAAGCGGCAGGGTCGATGTTCGAAAATTGTATCAAAGGGTAAAACAATCCACCCAAGGATACAGAGCGAGAAGGGAAGCCTGCTGAGACGAGAGTGGGAATACTTTGAAATTAACTAACTACAGGGGAATGAGTCTCTTAAACGTCGCTGATAAAATCGCGTAGGCTATACTGTGTGACCGCTTAAAACCTTTTGTCAACAATCTGATCGGCCCCTATCAGTGTGGTCTTAGGCCAGGCTAGCCAACCGTCGATCAAATGCTCAAACTCTGACAGATTTTAGAAAAAAAAAACTGAAATTCCAGATCGATACACACCACCCCTTTTTAGATTTTAAAGTCGCGTTTGATAGCATGAAAAGGGCCGAATTACACAGAGCCATTTCATATCTCAGCATCCCTGCCAAACTAGTCCGCTTGTGATGGATGACAATGGAGCAATCGCGCTGCTCCGTCAAAATCGGTAAGAACCCCACCGAATCCTTTGATATTGAGAAAGTTCTGAGGCAGGGCGACGCGTTTTCATGCAATATATTTAACATCGTTCTTGAACCAATTGTACGCAAGGTTCAAGTCAACACCAGCAGTAGAATGTATCAAAAGTCCGTTCAATTGCTTGCGTATGCAGACGACATAGACATAATTGGCAAAACGAAGTGAGCTATGACAGGCGCATTTGCGAGCATTGAATCGGAGGCGGCTAAAATATGATTGGCGGTTAATGAGGACAAGACGAAGTATATCATCGAGAAAGGAATCTCAAGATCTTCGACTCGGGTAAAATATCACTATGGACAGATATAATTTCGAAATTGTCAAGGATTTTGTCTACCTAGGCTCCATCTCGCAAAATGACATCAGTCAACAGTGAAGAGATCAAACGAAGAATTACTCTTGCCAACCGCTGTTTCTTGGGTCAAAGAAGGCATTTAAGTACTAAGGTCCTCCCTCAGAGTACCAAGGAGGCTTTATACAAGACCCTAATTATCCCGGACCTGCTCTATGGGGCAGAAGCATGGACAGTCAAAAAACCGGATGAAAATCTGCCAGGGTGCTTTGAGAGGAAGATTCTTCGTGTGATTATCGGTCCGGTGTGCAGGAGAAGATTCAACGACGAGTTATACCGGATGATGTTGACCAGGTAAAAAAGCTGAAAATACAGCGCTGAGATGGCTGGACCACGTGGAGCGTATGGACAGCAACGCACCTGCCCCACGAGTGAATCCAACCCCGATGGTGTGCAGCAGAGGAAGAACCCACAATAGGTGGCGCGCACAAGTGGAGAACGACATCAACCAACTCGGTGTGCGCAACTGGAAGCGGCTAGCTAGAGACAGAGCTGGCTGGAGGGGCTTGTTAGTTGAGACCGAAGCCCATCCTGGGCTGTGAGCGCCATATAAAGTTAGTAAGTAAGTATAGTATGTAAGTACATGGGGAATAAAGATTACGAAAAGAATGGCCCTCAAACAAGAGTGACGGGAATTGAAATAAGCTTGTTTCATCATATACAAATTATCATCTGGCTATAAATGTTCACCACAAGCTGCTGAATTGCTTTCATATAGCTATCCATCAAAACATCAAATGACCTGCTGATTAGCATGTCATGAACTTAGATCCCAATTATTTTCCACCACATATAAAGAACTGCTAGTTCTATAGTCGTAAGTCACCCTTAATCCAAATGACATATCAGTTCCATAGTCTGCAGTTATTTTTCCTATACTCTCTCCCCATTTCCCTTTCTCTTAAGTCAATCATCGTTTTTGCTTCTCCCTTTTACTACACTTTTGCACTGCATCTATAGTATATAAAGTGTTGTTTTTGTACGCATATTTTTTCAATTTCTACTCAGACCGGAATTGTTATTATGACAAACGTCCCCCAGTCTTCTTGGAGTCACCCACTATTTCCTTATTGTACGTGTACAATATCCTTCTGTTGATGATGCCCTTTTTATATGTACATACACATAAGCGCTGAGTGTAAATGCCTACAATTTTAGTGTGGGCTGACATCCATTATTTTCATTTATGACAGGACTAGACCCATTCATCCGGCCGCCACCCGCTGCTGCCACATCACCGCGCCTCCCCTTCGCCCTTTCTAAAGAGCGATTGCATCCGAAAGCGTCTTTAAATGTACCCAAAACTACGAGTACTCTTCCTCGATTCTGTAGGCGATACGGGATACCAAAGATAGACACATACAAAATTGACTCGTTATGCTCCAAATGGAAGGATAATATAGTGAGCAAGCAAAATCTGTTCAATATACAACTTTGCTTGCTACTGCTGATGTTACTGCTTCTGCTATTTCTGCTCCTGCTGCCGAGTGCCGCTGAGGAGAGATTAAGTGCCATGTGTGCCACCGTCATATATCACTTGTTATGGCGGCAACACATTAGGGGGGGCGGATGGGTATTGGATATTCCTGTCCGTGTAAAGATGGACTAAATCGACTTCTCAGCCGGCTGGTGTACTGTTTGAACGATGTCAACTAACTGGACTGATGTGCAGAGCTCTCTTCCACTCATTTAGACACAAAAACACAACACAACCATTTGATAGCAGCAGCAGCCCCAGGAGTTTGGTGTGGTAGAAAACCAAGGTTTCAATTGTTGCTACTGCGTCACCAAAGTTACATGGTGCTGTGAATACACCTTCAATATCAAAAAAGGGTTTTCTCATAGGTTTATGTGAGAATGAAGGATTGGTGGAAGCTGGATGGTGTTTTGTAGGGTTTGGGATAAATCAATATTTTTAGTAAGCACAGATTAAAGGGGGGTCAAATGGTTCAATGGATGTTTTCTACGTGCATATCTACATAGGTTTAGGTACATATAAATGGGTGTCTATATGTAGTTGTAGGTACTTTTTATTTTTCTAGAATTTCGTCAACAGCCAAGCTGTTGTAGGTAGTCGATGACGAAAATGTGTGGAGTGAATTGGATATCTGGTGGCGACCTAATTGATTGATACATGACGCATCAGTGTGTAGGTATATTCAGTGTATAGCCTGTCCAATGTTAGACCGGATTGTGCGGTAATATGTTGCCATAAAGAAGCTACAAGTTCTCATATATACATACATATATCGATTGCTATATTGTTGCGTGTAGCTTAGTGCTTAAAAAACGATTGAGGGGAGCCATCAAAAAAAAGTTGTGGCTTTCGAAAATTTGTGGCTTATATTAGTTTCGACTATTAAAGGTAAACGAAAATAAATGGTCGGTAGTGGTTTTGTTTTTTTTCTGTTTTTTTTTTTTTTTTTTTTTTTGTTGGGAGTTTGAATTTTCTGTTAGGAGGGGTGATTCTGAGAGCAGCAACAGAAAAGGGGGAGTTTTTTTTTTAAAGTTTAAATGGCAAATTAGGTAACTACCTACCAGCTACCACCCCTCGCCCCCTTAAAGAAAATAAATCTCTCATCACTTAGAGGTGATAAAAGTTGGACAACAAATCTCACCTGATGAGCGCAATTTTGTTGAATGGAATAAAGATTGCGCTGATGAAATATTTTAGGATCCACTTTCGATGAATGCCTGGTAGTTTAAGAGCTGCTACTACTGCTAGAAACTTTTGAAAGTGGATAGTATAGCCAAAATATGAGTATGAGGGTTTATAGGTGCATGTGTCGTGAGTGATATCGAAACAAAAACGTTATTCGTAAATTTTTGTATACCAAAATATAGACTTATACTACAAGGAGGTAGTGACCCCTGATTTGTGTGACAAATTCGCTACATCCGTTTTTGAAATGAATATTTTGTTTAAAATGGTTTTATGGCAGGTACAATTATTCTTGGAGCTAAGAAGCTGAAAAGGTACATGTATCCTGTAGAAATTTAAAGTTGTTTTTATGGAATGATGACTTTCTTTTAAGTACAACAAGTAAAATATTACCCAAAATCATTTTAAAATAATGGGATATTTATGAAATTTGGCATGAATGTTTCATTTGGCAAGTTTACCAAGAATCAAATGAGCCCCCAAAAATATCTGCGGTGAAAGGGTGTTTTTTGAGGGGGAGATGTTAGTGCGTCATTACTGACTATACTTTCAATCAGAAAAAATAATCAATTCTCTATCATCTCCCGTTTAGATAAGGCAACGTCGTAAGTTTACAAATTTTGTAAAATGATAAGTTTACACAAAAGTAAGCATGAACGACCTTTTTATTAGTTTGGTTAAATGATGTGTAATTGAATCAGCTGTTCGTTTATTTGACAGATTTGGTGTGTGACAAATTAGACGTGTTTAGATTTCGAGGTTATTTTTCAATGAAGAACCAAATAAATTTGGTTAATTTTCCCCATCAAAATCCTTGGATAATTTTATACAAATTGTGTAAATCATTTTCCATACAAAATTTGACAGTTCATTTACCAAATGATAAATTTAACCAAATCGTAAACTTATCTAGTGTTTTACGACGTTGCATGAATACCCTTAATATATTATCGACTTTTATCTTTGTTTATCCTTATTTACCCTATTGAAAATGACAATTTGAAAAATATACGTAGTATAAAGTTTTTGAATTCAATCTCCTTTTATATATTTGAGAGTTACCATCTTAGCTAGGTCAGAAAATTAAAAGTAACAAAAATTTGGCCTTTAAAGCTAGGCGGCCCCATGCCTTGACCGCATTTTTTTAGGCAACCAACTATGTGCAAATTGTTTGCTTTGACACTACCTTAAAAACTTTCGCCCAGTATGCTCTTCAGTCAGTCATTCATACCATACTAAAATTTTGGTCGATGTTTAACGACTTATGAAAATCACAGCAAGAAGATACACAGCCCTATTATGAGTTTTACCCAGAAAACATTTCGCCCGAAAATGTTTTGTTTGCCCCGATATATTATAAAGCTATTGCGAGTTTCACCCTCCATTTTACAACAAGTGTGGCCTCATTTGTCACCAAAAATTAAATGGAAATCTTGCTGTAAATGAAATGACAAATTTCACACGAAAAAAATGCTGTCAAAGTGCCAATATAAGGGAATTTTTACGAACAGGGAATATTTTTCGCCCGAAACCCACAATAAGGGAAGGGAGTGAAATTTAATTTTTACGGACGGATTTTTTTTTCACGTGGAACACACAATAGGACTGACTGTGATTATTATTATTCTAGAGAAATTTGTTTAAATTCGTTTATGCAGAAAATAAATAACCCGAATCCCGAGGTCTTATTTCTGGGTGCACGATACAAATTTAAGTAACGTCAACTAAAGGCAATATTTAAGCAAGCTTAACTAAATAACATCTAAAAAGCATTTTAAAATAATCTTATAGATTCGGCTGTAAGTTTAAAAATATCAGGTGTTTTTTTATAAGAGGTAAAGAACTTCCGATGGGGATAACTGTCAAACTAGCTGTCATACTAATGAATAGTGTTTGCCTTTTTTTGAATAAACTTTGACAAATCACCATGCAAAGACTTACACCACAACAACCAACGTTTACTAATTTTGGAAATTTATTTCCAAAATTCGGCCTCCGTTCGCCAAACTTGTAGAGAACTTCGTCAAGTTTACTGTGCATATAATCGTATTTTGTTATTAGTTTATAGGCTGTAGGTCAGTTTGTTCAATTAAATGAAACACAAATTGTTGTTTAAAACGACTTTTCGTTCATGATTATGAACATCATCAGGTTTTATTTTTCTATTAACACAATTATTAGAACATTTTGGTTTAAGTAGTACATGAATATCGCATAAAAAAGGTGTCTGAGTTCCACATTCCACCACATTCCGTCCACAAGATTCCACAAATAGTCTAACTTTAGGAGCAAAATGGTTCGTGTATTGATTATCTGTGGATCTTGTTTTTGCTTTTTGCATCGCCAACTAGTTTGGATGTTACTCTAAACTTTCGTTTAGATGACGTGGTTCCTCTATGTGTATAAACTCAATGGTAGTATTATGCTAACAATTTTAATTAAATATATGTAACTCGATACAGCAATATACTTTCTTTTGATACATATACAAATGTTTGGTTCTTTGCCGAGTTATTGTATATAATATATATGTATATCAATATTATTACATGTACACTTAAATCTTATAAGCTGAGTCCTAAAAATACTAAATTGTGAATTTTCTGCGCTCACAGTGGTGAACTGAAGTTTTTAGTCCAAAACTGAAGTAAGTAATCCCATCATTCTTAAAAATTTCAGATTTTTAAAAATATAAAATTCAAAATCTTGACAAAATTCAACGCCAAAAGTTGAGGTTTTCAAAACCTTCTGCGCCTAAAATCAACACATATTTCAAAAATTCCTCAAACATGGGTAAAATAATTTTTAACTACCCTTCCAAAAATATAAAATTTACTATAATAAAATGTCATACTGATTTACTGCAAATTATTTCTAAAACGTCTACTTTCCCGTTTTCGACTTTTAAACGGTCATATCTCGATGCCTAAATTTTTCGGATTTATTTTTTATGTGTAAGACTTTGTTATATTTTTTATTCTATCGATTACAAGAACAAAAACTCCTGTACACACCTCCGTTTAAAAAATAACAAACACCGTGTTGAGACTTAAAATCTATATAGCGGCAACCCTGCAAGGGATCCATGATCTAAAACTTGAACTTAAGCTTTTTATAAAGGTATCTTAAGATGCCCACAAAAAAATTGCTTTCTTAGATTCCCATAGGAGCCAAATCTAAAATGACTGGACTACTATGCATCATTTCAAAATCAGCGAATTTGTTTGGGAAATAATAGAATTTATAATCTATTATTTTTTATTTTCAACCTTATATTATATCTACATATGTAAGTACATATGTATCTACACATAATTTGTTTTAATAAAGAATTTTCTAATATAAGTTTTATTTTATCTATTTTTAGGTAAGTCTAATCATCAAAGGGCTCATTTCCATATGTAAGTAAGTTAAATTTGGAGCACACACCTAACAAAAATTTACATATGTAATTAGCTATATGAGTACAAGAATGTAGGTACATACATAATAAATTGAACATTGAAACTTAGACAATGAAGATCCCATGTTTATTAAAGACATGCCAATTTATTAGACTTCCTACTACAACTTAGTAGTTGTAATAAGTACTTGTAGTAAGTACTTTGTAGTTGTAGTAAGTACTTTTAATGGGGCTCCGCAGCGATAAGACATCTCCTTTGTGCGCGCTGCATTGTAATAGAATTTACAGCATTTGTTCTTATAAGCGAGAAAAATGTTTGAAAATAACTTTCCCATGTCTTTGTTCATCAAAAACGACTCTAAAGATTTTAATGGAATTTTGAAATGAAATTTGTTATTAGCGCGAAAAATAATTTTGAAGTATAATTCGCGTACTACAACGCCTACTTTTTTTAAATGTTGGTTTCTCGGAAATAGGGTTGCCACGGCTGTATAAGCTAACCTAGGACAAAAAGTTTTAAAATCCCAGACTTTGGAGGACATCATCTATCTTTAAAAAGAGGACAAAAAGAGTACATACAAAAATATATTTCATATTTAAAATAACATAAATTAAAATTAAAAATAAATAACATAGTTATGTATATTTATCTTCAGATTAAATTTTTTTCAAGAACTCATTCATTCAACGAGCCCAATCGTTCACTAACCACTTACAAGCAATACGGATTGGTTTGTGTTGTTGTAATCCGTTGAGAGAAAACAGGTGATGATAAAAAATGTCATGAAAAGCTGACTTCAAATTTAAATTTTACGTTTAATTGTATTCTAGGTAAACCTATCCAGCTATGGCCGTTCACAAACATATGCGGATATATGTAAGCGCAACGTGAACGTGGATACGCTATTAATTATAAGGTCATACAATTACTCACAGCTTAGGTTTTTGTTATTAAATTTAGTTAAAGTTATACCCTTAAACATTTCGGGTAATAATCTATTCCTTCCCTTTGCCCATTGTTAGTTTATTAATAAGAACACGTCTTCAACGATTTCTTTTTTAAATTCAAGCGACCATTTTCAGATAAACTATAGGTAAGACTTTCAAATGTCAAATTTGAATTTTTTTAATCCCTGTTATTTTTAGCAATTAATTTACATCTAAAATTTAAATTTAATTTTTCAAAATTTTAGTTTCTAATGCGTAAATACAAAATTTGCGAGGTTGCGTTTGGCCTTAACAAGTTTTTAAGTTCAATACAAAATTCGTTTTTTGGGAATGAAAATTTTGGATTTTGGTAATAAGAATCGTTCAATTAAATTTAAAGGTTTGACACATGGAAGTCAAATAAGATCTATTTCATTTTATGTTTTCTATCAAATTTGTGTCGTCTATCTTTTTATTTGAAAATTCAGAGTTCGATGATTTTTTTTTTTTTTAATTTTCAAAATTACTTGTTAGGGGAAAAAAGAGGACAATTTTTTAAAACGTTGGAGGACATTCCGCGCCGAGGTTAAAAAGAGGACATGTCCTCCAAAAAGAGGACGCATGGCAACCCTACTCGGAAACACCTCCAATGATTGAAGCTATAGAAGTAGATGTAAAGAAATTTTTTAAAACTTTGTCTCGCGTGTAAACTATTAAGACTTCATCAAAATATTTAGATACGTTTCCGATAAACTAATATTTAAGAAAACCGTGCATGAAAGTGAGTGGATTTTGGTGAAAGCAATTTTTAAATTTTAATCTCTATTTATGTTTAGCAAATTATTAGCAATGTTTAAGAAGCCAAGAACACCAAGATATAAGAAAAGTAGGCGTGACAGTGGGAATCTACCCCCAAAAACGAACCTTCTGCACGGAGATAGAGGTCAAGAATTTGAATTTTAAGGTTGCTACTTATACCGAAAATGATCAGCTGAATTTCAAGCTGTCCGTGTCCGTATTTTTTTCAATTTAATCATTGGTAGATAAAATGGATCTGCTTACTGGTCATAAAAAAGCGTTTTTAACCTTACCCATTTGGCATCGGTAGAAACAGAAAGTGTAGATCACCTCCATTCCATAGGTGTGTTACTAAAATACATTTTTGTTTACCTGAAGTAGACGGGCCATTTTTTATTTTGTGTATTTCTTTCGTCTGTTAAATCACTTAAAAAAATAAGTGAAGTTGGCTTCGCTCAGCGTTTCGCTCGGTCATTTTATTCTGAGCTAATCGATAAAGATCTGAGCTAGCTCAGATGGAAAAAAGAAACACACTTGTTTTGCTCTGACATGTCTGAGCTAAAAAAAAAACATAATTAATTATTGTTATTATTGTACTCTTCGTACTAGAATGTCAGCTTACTAGGCTTGACCATTCTTTATTCCGTCAATTTCATTGAATTTTGGAACAACAACAACTTAAAGGCGCTACCACCAATTGGTTGGCTGGAGATGTAGCTATTTCGTGCTTTGCCACTTTTGCACTCATCAGTCTCCTTTTGCTGATGCTCCAAATGCATTTGATAAACAAATAACACATCTCGACCTGTAACGTCAGTGGTCTACAGCGGTGGAGTGCGTAGTGCACACAACTGCTAAGACTGAGCAAATCTGATATGCGTGGGTTCAAATCCTATGGTGTGCATAAAAAGTTTTTCAAATAAAATTGGATTAAAGCTCAGCATCACAAAAAGGAGACTGATGAGTGCAAAAGTGGCAAAGCACGAAATAGCTATATCTCCAGCCAACCAATTGGTGGTAGCGCCTTTAAGTTGTTGTTGTTGTTCAAAAATTCAAAACATAATTTTTGTTTGGCAGTTTCGTGATCTGCTCAGAGTTAAAAAAGAAAAAAGCCAAATGGTTCTCTATCAGCTGATGCGCAACAAAATTTATATTTACTAATCCAAAAAAAGAATCGACTGATATTTTCATATATCAAAGTCGGCTTTTGGGAAAGCTTATAAGCTTTTCGGGAAATCCACCATTATTGTGAAAAACACGAATCTATATTTTCCAAATAATTGGTTTCCTTAGAAAAAAAATTTTTAGGACCAAAATTGCTAGGAATTTAAATTTATCTTATTTGTGAACAAATATTTGAGCGTGAGCAATATTTTCAATATTCGAATTTTTCTGGTTTCCTAAGAAACTAATTTAAACTACTGTTCTGTTAATAAAACTGAAGAGCACAAAATTTCCAACATCTTGATATATTTTTGAAGATAATGTAAAATTGGAGTCAAAAGTTAAACCTGTGTATACAAAGGCTGGGCCATCTAGTGTTTTCTTTTTAAATCATAGGTTATTTTGACACTAACAGCTGTTTCCCGCTCGAAATCTTGACAGGAAGTCAGTATCATACTTCCGCGGGATGAAATGAGTCACGTTACGCCTCCGCGGGATGAAATGAGTCACTTTACGCGTTGGGAAATATTGAAAACTTTTTTCCAAAGTGAGTGTTGGGCTATGTACACAAAACAGTGCGTTTTTTGAAAAGAAGTTTTGGTCGAAATGTATCACCCACCACGCGCCTGCAATGTTAACAAAAGTGGTGCATATGGGGATCAGAAAACCCGCACTTGATTGATGAGAAGCCATTGCATCCACTGAGGGTCAGTTTGGTGCGTATAACGGAGTGGTGGCATCATTGAACAATTTTTCTTCGAAAATGAGGCTGTGGGAAGAATGTTTCGGTCAACGATGGGCGTTGCAGAGCCATGTTAACCGTCTTTTTTTACTGAAATTGAAGGCATGGACGACCTCTTGTTCATGCAGGATGGGGTACCATGCCACACAGTCAATCGATCTTTTGAGCACCTAATTCCCAAATCGTCTTATCCTTATCAGACGTCTTGGCGATGTCAATTGGTCGCTTCGGCCTTTTTTTTTAGTGGGGAACCGTGAAGGATTGGAACTCTCACCCAATGTTTTTTTTGACTGTCAACAGCTAACTGTCAACGCAGTGTACGCACTTTTTAAGGAAACATCTTCAAGTCACTTACCAAAATTTTCTGCTGTATAAAGATCGTCAATTGATGCGCAATTGAATAGCACGATACACTGTAGCCATCTGCAACAACTTCAGCCACAGCTGCGATGTTGTCAGCAGAACTGCTGTTACGGAGCCGACCAGATTTGACAAGTGAGTTGCTAAATGTCGTTTTGCACAGTTGGTGTCGAACGACCAGGAAATATAACAAACTTCACCTGGGAATTATTTGGGAAAAAAATGAAATAGTTATTCTGCGTTCTTTAGGAGCATATCGATTCATAACTTATTGAAGAGCATTTTGTATGTGTCTACCTTACAAAAGTGAAAGTATATTTGACATTTGCCACAATTATAGCATCTTCCGATAAATAAATCAAAAATTGTAAATAAATATTATTATTAACGATTTAACGGAAAACATCCTGTGAGTACATCACCCACCGACAGTCTTTTACCTACTACGTTTCCACCAGACACTAAAACGAGATTTCGCAAGACTATCATTAAATTCCTTGAAATCTCGAAGATTTACTATACAAATTTTAATCTCCTCAAATGAAGATTTCAAATAAAACTCTTTCAAATCTACTTGGAAACATTAGTTTATCAAATCAAACAAACTTTTTTTTCGGAGAATAATTGTGGAACAGACCCATTTTAACGCCATGTTCGTTTATTGACAGATGGAAATGAATACAAAAACTATCTATATCACTTCCACTTCATATCAAAAAAAAGAAACACCATTTGAATGTTTTGCCATAATCCTTTTGTGCAGTGGAAACACCAAACAAATATCATTACCTAAATCTCTGTTAAGTGGTTGGTGGAAACGTACCTAGTATTACAAGGAATGAGTGAATAAAACTTTGGGGGAACCTTCCTTATTCCTTTCCTCACTGGCAGATCAGCCGAGACTGATTAAATGATATTTGTTTACACACCAGCATCATCAACAAACAAACTGATTTGGTAACTCTGTGCTTCCACTCCTGACTATAGAAACATAGACCCCTTACACACAAGGAAACTAAGTTGCCGGCAACTGGAAGTTTGTAGGCGAGAAGGGCGTAAAAGAAAGACAACGGATCTCCCCTCACACCCTTCTCGCCTACAAACTAGCCAGTTTCTGGCAACTCAGTTTCCTTGTGTGAAAGCCGTCATAGCTACCACTCTAAAGGAAGGGTAAGGTCATCAATTATCCTTTAAATAAAATTTCTTGTATTCAATAAAATAAAATCTTTTGCTTAGGTTAGCATACCGAAAAAAATAAAAACATTTTGCTTTAATTTAAAGTAAATTCATGAGAACAGAAGGTCTCCCCTTAGATCAGCATTAAAAAGAAAAAAAACAAGACCCATACACAATCATTAAGACCTTCTGTTGCCTACCTTACCTATACCTACATAAATTTAAAAGCCTCTATTCCTTGAACATTTTGATTTATCCAAGGACTCATCATCTCATTTCATCAGAGACATTCTTTTCTTTTTAAATTTTTAATTTTAATCGCTTCGAGGAGAACAAATAAAATTGTGTTTTTTTTTTTGTCTTTTTTTTTAATTTAATTTTGGTTTATACAAGAAAAGTTGATTATTCCAGGAATTATAAATATCCGGCTGGGTACCTACTGTTTAAATACTTCATTTAAAAAAAAAGGAAAATTAAAAAAAAAACTTAAAAAAAAAGGATCAAAGGAAATCCGCTTTTCGGTGGTTTGTGGTTGCAACATTAAATAAGAACGCATAAAAGGTAAATTTTTAAAACCTACTTACGAAAGCTGATGAGTAAAATGGATTTCTAGTAGTTGTAAACTCTGCACCGAATGTCCACATTAGAGTTATACACAGCATTATCCGTGGCATCTGGAATTAAAGCTTCGGGTTGCTTGATTTCTTTTGATTAAATTACCATATTTTCTATTTTCTGTTATGAAGACAACAACAAAAAGAATTAAATTCGCATCAACCATCAAGGATTTAATGATTTTGGTGAGCGTAGTATAGTTCTGGAAAAACAGGAAGAATTTTCTCTCTTTCTGTGTGTTTTTTTCAACCTTTACACTAATACCATGCATATTTGTGTGTAGGTATAATTGTAGTCTCACCTCGGGTAGTGGTATGTATCTGTTCGTTAAAGAAAAAAAACAAGAGCAATTAAGAGTTAATAATAAAGTCATCAAAGACAAGAGATTGTGAAAGTAGAGAGGGCATAAGATATCGTTGTTTTTCAAGTAACCACAATGCTATTGTTATTTAATGTTTATGCCTTTTCAAGGTCGGTTTTTTTCTTTAATCCAAGGATTTCCATAAAACAATTTTAGACTTTCCCATGTTCCCTAACAAGACAAGACCACTTTCCATCAATATATCGCACAGTAAGAGAAACTCAATTTTCGATTAAAACGCGATTTCCGTCTGAGCAAGGCAAACCTTTATTGACTTAAAAATCGTTCCAAACTTGATTTGCGGCTTAAGAAAGCGTCCAAGCGACTTAAAATTTAAAGCCTACTTTACTTTACTTAAGATGGCGCTCACAGCCCAGGATGGATTACGGCCTTAACCAAAAAGCCCTTCCAGCCAGCTCTATCCCTAGCTAGCCGCTTCCAGTTCCCACACACCAAGTTGGTTTAGGTCGTTCTCCACTTGTGCGCGCCAACTATTATGGGTTCTTCCTCTGCTGCGTACACCATCCACGTGTCCAAGCTATCTCAGCCGCTGTACTTTAAGTTTTTGACAAAGTCAACGTCGCTGTATAGCCCGTAAAGCTCGTCGTTGATTCTTCACACGAGGAATCTTCCTCTCGAAGCATCCTAGCAGACCTTCATCCGATTTTTTTTTCAATGTTCATTCTTCTGCCCCATAGAGCAGGACTGGGATGCTAATACGTCTTGTCCTCATTAACCGGCAATCCCATTTTAGCCGCCTCCGATTCACAGCTCGCTTCGTTCTGCCGACAAATAAAGTCCAAATTGTCTGTATACGCAAGCAATTGAACGGACTTTTGATAAATTGTTCCGCTGATGTTTACTTGTGCGTTGCGTACAATTGATTCAAAAACGATGCGAGCCAATTTTGCAGGGATGCCGATGTATGACATGGCTCTGTATAATTTCTTCCTTTTCACAATATAAATTCGATGAGTTAATAATTTTTCCATAATAATTATAACTGACCGACAAAATTTCGTTTGAAAATTTCCCGTGTAAGTAGAATAGGTCTTCAAATGGTTAATTGACTTACATACTTACGGTAGCGCTACACTGCTACAGTCCGGTGTGGACCAGGGCCTCAATCAACAAGCCTTCTCGAGCCAACTGTGTCCCAAGCTAGTTCGAGTTTCGCCAAGTTGGTTGAGGTCCTGTTTCACTTGCCTGCGCCACCGGTTTCACTGTCTTCTTTCACTGCGCCATCCGTACAGTCCCTCCAGAATTCATTCAAAGACTTTTCAGTCCGGAGGATTTGTGTCCATTTGCTCGACATGATCAGCCACCTCAGTCGTTGCCTCTTCACTTTTGTGACTAGGTCGATATCGCTTTACAGCCCCTACTACCATACAGCAGGACCGGAATGATGAATGTCTTATACAGGGATACTTAAGTTATTCGAGTGAGGGTTCGACTTCTCGATTGCGCTCTTAGCCTAAAGAAACAGTGATTAGCAAGAGTTATCCTTCTTTTGCTCTAAGCGCTGGTATCGTTGTCTAAGTTGTTAGAGGAGCCCAAAGGAGCCCTTAATCACCTCAGAGTTATATCTGTCTATGGTGATGTTACGTCCAAGACCTCGTCGGTGTTGGCCGTCCTTTCTTGATGACAGCATAAACTTGTTTTGCCCTCATTCACCTCCAAACCCATCTTCCCCGCTTCTTTCTCAATGCTTGCAAACTCTCCAGTAACATCACGCTTTGTTCTTCCAATTATGTCAATATGGTCGGGGTATATGCAAGTAGTTGGATGGACTTTTAAAAGATTGTGCCTATAGTGTCGCATTACAGCGCGTCGCCTTTCCTAAATACTTTTTTGACATCAAATATGTCGGTGAGGTCTTTTCCGACCTTGATGGAGCGGCGTGCGTTCTTCATCGTCATCCTGCACAAACGGAAGAGTTTGCCAGGGATGCCAAAAATAAACATTGCTTTATATATCTTGTCTCAATAAATGCTTTCATACGTAGCGTTAAAATTGATGAAAAGGTGGTAACTATCGATTTAAAGTTCCTGGATTTTTGCCAAGACCTGAAGTAGTGTGAAAATTTCGTCAATCGTAGACTTTTCTGGCCTCGAGACACACTAATATGGACCTATTTTCGTCACAAATTCGCATTCGTCACAAAAGTACAAACATGATTTTCTTTCCTTAAATAGTTTAATGGTGATAAATGGGGCGTCGATCGATACACATTAAAGTTAAAGTATATAGGCAAGAATTGAAGACTTTAATACGCAATAATAACACCTTATGTTTGTCTTTAGTATTCATTGTGCTTTTAAAAGTGAATTGCAACATATCTGGACCTATTATCATCTTAGCCAATCCTGCATATTAAAAATCTACAGAAGGTTCAGGGAAAGTTGTAGGTTAGTGTCAAGGCCAGGATCTGTGTGCCACAGGTGCGGTGCTATGACTTATTCATTGTGATGACGTTTCTCCGAAATCGTACTTTGAGTGGAATCCACGTCCATAACAATAGAAGATACAGGTACGATAAAGAGTCGTTAGTTAATGGACAGTTAGGAGACTTAAGGAAACAGACCTTATTCCGAAATGTCCTTCAACAGGACCAAAGTTGACTGCAACTCACCGACAAGCTTGATTACGATAATCGCTATACACTTCAATTGGGAAAATGAGTATGTTGGTGATTTACGTTCTTGGATAAGTGCAGAATTAATCTGCAGTGAATTCAGGTCATCTGTTTACTCTTCCTCTATACTATAGCATCTATCCAGACACATTTTGCACTCATCTGAAAACGTTAGTCGCCTACATTGCCCAACTTCCCAAACGTAATGCATAGTTAAAATCGTACTCGAGTTTGTTGGTGAGTTGCAGTTAATTTCGGTTCCGTGGCGGGACATTTCGGGTAAAGGTCTGATTCCTTAAGTCGCCTCCTAACTTTCCATTAATTAACGGCTCTTTATGGTTCCTGTATCTGCTATTTTTGGACGTCGACTCCATTCAAAGTACGACTTCGGAAAGACGTCATTATGTTGAATCAGTCATTACACACCGGTGCGTCGCACACAGACAGATTTTTTCGGAAAAAACTATGTTATTCATACAACCTTTTTTTATTTTGGAGTTAGTTCAACACTTCATTGGCAAAAGGAAATAATGGCATAATTTGATATATCAAATTGAGGTAAAATTTATTTGATATGATTAGTCAAAAATATTATAAACAAAAATGGCATAAGTTTGAAAAGTGCCATTGCAAAACACAGTTTTTTTTTTTAATTTATCGAAAAGTGGAAAATTTTTATTTAAAACATAAAATAAGTTTTAAGACTGTATAATTACTTTATTGCGAAAACTAGCCCAACAAGTTAGTTCTTTTTTTTACTGAAATTTAACAATAAATCTTTGGCATAACACGAATATATGCCACTTTTACGCATAAAAAACACTTCCGTTCACCTCGAATAACTGGCGGAAACTAAATACTAAATTATGTCATTGTTGATCATAAATAAACAATGAAAAGGAAAGATGTGCCCATTGGAACAAAGTCCATCTAGCGGGATTCCGAAGTGAAACAGAAATGTCAGTTTGACAGAAAGATAGAGAATTTTGTTTAGTGGATTGGCATCATTAACTAAAAAATCGTGTTTGTTTTTTAGTTATGATGGTTTGCTTAAACAGCGACGATTTGTTTCAAAGATAAGGAGATAATAAAATAAATGTTGCAATTAACTTTTAACAGCTCCCTCAAAACCAAAAATCAACAATGGGCGCGTATATTGCGTATCATTGTTTCCAACTATTGCCTACTTTAACAAGTATGATTTGTTGTTTTCGTTATCATGGTGGATAACGCGAAAACTATCCAATGAATTTGTATGCTCTTACTTTTAAATTAAAGTTTTAAGTGCAAGATTTAAAACGAGCCAATTAACGGTTTATTATAGATATTATATCCATCGAGATTGGTGTTTTTAGAAGGCGAAATGGGATGATTCCAAATTTTTGGTCGCAAGTGTAGTATATCATCATATTGTAAGTAGCTATTTCCGTTGTTTTTTTTTTATAATTTTGTTTATACTTTATCAATTTTTGTTTGTTGAATTGTCCCTCCCGCTCAAACGAAGAAAATAGCACTCCTTCCAGTTCCCCTACGATTTTTTTTTGTCTCGGTTCAACTTATACGCCTTAGGCTTTTATCACACCTTTAGAGCAGATATACAAAATATCATGTATAGGTAAATCGGGAACGAAAATTATTTGTTCACGTTGTGGATGCTGTTCAATAAGCTTCAATAAGCTTCAATTCATGCCACCTATTTAAAGGTTAAAATAATCTGAACAAAATCTGCATACACTTTTTATTTGATCTTTACTACCTAAGATACGACCTTCCAGAAGCGAGATTTTGCGAGACCAACTTTTTCGTATTCCCTATCATTATATACATAACGATTAAAAATTCGAGCTTATTTTTTTTAAAGAATATATTTAAGTTTACCTTACGTACAGAGCTGTTTTTCCTCTTTAAGAACAAGTTGAAAAAAAAAAAACAAATGTAATTTCGTATGTATAAGTAGGTAGGTATAGTTAAGTTAATCCGTGAGCCAGTAAAAGCACTAAAATTAACAACACTAACAGTAGTAGCAGTATAAGCATTTCTGATGGTGACTTTCCAGGTGCTCACATTTATGATTTTGCTGTTTTCATGATGGTTTTTACGAACGTTATAAACTTTGAAAACTTACTTAAGCTCATAAATTCCATACAAAACGACCACACAGATGTGCGCTTTATTTTTATCAACACAGTTTTTAAACTGTAAAGGAATAAGTGAACATGTTGCATAAATAAAAAGAAAATATGTAGGTGGTAGGTAGATATATAAAAAAATTTGCTGAGCAACCGCGAAAAGAAAACAGACAAACAAAAAATATAAATAAAATTCTGGAAGTAGGACACTTGGCAGGACTCGGAAACCTGAATTTTCTCTCACCATAATTTTGTATAATATGACTTCAGCATATATGACAACAACAACGACGACGACCGACAATGTGAATAATATTTTTGACAACGGTATTGTGAAGTTGTTTCACTTGCATTGTCCGTCCGGTCGTTGTATAGTTGCATTATTATATCTATAGTGCACTTAAATCCCAGACAACACGGTTTAGGGAGATATTTTATTATTGCTGTCAGACTTTTTTGTATGGGTTGGGTATAGTACAAAAAGTTTTTTATTTTATTTATTTCTTTTTAATAATCTTAATTGGAGACAATTTGGATAACTAAAAGTTTCAACGAGATGGAAAGAAAAAACAGGTACCTATGTCCTTTTTCAGGTATTCAGTTAGACGTAGCAAATTAAAATAAAAAATGGGCACGACTGGATCGCAAGAAATTGCTTTGTAGCTAACAACTTTAATGTAGCTAAGAAATTGATGATGTACAAGTACAAGTATTGGTTCCAAAATATTATGATATCATTAAAAAAAAAATTAAATAAATTAATTCTATAAATTACTATAAATTTGCTATTTTAATGACTTAAAAAGTTAGAGCTCAAAATAAAGTATGCCATTTGATTTGTTTAATAAACATGAATTTATGAAAAAAAAAAATCATAAATTGTTGGAGCCGTTTTTTTTTTTTAAATAATTTTGTATACATAAATATTTTGCACATTTTCAAAAATATAATCTGGTATGCCAACATATAGTATTTGATAAAATACAATTTCGCTCAAAATAAAAAAAAATACTCATTAGCCCGTTTTCAAGATATTGAATTTTCAAAACAGAATTTCAATTTTTTTTTTTAAATCCAAAAAATATTTTTTAGAAAATTTATATATGTAAAATTGTTTGAATTGTGAAGGAACTCTTTTTGGTTGAAATCCATCCAAGCCATTAACGAGAAATTTGAAAACCAAGAAATCGGTTCTATGACAGGTACTGTTAATTACCGTTATTGGTAATTTTTTTTTGTTTATCAAAATATTGACCATACCTTTAGTAGTAAACGCACATCTTTTTATCGGCTCCGCGAAATTAGGCCCCAGGAAATATGGCCCCAAAAAAAAATGAAATAGGGCCCCCAAAAAAAGCACACAAAATAAAAACAACGAAATTTCTAAAATTTTGGGGTGCTATTTCATTTTTTGGGGCCTTGTTTCATTTTTTTTTTTGGGCATAATTTCATAATGAAATAAGGCCCCAATGAAATAAGACCCCAACACTACTTTTGGGGCTTAATTTCATTTTATTTTAAAAAAACAATTTGGGGCCTTACTTCATTTTTCATAATTTACATGAAAATGCTAAATAACATTGTCTTTCACAAAAAAAAAAAATAGTGAAAATTCGCTTATCGGCGACCCAGAGCTGAAAAAGTACCGCAAACTGTTAAAAAAATACTTGGATTGTATCGCGCGATTTTTTGCAGCAATTCTGTTACTTACTGATGCTTTTAAATGTTAATATCGTGCTGCAAACCATCAGAAAATAACAGAATAGCAGCAACAAAATCGCGCGATTTTTTGCAGCTATTCTGTTATTCCCTGATGGTTTGCAGCACGATACTTACATTTAAAAGCATTAGTAAGTAACAGAAAGCCGCGAAAAATCGCGCGATTTTTTTGCTGCTAATCTGTTACTCCCTGATGGTTTGCAGCACGATCTTTACATTGAAAACCATTAGTAAGTAGCAAATTAGCTGAAAAAAACTGGGCGAGGTTTTGTTTAACTGTTTGCGGTACCTTACCAGCTATGGGTCCCCGATAAGCTGATTTTCACACATTGGGGTTTTAATTCATTTTTCCAAAAAAAATCAAAACAAGTTGGGGCTTTATTTCATTTATTTTTGTGCCATTTTTTCATTTCAGTGGGGCAGTATTTCATTGGGGAGTAATTTCATTATGAAAAAATACCCCAATTTGGGGCCTAATTTCATTTTTTCTTTTGGGGCCTTATTTCCTGGGGCCTAATTTCGCGGAGCCTTTTTATCAAAATGCTTAGAGCCATTTTCGAGAAAAATAAGTTTTTTCTGAACGGTTTTTCAACATTTGTATGGATGGTACGGTTATTTTTGAATTTAGAAACATGATTTCATCAAGTATTCTACAAAATAATAAAAAATGATGATGGTTTAATTGCCTACAGCGTTGGCCTTACAGTTTTTCCTCTAAGATCAATAGTGAATTTCACCAGGGCCATGAATGGCGTCTCGAATACCCGCACATAAGCTCTTCTAATAGCCCTCTTTTTATTTCATTTCACGAAAAAGTCTATCTTTATTGTAGGTACTTTATCGGCTCAATTGATTTAGCAGCTAATTTTCCAAAAGCTCTAACTTTGCACTGGGATATCGCATCATTTTCACAAATATATTAAAATTTGTTAAACTTTGTGGTGTACAATTTGTATTATGAGAACAATTTACGTAAGTTTCTTACGAAATGAGAAAAATTTGAAAATGTAAAATAAAGTTAACAAAAAAAATAAAACGACATAATCTCAAAAATATTTCATTGAATTTTTGAGCAACAACAACAACTTAATATTGTCCACGCCCAAAAAAGTTTTGAAGAAATATAAAAGAAAATTTTATTTCCAACAAATGTGATTACGACACTTTTCACTTCAAATCGATAGTTTCGGAGATAAAGATCAATTCGCGTTTTCCAAAATGCGGATTTCCCCAGGGGTATTGGGGTCGTCCCGAAAAACCGTTCTATATTTCGTTCCATAAAACTATTATTTTTTTGCTTGTTTTTCTGTACTTGTTGTAACTGATGAGGAATAGTCGAGTTTTGAAAATTCAGAAAACTTTTTTCACTTTAATTCATTAAAAATCTTTAAACTATAAAGAACTTTAAAGTAACGTTCCAGAAATGATTTTAAATTATTTAAACAAAAGAAAAAGCATATAAAAATTACCAAAATTTCAGTCCATTGAAATGAATGAGTTTTGAAAGCGACTACTATGTTTTGCATAGAAAAAGAGGAGTTTTGGTGCTTCATTTTGTCTGTATGTGAATAAATGCGTTTTGAATTGAATGACTGAAAGGAATAGTGTCTCTCCAGCTAAATCCTTGGAACTACTGATGATGACACACTTTTCGGGATGCGAAAGAGTAGAGCTTATCAATACCGTCATAACAAGAGAAAATATTGCCTGGGTAATTAATTCTTTATCTCCATATAAATCTCCAGGCCTGGATGGCATACTGCCTATTATGCTTCAAAAACTGCAAGATGTGGTTGTTCCTTAGCTAGAAATAATTTTCAAAGGTTGCCTCTATCTCAACCATGTACCTGAGTCATGGAGACATGTTACAGTGGTTTTCATCCCGGAGGTCGGTCGACGGGGCCATGAATCCGCCAAGGATTTTCGACAAATTAGTCTTACCTCTTTTGTGCTTAAAACTATGGAGCGCATCCTAGATAAACACATCAGGGACATTATAGTTGGATGTCCTCTCGAAAACTCCACGGAGACGGCCCTTCACGAGGTAGTTCGTACAATTGAGTAAACTATTTACTTCAAAGAATATACAATACACTTGCGACCTTCTTAGATGTAGAAGGGGCTTCAACAACGTCCTAACTGAGCACCATTCTAGAAGCCCTTATTGACTTTGGTGTAGAGTTCTACATCCGGCAGTGTATAGTTTCCATGCTCATAGATACAAGGATTCAATCTACGTTAGGAAATACAAATTCAACCAAATACGTCAGTAGAGTTCTCTCTCCTCTTCTTTGGCTTACAGAGGGGTGAAGTGAAGGCGGTCGCGTATACCGATGATTTGGTGCTACTAGTGTCAGTTAGGTTTACCCCTGTGATAAGTATGATCACGGAGGTGGCTTTATGGAAGGTAAGTAACTCAGCTGCGAGCTGCGGACTAGATATTAAAGCAAAACTGAACTCATGCTTTTACTACCAGAACAACCTCTTCAATCTTCCGCGACTCAGCCGTCAAACACTTTCGCTCTCCTCCAGTGCAAAATATCTGTGTGTAGTTCTCGACCGTAGATTAAACTGGAAATTAAACATTGAAGAACGGGTTAAGAAGGCCTGTATAGACTTCTGTGCCTGTAGCAAAACTTTTGGTAAAAGGTGGGGACTCCAGTCAAAGATGATGTTATGGACATACACAGCCGTGGTGCGACCTATTCTCACATATAATTCGATTGTGTGGTGGCCAGCACTTAAAAAATCGTATAAACTCAACAAACTTAGGAAGGTTCAAAGAACAGCTAACATTGGCACCACAGGGGCTATTCGATCTTGTCCAACAGATGCTTAAGGCGTATTTCTGCACCTTTTACCACTATATTTTAACTTTAAATACCTGGTGTTTTGCAGCGCGATAAGACTTAAAGAATCGAACTCTTGGTTTTGCAAACCCTATGGGCACATCATCATCACGGGTTTAATTCCAACCGAAATGTTTTCGACTCCCACTGACTACTGTACTCCTACAAATAAGCCTCGGAAAAGATTTTAAAGTTCCATTCCGATCCAGGAAGGATTGGAATGATGACGTAGTGACGAAAGACTTCGACAAAACTATCTTTTACTGATGGGTCAAACATGGAGTGCGGTGTTGGTTCGGGTATTCCTCTAGAGCAGTGTTTCCCCACAGGTGGGCAATTTGTGGTCATAGAGGGGGGGGGGGCAATTTAAAGTTAGGCTTCATTACGCTTCTTTCTGAAATGTCTACGCTTTTATGTTTCCACCCATAAATAGGGCTGGCCACGAGACGAGACTCTGTGAGACTTTTGTAAGTCTCGTCTTGGTCCCGTTAAAATCGAAAATTTTCAGTCTCGTCTCGTGTCGGTTTCATATAATTGAGTCTCGTCTCGGTCTCGTTACGTCTTCGAAAAATACGATTTGCGGAAAACCTGTTGACTACGAACGAAATATTTTCGATTTGCAGAAGAAAATAAATATCGACCTGAAATTAGATTTTTTAATTTATGAGACTTGCAGAAGAAAATAAATATCGACCTGAAATTAGATTTCACTCAATGACACTAGTCTACAATTATGAATTAGTTGTTTTCTTTAACGTTGGTTTATCAGCCTTGTTGTCACCATTTACCATAGGGGCGTAAACAACTATGTTCGCGGAATACTTAAAACTTGCTGCTGTCCACGATGAACGTTCTCTTATTGTAAAGGGTCCGCCATCTAACGTTTTTTTCCAACTAGTGCTTATTTCGTGAATGGTAACACGTAGCTTATGTCTGATTTGACAGATAATTAGTTTTATCCTTCCGCTGAACGAATATGGTTGTGTATACGCTTGAACAACGCTGGGAAATATTGCGATATTACTTTGCCGATTTTGCCAAAAAGTCCAGAGGCATAATTGGGCCATTTTTCTTCAACTGAGCAAGGAGTGGCCGTTACAGTCAATGACGATCGTTATCGGGCCATGTTGAACGAATTTTTGTTCACAAAAATTGAAGAGGAGGATATTGGCAACATTTGGTTTCAACAGGACGGCGCTACGTGCCACACAGCCGAAGCTACACTCGATGTTGATGATGCATTTTCAAAAAAAAAAAATTTATTTGGCGGACCCTTTATTTTATGCCGATTTGAAAGCGAAACCTAAATCTCATTCCCATACCAATTTAGATTTTAAATATGTATGTACATTCTTCCAATGCTTATTAAAGACAAATTCTGAAAAAGAGAAATCCATATTTACTGTTCAACATGAAAAAATTTCTTTTTAAATATGTATGTATGTACATTCTTCCAATGTTTATTAAAGACAAATTCTGAAAAAGAGAAATCCGTAAAGATTTTTGCGCACAAGTATCGTCAGTTTTAGACAAATCAGTTTTAAATTAATTATTAAAAATCAAAAATTAAGTGACCCAAGTCACCCTGCAGTTTTGGGTCGGGTAAACGTATTCCTTATCAACCAATTGATTACAGAGACATTTCCTTTTACTGACAATATTTTGTTTATTTTTTAGGGTTTTACTTACTTTTTTTTTTGTTTTTTAAATACATGAATTCTTATTTTAAGTTTTCATATCACTCGAAAAATATTAGGTGGATCAATCTTTATCTGCTCTTTTGCAGCCTTATTAGGAGACTTGTACTTGTAAATTTCGTACGTCTTTTTATGACAAGTTTTCTTATAATTTTAATGCATTTTTTTCATAATTTGTCGTGTCCAAAGTCACTCAAAATGCAAGCCAATGTCACCCCATCTATGCCGTTTTTTTTTATAAAAAGTAAATATAATTTTTTGTTAATAAAGTAAAGCAAATTCAAATGTATAATATTCCACATAACTGATTAAAAATTATTTTGCTCGACAACATATTTGAAACCTTTCAACATTTATTGGTGTTTTTTAAGTTTTTTTTAATAAAAATTATTTAGTTTATAACTTTTTTCCTAATAATCATAATGAAGCTATTACAAAAAATGTCCGTTCATTGGAAAAGTTCACCCTACCCACCAGGCCAATTTTTACCCAGCTATACAGGGTATGTACCTAATTAAAAACATATTTGATGTTCACATTTTTTTGTATCGAAGTGTAAGCTTCTTATAATTAAACAAAAAGCAAAAAAAATGAAACAACAACACTTACTTTCCAAAGAAAATTTCGAGCCACACTCACATTGAATATAAAAAATAAATTGATTTTGAAATGTACCTATGATTGTGTTGTTTTTCATCTTTTGCTGTCGTTAAGAGTTGCGGTTACGAAATATATTTTGACCTTGTTAAGAGTTCCAAGGCTTAAAAGGTTTGGGAACCGCAAGTTTAGAGCAAAGCCTCTAGAGCAGTGTTTCCCATTTTCAACATTTTAGACCTGAACAGTTTTTAGCATAAAAAAATATGAAATCCATAGAAAATAAGTGAACAGTAAGTTAATTTTCAAAACGTAAATCTGCATAAAATACAAAAGAGAACGTTCATCGTGGACAGCAGCACATTTAAAGTATTTTTGTCATTGAATGAAGTGAAGTTTGTAACAAACACTTGATACGATTGATGCATTCAGATCCTGGGTATGTTCAGAAATATATCTTTATAGGTGCAGGGCTGGCCACGAGACGAGAAAAGTCTAGCTCTCGATCTTGGTCTCGTATGACGGGACCGATACGAGACGAGACGAGACTGGTTTTTAAGCAATGACCGAGATGAGCACGAGACGAGACTGTATATTTGTACCGAAATTTACAGAGAGTCTAATAAATTAAAAAATCCAATTTCAGTTAAATATTATTTTTCTTCTGCACGTATTCAAACTATAATCAAAAATATTTCGTTCCAATAATCAACAGGTTAGCCGGAAATCGTATTTTTCGGAGACGAGACCGAGACGAGACTTAATTATTCGAAACCGACTCGAGACCGATACGAGACTGAATATTTTCGATTTTAACGAAACCGAGACGAGACTTACAAAAGTCTCGCAGAGTCTCGTCTCGTGGCTAGCCCTATGTAGGTGGAAACATAGAAGCGTTGATATTTCAGAGAGAAGTGTAATAAAGTATAATTTTAAATTATATATATATAATAGAAACCAAGTTTAAGTCAAAAAACATTGTTAATGCAAATTTTGACTCAATCCCCCCTCCCTCAAATCCTGCGTGATCCACTCTATGTGGCACCCATTAGAACAATTTTTGTCTTTTGTTTGAGTTCCATAGATATATGTAGGTATTTGTGTCCCAAAAATATACAGAAAAGGAAACAAATTGAGCATTTTTATACTTTTAAATTATAAATCGAGCTATCAAAGATCATCCTCTTCCTTCCAGCTGAGAACGAATTACGCTCCTCAAACAATTGGTCAAATGTGCCATTCGAATTTCAATTTCTCATCCTTTGAGCAAATAATAATAAAATATCAAGCAAAAATGAAAATTCAAAGGCAAAAATGAATAAGTGCAGAACTTCACCAACAAAGGACAATGGATTCTTGCAGTAAACCAAAACAAATCTTCTAACACAAAGATACTAACTCTTGTGTTCATCCTGTTTACCCGCAATTACCCCCTCTTTTGATACTTTTCTTTTTTAAATCGGATTTTTTTCCTTTTCAATTCATTCGATTTTTGATCCAAATTCTCGAGTGTAAATTTAAATCATGATGTCGTTTCCTCTTTATCCTCTCTTCAGCAGAGATTCTTTTTTTTTTTCTCTGTGTAGATTTTGACATTTTGTTTGCTTGAACAATGAACCGAGGGACAAACTTTTTCAAATAACTGCCGCACCAAAGCAAAGTTCCTTAAACACACATACATACAGAAAAATATTTAAGCCAAAATCATACCTACGCGTATGTACATTTATCTATTGAAATTGAAAATTCCAGTTTAAGTTTCCATTTTCATAGAGCCTCTTCGACTTTCGTCTACGACCTCATCTGCTTGTTGGGAGAATTTTTCAATGTGTGTCAGTGTCAAATTTTTTTTTTTTTTTAACTTTTGAAATGACAACGAGAAGGACGACGAGCGACGACGTTTAAAATAATCTACAATCGAAGAGAGTATCCCTTTTTTGGCATTATTTCTGTCAATCGGATGTTATTATTGACGAAGGACGAAAATGAAAAAAAAAGTAAAGACGATGATCACAACGGACATCTCTTTGGCAAAAATATATTTTATTTCTTAACAATATATTTTATGTATGCGGGCAAGTCCATGTGTATGTATGTATGTATGTTCGTAGGAAATTGCTCAGATTTTAAAATGTGTCCTTGTGGAAATATAATGTTGGGCATATTTTCTAGGAGTTAACATGTGTGTGTAAGTAGGTGTAGCGGGGTAAAACGTTTGGAATCGAATTGAACGCTTCAAATGACCGAACAATTATAAGCATGATTATGTGTCGGTAACATCAATCCAACGTTGTGTGAATACCTATTTTATATTTTTTAAACAAAATAAAAACAGTGCTGTAATAAGGTCTATGTCGGATTTGTTTAATTTTCTCGGGCTGCAGAAACTCTATACATAATACCTCAAAAAAACAATTAATTAAAAAAAAAAAAATTAATCGAGTCAATAAAATGCGAATAAATATTTTTACTTCGCTATTAATAGTATTCCATAGGAAATTGCTACATTTTAAGCAAAATTGTGAAGCGCGCATAATTGTTTAACTAAATTTATAGGACATTCAGCAAAGACAATAAATATTTCTAAAATGCAAGTATCCGACACGTGATTGAGTCCACTCTTTTCGCAATCTTTTTTTACAACTATTTATTTTTGGGTAATTCTTTCTCGAAAAAGTTTACCAGGGGTTATTAAGTAGGTACTTTTTTGACTAAAACAATGACATACAATTAAAGGGGTAACCAGACAAAAATCTACCGGGCTCCGTCAAAAAGAACTGCAAACATAAGGCTTAAATTGTTGCGTCGCTTATGGTAACAGCCTAAACGGCAAAATGGGTTTTCTTCGAACTTAGAGTTTTTTTGGGTATACTAAATATAATAAATATGCCCATAGATTTTTGTTTTTGTATTCAAAAACGGCTCCAAAGATTTTGAAAAGAAAACATTTGTTAGCTTTTACTTTTAAGTAATTTTTACTTGCGATAAACGTAGTACAGGGCAAGTTAAGGATTCATGCAAAAAAAAAATCGAGATTATAATTTTCTCTAACATTACGATTAAAGAGAACGCGAAAAAAGTGGGTTTCGCAATTATGTCTGTCTGTCCATCTGTCTGTACCTCGACCTGCAGCCTAAACGGCTGAAGCAATTTTCTTCAAACTTTGGACTTAAGGTTCTTATGTGACTCCCTATAAGGGAAACTGAATTCTTTTTAGCTCAAAGAATAACGGTACCTGTCATAAAACCAATATACAAAAATTGATTTATTTCAAAAACGACTCCAACGATTTAAAAAAAAAAGATTACGAGGTACTAAAATTACTAAAATAAATATTTTAGTAGAAAAAAAAAAATTAGAACGGTTAATAATGATGGTACCTGTTATACAACCGAATTTTTGGTTTTCAAATTTCTCATTAACTACTGCACCGATTAAACCAAAATTTATATATGTTACCATTGTTGCGTCGCTTGATTTTTGTCACTTACGAAATCGTTAAAAAAAAAAAAACTATTTAAAAATTTCTTATAGGTTTTTTTTTTTAATTTGATCCGCGTCAAAAGCAAATTCAAGAACATTAAGCTGATCTGTGGTTACGCCCGCGACCCCATTAAGTGAAAGATAACTCAATCAAAGAAGCATTCTATGATCTCCTGGAGTGAACGTACGATATGTGCCCGAAGTACGACACGTGAAGATCATTTTTCAATGCATGATTTGTTAAGCAGGGCATCTTTGTTTCGATAGTCGGAGTACACAAGCTGCAGGCCAAACCTGGCAACTCATATTTTGAATTTTTTAAACAAAACTTGATCAACAAAAACTATATGGGTCAGAAGCATGGACATTCAAAGAATCGGATGAAAGTCTGTTAGGGTGCTTTGAGAGAAATAATATTCGTGTGATTTTTGGTCCGGTTTATATCGAATGAGTGTTGAGGAGAAGATTCAACGACAAGCGTTACGAGTTATACAGCGACGTTGACCTACATAAGTTGCGTTGGTCAAATAGCTGAAAATACATCTGCGGTTGTGATGGCTGGAACACATGGAGTTTGCCCGACGAGTCTTCGAATCCAACCCCGATAGAGTACGCAGCAGTGAAAAAAACCATAATAGGTGGCTTGCGAGCGACCTCAATCAACTTCTTGAAGTGTGGATAGGGGTTAAGACTTGCTTTGTAAATGCCCGTTGAAGCTGAAATTTGTTCGCTATTTCCGTTCATTGTAATACTTCTAAAGTTCAATTCGATAGTGCAGTACTGGTCGATAATGATCGATGTCTAATCAAAATAATTTGTTCTCTTGTAACTTAAAAACAGAAGTTAAAGAATTTAGATCGGGTCCGTTAAGATAAATATTTAATATTTCATCAGAAAAGATTCGGATACCTACCTATAGAATTTTATTTGCAATTCCGAATCTCTTATGTCTCTTATGTAACTTTTTTCGGAACTTACCTACCGCCTATTTAATTAGAAATTTATTTATTTATTTATACTTCCCGACGTTTCGAAGGAATCGCACTCATCGTGGTCACGGTATAAGACTGACGTTTGGCGTATGTTGTTGTTCTCCTGTTCTTAAGTTTTACCTGTGGGATGTTGTTAATGCACTTTCAATGGGAGTGGTTACAAGGCAATTTGGATCTTGATGTACTAAATTTGCATAATATTGTTGTGTTCATACAAAGCTTAAAACGTCAGACAATTCGTTTGATATTTTTGTCGGGTTGAGTTTGCTAACTAATGGATCCCATGTTTTTGATGAATGACGCTTTTAACATTTTTAAATGGTGTGTGGCTATATTATTAATTTTGGTTATCATGGCTAAGTTGGTCATGCTGTATTTTGTCCAAGATGGTATTTTTGACGTGTAGGCTCCCTCGGATTCTCTTGCTTCTTATTCGATCACGCTTTGTCACTCCTGCTGTCATGCGAAGCATCTTCATTTAAGCTGCCGTCAATTTACTCTCATACTTCTTGTACATTGTCCAACACTGTGATCCGTATCTAAGCGCTGGACGAACAACTGCCGTGTAGAGCTTTCCTTTCAGCTTAGGGGGCATTTTTCTATCACAGAAGATGGCAGAGTTTTCCCGCCACTTCATCTACCCACGCTTACGCGATGTTTGATGTCGTCATCACAAGATCCTTCGCTATTGATCATTGATCCAAGATATTTAAACTATTCGCACTTGGGAAGCACTGTTCCATTCAAATAGATGTCCGGAATAGGTCTGTGTGGAACAGAAAATGGACAGCATAGGTATTCGGTCTTTTTCGCGCTTATGCGATTTCCCTCCAGAACATCCACCCATACATAAAGTGCTCGTTGCAAGGACACAGGATCTTCATTTATGGTTGCTCCAACGTCAGCAAAAAATAACTGATTCACTTTGGGGTCCGTCACCTTATTCTCAAGCAGAAATTCAAGGACAGTAATAAAGAGCAAAGGACTCAAGACGCTTCCCTGGTGCACACCTACTCTAATTGGGAACTCTTCGGTGATTCCTGCGGGGCATCTTACCTTTGTTTTAACTTGCTCATACATGTCCATGACCATGACCATCCGCACGTAGACTTCCGGAACTCCTCGTTGCATAAGTGTAACCCATACCAGATCTCGTGGTTATCTGTCGAATGCTTTTTCAAAATCAACCAATACAATATGCAAATCTCTCGAGGAATCCCTATATTTTTCCATTCTGATTCTTATACTCTGAACAGCATCTGTGGTTTATTTACCCGAAACAAACCCGCACTGGTCGTCAGAAAGCCGTATTATTTTTCGTAGGCGGCTATCCAATACCAACTCAATGATCTTCATGGTGTTGGTGTGTGTCATCAGCTTGATCGATCGGTAGCTGTCTCAATTTCGTGTATCACACTTTTAACTATGCTTAAGAAGTTTTAGGTGTAATAAGCTTCAAATTTCGAATATATTGTCAGCTTTTTTAGCACAGTACTGTTGAGTTCTGTATAAACATTGTAACTTCTTCGCATTTTAAAGCCATGCTATATATACGTACACAACCAACCCCATAGCCATCATAATAGCACTTTGGACTGAAATCCCTGTGATTGACTTACAATTGCGCTCAATGAACTAGATAATCCTTTCAGATCCATCGACTCGAGCGAAAATCATGAAATAGATTTGTGGTAAGCCATCATCACTTCCAAATCCACCACAACTTAACATAAAGGAGAAACCCCTTTATAGAAGTGACGATGACGGGTGGGCGGTTTGATAATAATGTATGTACGTACAAATATGTTCATAGGCATTAATAATGGGGTTGTAATATTCCTTATTCCAAGGACAGGTGACTGTGAGAGATGTTGATCATAATTAAGAGGCATAGCTAAAAAATATGTGTGGTCCTTTTTCATAACCCATTTTTTTTTTTTTTTGTGTTAAGCTGATTATTTTTTGTTCACTTGATATAAAGTTAAAAATACATAAATTCAAAACCTTTTTTTATTATAGGTACTTACCTATAGAAAAATAGGTTTTCTTGTACAAAGGACACACAAAATGCAAATACACACATACAAAAATTAATGAAAAGAAAAGGACGACATCAAGGACAACTTTTATGTGCTTTCAGATATGCCAACATAAATAAGGAAAAAAAAAAAATTAATAGATAACGTTCTTTTGTTGGGGTTGAATACAACATTTTTAGGGATTATAAAATGTCTTCTTTCGGTACCTATTGATATTATTATTTACACACGTACCATACCTACATGTTTTTTTTTTGTCAGTTGCAAATATTATGGTGCTATATTTTACCGCATTACAGTTTTGGAACTTGACATGAGTAGATATAGAATACATAAAAACAAAATCTTCTATAATGAGAAAAACAAATTTGCTATGGGTATGTCATAATATTAAAATTGATACGTTATACTCAAATATACTATACAGAGAAAGATTATTGAAGAAGAATAAAATGGAAGCAATCTTCAATATTCGTTTGTAGGTACCTGCGGTCAATTAAGACAACAAATTGGGAATAGGTATCACAAAATTTTTTAACAACTTGGACTATGCGTTTAACTTATGTTCCTGAACGCTCGAAGAATACACACAAAATTTTTCGTATTCCACCTCCCAGTACTTCCCTCCATCCGTTTTGGAGCCCATCACTTTAGCAATCGTTCTATTTAAATTCCTATTGGACGGAATACTTATTTAGCCAGAGGTTCAATATTCTCTTCGACATATTCGCATTAACTTGAAGTTAACAAATAGAATGTATCTAGGTTACGCTATTGAATAAACCTTTTAGTAAGGAAGAATTATTGCATTCACGGGTTTTTGTTATTGAATATGTTTGTGCGGACCTTAAGCTTACTTAAAACACAAAATTCGCTTAAATTGACCTATGCATTTCTGAGAGAATGGTCACACTGGCTAATTTTCAATAGATCAATCAATGTTGGTAGATTTTCTATCAAAATATTTGGTTTAAAAAATTATATAAAAAATTCCTGCAGGGCAATTTAATAAAAACTGACCTAAAGAAAACGAAAAATCACTGATTTCATTTTGATTACTTAATTGCTCATAGCAAATGTTTGCGCAAGACATCAGAATGAAACAAAGAAAATGCTCCAACCCTTAAATGATCAAAAATACGGATCAAATTTTTTTTTTAATCAAAATTAGCAAAAATATCCTTTTAAAAATAACCTTTTTTTATATTTGTTTACGTTTTTTGCTCGAAAGCATCTTTTTGGCTTGCAATTATTGGTACTCTTTGGCAAGTTGCCCATTTTTGAAATTACTTAAAATCAAGGTTTTGATCAAATATGTCATTCATTACGATAATAGAGAATTCCGAAAATAGTAGGTTCAGCAGTTTTATCTATCCGTCTGTCAATTTGTAACAACAAGGCTGAACAACAGACTGAACGGATGATCGATTTGTATAAAACTTGGTATTTTATGTTTTTAGTTGTGTTTTATATCTTTAATTGAAATTTTTGATTTCGACCAAAAACAAAGGTAGCTTGCATAGAACCATTTTTTTCATTTCCGTCTTGATAGCTAGCCGCGCTACAGAACGGTATACATTTTTATTATAAATAAGCTTTTAAATAATCTGAGTAATATTGAATACAAAAATATTTGGATTCTAAAAAAATTTAAATTACAAAAAAAAAAAATAATAATTTGTTTTATTTTTTTATTTAATATTGAAATAATTTATTATTTTATTGATTTATCTTTAAACTTGGGTTTTTATTATCAAAAATATTTATAGTAAAATATGATGTAGCAAGAACTTTTTTTAAAATATTTTTAAAATTTCTACTCTTCGTTCTACGTATTTCTTATATCTTCTTGTTCATTCCATTTTTAAAAAGAAATTATTGAATTTTGGAAATAAAAATAGTACTTAATAACGTGAAATTTAGTATTATATATTTAGTATAATATTTTTAACCTTTTTTTTAAATTTTGGGTTCAAACATTGTACATGTTACCGTTGTTTTTAATAATTTATTTTCTGTTTTAAGTCAATTTTTTTTTTAAATTGCCCGCCACAACTAAAAGCCGCCACCAGGGACTGCAAGACTTGTATTTGTTTTATTGGCCTTAACACACCTTTCGACTCCTAATTTTTTTTTGGTTCACTTTCGCACCCCAAAATCTGCTGTGGGCTCTTGGTCTATTATGGCTACGGCGACCATCCGTCCCGGGTTTCCCGGGACTGTCCCGTATTTCAATAGCCCGTCCCGGTTTTTTTTTGGTAAGAAACCCGGGACGTACAAGTGTCTCGGTATCTTTATTTGTCCCGTATTTTCTGATTTTGTTGTTTTAATTTTTTTAAAACATCACTGGCTACGAATGTTTAAACCAGTGGGATAGATCATTTTTACGCATTTCTCAGATAAAACATTGGCTTTCCCAACCTTTTTAGAAATTGTCGGGTTCAGCTTGTGTTTGTCAGGTTCTAATGCTCCCACTAAAAGCGTTTTTTTTTCAATAACGAACATGGAAAGCATTTTGCTGACCTAAACAAATCAAAAAAGGCAAACAAAAATTCTTAAAAAGACAAAAAAACGCATTTATTAAATAAAGAGAATATAAACATAACTTAACGTTTAATTATAATAGCATTGAACTCCCAATAGCTTTTGAAGTTCTCAGCTTTCTACGATTGTCTCTTAGAAGCGTCTTAAATGAGCTAAAAGACCTTTCCTTTCTACTTAAGAAGAAACGAATAGAGCCCATTTTAAACTCTCTACATCATTCACTTCAACGTTTTCGTAAAGTGTGGAGTTTTTTTCTTCATTTTCAACACTTCATTTGCAATTGGCCCTTTTGCTTTTTCAAAATTTGTATTGATATTTGCAGTGCAAGGAAATGCACGACCATTCATAGAAAAATGCAAAGATCTAGTTTTTTGAGTAAAAAAAAAAACAAAAAAGGACAAGACATTTTATTGAGAAAAGATAATAGTAACTGTATTTACAGTCTACCCTACTTGATTTCTTTTTCTTTAATATTGAGGGCAAGCAAATTCGATTTCTGTGCGCTTTAGATTTTGTTAGCACCAGTTTCACAGTGGGAGTAAGATCAGCTGAACCTTAAACTGAGTTTAAATTTTTGGTTTAACTAGTCTGGTTTCGTAGTTAAATCTGATCTTCAGATCAGTTGAACTTCGTTTAACTAGATTTTATGAAAAAGAATTGGCAGCATTGTACGTTTTTGCTTCGCCAAGTGACGTATTGCAAACAGGACGTAGCTTTCCTTGTCTATTCTTTTTCTTTCTGAAGCAAGGAAAACGCGAAACTGCAACAATCATTTTGGATTGTTGATAATTTGTCGACATTTTTTTTCAAGTGACACCAACAAAATTAAAAAAAAAAAATTAAATAAACCAGTAATTGTTCAAAACAAAAGAGAAATAACAACTTTAACAGCCAGACATGGATTTTCTAATGGAATTGGTGATGAAAAATGAGTTAATAAATTCCATAACGTATTATGTATTAGTGGTCCCAAACGTTGAACTTAGGTTTAAACGGCAGAATTACCTCGGTTTACTTTAACTAAAAATTGAACTCAGTTGAAGGTTTGAAGGAAACTGTGAAACCGAATAAATTGTTGATCTGAAGTTTAAACCAAAAGTTGAGTTTAAACTTGCACTGTGAAACTGGAGGTTAGGATCATGAAACAATCTCAACTGGAAATGTAAAAACTACATGCAGTTTGTATTTGTAGAATTTTATTTTTTGAAGATTTTTTCGTCAAAATTCACAAAAAAGGCACTAACGGGTTAAAAAGAAAAAAAAATCACTAATGGGTAAAAAAGGCAAAATAAAATACATATATTTTCAATCAGGAGGACATGAATCGTGTTTGCTTATGTCGATACTTTCTTACGATTACACAAACAAAAAAGGCAAAGTAAGCAAAATACTTTCCCTGGTTAATATGTGCATGAGCGAAAATCCCATCTAAATGCAAAAACTTTAAAAGTCATGTTTATTGTTAAATGTTATAACAATTTAAGCTACCATGAATCTAAAAATTATTTAAAAGGAAACGACAGAATTGTAAGATATTTTTTCAGCACAAAAGTATTAAAGAGAAATATTTTTAAGTTGTAAGCTTGGCTTAATGTGCATTACGAAATAATGTTATGCTTTTTGTAGCTTTACATAATAAAACTTCACATTTATAATGTTCGTTTAATTATTTAGACTTATTTGTTAACAGAAGACTAAATTATTTTAATAGTGAATAAAACATGAAATAAAACATCGCTTGTAATATGTACCTATTTTATTTTTATATCAATAAAAAGACAACATAATATTTATTTGTACGTTTTTATACTTTTCACCTTTTGACCCGGGTTTTGCTGCCCGTTTTGGTCACCGTAATTATGGCCGATATCATGAAGCACTTTTAAACATTAATTTATTATTATCATTTAGCCTGAAAATGGGGATTTTTGGTTTCACCAACTGCTTTTAAATTAAACATGCTTTTAAACACACTTTTAAACTAAAAGCTCATTTTCGTCCCATTCAATTTAAAAAGTTTCTTGAAAGTCATCACGTTCCATGAATATACAGGGTGTCCCATCGTCACCGGCCCAGAGGAAAACTATTCTTTTCGACTTAAAACGGTTCTTATGACTTTTGATCTTCTAAGCACTTTATACTTGCCATACAATTATTTTCTAATTAGGACCACAAATAACGGTACCTGCTATATAATTTTTTTTCGCCAAAAAGGAAAATGATATATTCAAATAATTATAATAAGGAAATGCTAATTTTTAATAATTTTTTGATTTTCAAAAATTGGTTATTTTTGGTACCTCCAGTACAACCATTTTTTTTTTTTTGGTTATTGATTTTCTCTGAAACAGTTAAGTTAAAATTTTTCATTTTTATGGTAAATCTTCTACAAAATGTAAACATTATTGTGAAACAAAATTAAAAAAAAAATTAAATTTTTTTTGAAAACGGTTTTGTCAATATTTTGAAAACTACTAGGTGTATAATAATTTTTTATTATTTTGTAGAATACTTGAAAAAATCATGTTTCTAAATTCAAAAATAACGGTACCTTCCATACAAATGTTGAAGAACCATTAAGAAAAAATATATTTCTCTCGTAGACGGCTCTAAGAATTTTGATTAAAAGATGTGCGTGGTATTAAATTAGTACATTCTTTATACTTTTCAAAGTTGAGGACCCAGCAAAGATAAGAAATTTAATATGACCAAGCGGACAAAAATTAATTCATGAAATTTTATTGTTGCTATACAAACGCAAAATGTGTCCTCAATAGCATATCCAAAGTCCTTCAAAATCCCCGCATAGGCTGTTTGTATAGATGCATTTTTTAAGGATTGATTCAAATAGATCGACGGCACCTAAGCAACGGTTTAAAGATTTTGGTACCTACATCGAAATTGGTTAAGTGGATAAGATTTAATTCTCACATTGAAGAAAAATACAGTACGTTTTTTTTCAATGTGAGAGCGCTGCTGCTAGCTTCTTTGTTCGATAATTTTTTGCACACCAATACCAGTTTATATCACCTATTGACATTCCATTGTCGTTCTCCATTTAAATTATTGGTAGGTAATAACGGCATTAAAAACTTTTTGATTGCTTTTTAATAATTTATGATAGGGTATCAACTTTTGAGCAAACATAATTTATGTACATTATATTAAGTAAGACAAAAATGATAACAAACACCAAAATTACGAATGCAGTGTCAAAGAGACGACTACCGTAGATACTACCGCATCGCGCCACCAAAGGTGCTTGACTTAAACTTTTTGTTTATGGATCATTTTGCCACCCTATAAAATCTGTATATATTTGTTTTATTATATCAGGTCTTATCTTATAACTTTTTGTTCAAAACTTATGGTACGCGTATCGTTTATATTTTGTCAGTGTGTCATCGTTGTTTTTTATTTTATTTAAATAAAAAACAAAATACCAACTTAGTTCATTGTGTATCTCTGTTTGTTTATTATTTTCGACAACTCACGCAAGTTTGAATGTTTTGATATTTTTTTTTTTTTGTTTACGTTTTTCTGCTTTGCTTGTCGATGTGAAGTGGAAGACGATTTGTTTTAAAGACTTTCTTGTTTGAGACGTGAGAAAAATTTTCAATTTAATTGCACTTTGTAAACTGTTTGCTTCTTTCTTTTCTTTGGTATTTTTTTGTCATGTTTATGATTCTTCTTTTTATTTTTTTTTTTTACTAGCTACTTGTAAAGAAATGTGAAGGTATGTATAGAAGGAACTTGGTAGCTAATTAACCTATTTTTATGTTCCATAGAGGTGAGTTTATTTTAAAAGACTTAATAGGATTTTTTTTTGTTTATTCAAAATGTTGTTGGGTTATTTTTTTTTTTATTTTTTAAGCACCACTAAAAGTTTTAAGAAGATAATGGTTTCACTTTTTGATGTAGACAAGTTAGGTACTTCGTATAATTTAATAAAAGTCCAGGTTTGTGAAACACGGTATCATAATGATGAGCGACACGCTTCGATTGTACAGCTATGGCGAACATTTTTACGGTATTTTTCTTTAAATTTGTATGTTAAACTTACGTAAGGCAAAAATATAAACCGAAGACCACGAATTTTAATATGACACCAATTTCCTAGTTTAATCAACATTTACAATAATTCTAAAAAAGAAACAACATATTCCTCCAAAATTTCATTGCGAATTTTATGGAATTTTGCCCGTCTACTTTTTTTTAGCAACGGAACTTTTCTTGCTGATCGGTATGGTAGATCAGCATCACAGATCATAACGACGCACGGCGACGCGACGGTTCGTTCTGCAACTAATACTTGTGAGAACAAATTAAAATTCGGTTGGTTGGTTGGTTAAAATGCTCTCACTCAAAATCAAAGGAAAAAAAGGTCTCGCGTTGGCTTTCGGTACAGTGTTTGGCCCAGCCTGCCCCAGGCAACTGGGATTGTGCCCCCGGGTGAACAAAAAGTACATTAAAGCATCTGCACTACTTTTTATTTTTTTAGGGGAATAGTTTTTTTTTAATAATATTAGTAATTTGAGGGTTCCACAGTTAATAGAGAGCTTTTGTGGTCCTAAAGGGATCTTAGGAGGCCTCTACACTTCTACAGCTCTATTAAAGGCCCTTAACTTCTCTTCAAAGATCTGTTGAAGGTCTCTACAACTTTGTTAGAGGCCCTAGATCTCAGTAGGTGGCTCCTACACGTATCCTAAAAGATCCTAAAGCTCTGTTGGAGGCTCTACAACTCTGATCGAGGTCCTAGAGATCATTTGGCAGGCCTTACACATTTCTTGAAGGACTCTAAAGCTCTGTTGGAGGGCTCAACATCTCTGTTAGAGGCTCTAGATCTGAGTTTGATGCCCTACCACCAATTTTAAGGACTCTAGAGATCTGTTTGAGGTCTTTACAGTTCTGTCGGAGACCCCACAGCTCTGTTGGATGCCTTTGCAGCTCGGTTAGAGGACCTACAATTAATTTTGAGTTGTAAGGACCAAAGAGTAGCCCCCACTCCCTTGGGAAATTTAAACAAAAACCATAGTTGAGATGTAGACCCACAAGCGGCGCTAGACCAAAATGAAGCGTGTGCGAGATTAAATTCGCGGGGCCCCTGGGAAAATACACCTGTCATCAAATCTACCGCAGTCAATATTAAAATTTAAGTTCAAAATCGTTATCTTATAACAAAATTAAGTCAATATTTGATTTCAAAATATTTAAGCATTTTTTAATTTCCATGTACATAAAAATAAATGTGCGCGACTGGATCGCACAAACTTGCTCTCGTAGCTAACAACTTTAAAGTAGCTAGGAATTGATGATGTAGATGTGTATTGGTTTCATAATATTATGATATAAAAAAATAAAAATTAATTATTACTATAAATTACTATACATTTGTTATTTTAATGTCTAAAACAGATAGAGCTCAAAAAAAGTATGCCATTTTTTTTTAATAATATGAGTTTATGAAAAAAAAAAAAATGACAAAATCGTTAGAGCAGTTTTTTTTAAAAAATTAATTTGTTATACCTTTATAAAGATTCTTGAAAATTTAAAAAAATAAAATTTTGTATGCCAACAAAACTAAAAAAAAACATTACCTAAACCCTTTTCAAGATATTGAATTTTCAAAAAAAAAATTCAATATTTTTTTAAAAATCCAAAAATTATTTTTTCGAAAAATTGTATATGCAAAACTGTTAAAATTGTAAAGGACCTCTTATGTAAAAAATTGATTCTCTCCACAACTAATTTACTACTAAAAAGCTGCAAATAATGGCACGTTTACATTTTTGAAATTGCTTTTGGGATGCGTTCACCAGTGTCAAGTTAGAACTACTTACCTTTATTAAAAAAAAAATGTACGGCAAAAAATTGTAGTGCCAAATTGATATCAAGTTATCACTACCAACCAACTTTTTGTTTAAATATTAAATATAGTACTCAAAAATATTTTTAGAATTTTTGTCCTCCTACAACTTTTTAACTATTAAAAAGCTTCAACTAACTGCTTACTTAGCTTTGTGAATTCCAGAAATTGTAGTGCCAAGTTAGCACTACATACCATTTTTTTTAAATAGTAGAGCCAAACATTTTTTTTCCACGATTAATTTACTACTAAAAACTTCATATCAGTAAAAGTCTGCAATTTTTAAAAATTACGTTTTTTGAATTTCCACAAATGTAGTGCTAACTTGACATACATACATAATAAGTTTCATACTCTAATGGGTCATACCTACCATATAACAATACATAACAAATACATACAGAATAGAACAGAAATGTACGTATGTACTTGATTTTTAGGTAGAACAACTTAAAACAGGTTTTCTGTTCTAATAGATGCAGATGTCTCACATCCATAGTTTAAAGTGTGATATTAAAAAGAAGACAAAGGAAAGAGAGAAAAAAGTGTAGTGTTTTTGGTGGACAATAGAAATTCCTAATGGTGTACCGAAACATGTGAAACAAATTTTTACTAGGGAGGATCTCATGATTCTTTGAAAAGTCTTAATGTTTGGTACTGAAATCCAGCAAAGGCTTGCCAAGTATCTGACAAGTTTTCCTCGTCTAGATTCTCCCATGCTCCACAGAAACTTGGAATTTTTCCAGCCGGATAGTTTTGAATAATTGAGAATCATTTTACCCTCTTTACCCCCCAAAACTAAGGGTACTTTATAGGAAAGGACGTACAAATAAAGCTCTCCACCAAAATTCAGATTTGTCGGAATTTTTTGGAAGTAGGAAAATTTGTTTATGTAATTTTCCGGGACTAATTTTTTAAATATTTTTTTTTAAATCTCTTTACCATTTGCTCAGATAAAAAAGGTCATTTAAATATCTATTAGGATACCTTATTTAAAACTGTGTGTACATTTGTATCTTACTTAATCACTGTTCGTTATTTACTTTAATTTAGGGATGGCGGTTTTTTTTAAATAACCGGTTTTCGTTTTTTTCGTTTTTTCGCCCCTTCAGTTTAACCTGCTGGTTTTAACCGGATAGAAAACCCGGTTTTTCAAATAACCGGTTTTCGTTTTTTTATGAAAAAAAAAATGTGTGGTGTGGCCCCGTGCGAGCTGTGAATGTGAATGAGAGTGTCTAAGAAAAACAACTCACGATTTCACCTTCCTATATTCCTACCCCTGCACTATGCTATCGCTTGGAAATGGAGAAAAACATACCCAGTACACAAACAGGCAGTTTATGTGAGACAACAAAGAATTGCTCATGTGAGCTCAGAATGTGAATAGAAGTGTCTAATGCTCCATTTATACGATTGGCGAATTGGCAGTATTTCTGTCATTAAACTGATAAAAGAATGAATTTGCTCATTCTTTTGTCAGTATACTGATATAACATTGCCAATCTGTCAGCCGTGTTAATGAAGTATTAGTAAAAAAAAAACCGTTCACCCGGTTGTTGGGTTTTAGGAAAAACACCGGTTTAAACCGAGATAAAAAAATCACCGAAAAAAACCGGTTTCGGTTTTAACCGGCCGGTTTTTCCTATCCCTACTTTAATTCGGATGGACGTATCCCAGCTCATTCTGTTTGTTGACAAGAACATTGAATAGTCGATCAATGTGTATTTTAGCTGAGTTAGTTTTTTTTTTTCAGAAAAATCCACGTTACGAACAGTTCTATGTAAATGTATACGCTACGCCACTGCTCATTTGTTCGGATTCTTACTGCTAAAAACCGTGCATCAGTGTAATTCCGTGTGGACGAGGTCATATGATATAATCATCCTGTATAACTAAATTAATTAAACGGTAATCAAATTCTTGCTATAAGGGGTAACTAAGTGAAATTCTTAAAATCCATTTGATAAAACAAACAATTTCAAATAACACGATAAGAATCAATACACATAGATTCACTTCATCCCTAAGTTGTTGTTATTTCAAAACTCTGATTTACAATCGCCTATCTGCTATCATAGCTGATTTAATTTGCATTTTAAATAATATGAAATTACATTAAGTAAAAAGTCATGTTCCCATTTCCAATAAAGTTTTTCTGGTGTTTATACTATATCCATATAAATGCTAAGTAACTCAAATTTAAACAAACTCAAACTCAAAAACACCCTTGTCAAAAAACTAATTAAAAAGCAAAAACATCAAAACTTCCTGTTTCGTGCAGAGAATATTGTCAAATCATTTTTAAAATAATTATAGATAGGATAAATATACGGGTTTTGCCGTACCTTGCCGTGTATACCATGTACCTCCATTCTTCATACCTTATTCCAAAGGACATCGCATCGCTATGTCGTATAAACAAACTGATTTTATCGCCCCAGATTTAAGGCTATCATAATTAATTATGTGTGTTTAGGATTGGCATATCCAATCTTGGGCTTGATGATCATCAAATATCTACAGTTTAGCAAAATGGATAGAATATTGGTTTGTCCTTTCAAGTTTTAATCGTCGCGTCCGTCGGTGTTTCGTTTATTATAAACATCAGGCTATGATGTACCCATTTAGCTTTAGCAATAAGTGGCCATTTTAATTTGACGAAACTTGACTGAAAAGCGGTAGGTAGATTAGGGGAGTAACTTAAGAGTTTATGAGGATAAACATTATTGTAGGTGTACATTAGGGTGGTCCTTACCAGGTTGATTGTCTTATTTTGAATGACGCACCCCTCTAATTTTTTCTAAATAAATACAAAAAAAAAATCATGTTAATCATGGACCTCGGAACTCGAAAGTAGTAGGTATAAGCGGGTGCAGCTTTCAAGATAAGCTTTCTGCTGGTGGCGGCGGGAATGTTTATGTTTTTTTTTTGGCGGTGTGTGGTGGTCGTTGGTGGGATTGGTGGCGGAGTGAATTAGTGACCCTCGCGACTAAGCGAATAGCAGCTCAGCAAGATGATGCCTGGATGATTTGTCGACTCGTGCACAAATGTACGTTAAAAACCAAAAAATTACGTTAAAACCCCAAAATTTACATACAAAATTTACTAAATTTACGTAAAAAAATCTAAAATCTACGTCAATTTTGGGTTCTTACGTAAATTTTTCGTACGCACATTTTCTTTAACGTAAATTTTGGGTTTTTGAGGTACATTTTTTGCACAAGCCATCACCAACTCGCTAATCGCGGGGGCCAGATCCCGCTTATCCATACTACTTTAGAACTTTTTTGAAAATTTAGGGTATTGCATATCAAAATTTTAAATTCAAGGAGAGCTAGTAGTTGGCACCCTTTTTTTTTTGTTTCAAACCGATCTATTTTAAAAGTTATAAGCACTTGAATTTTGAGTTTAGAACGGACCTATTTTTCACTAAAAATGATTTTGTTAATATTCTGCAAATTAAAAAAAAAGATATATAATTTGTTTTCAAAAACGGTCTAATTTTTTCGCTCCAAAATTTGACAGAAGAAAGAATTTGTAAAGCTATAAACCCATTTCACATGTCAGACGTCCAGCCGAAAAGTTCTTTTCGTGAGGTAACTACAAATTTTGCATAAAAAACCCCACTTATGGCCGATTTCATAAAGGAATTATAAATATTTAAAAGGTCATTTAACCTTAAAATGGGGATTTTTGGTTTCACCAACTGCTTTTAAATATAACAGGCTTTTAAACACCCTTATAAACTAAAAGCTCATTTTCTTCTCATTAAATTTTAAAAGCCTCATGAAAGTCATCAGAACCTGTGAACATATACATACATACTCATACATAGATAATATTATGACACCCCATTTTCTTTTTTTGCAGATTGGAACTAAAAATTAAAAATAGCTATATAGGTAATAATTTTTCATCATGTCAGGTCATCATGTTCTGAGGATGAAAAGCACCATGAGATTAAACTCCAAAAAGTATTCCTAGTTCACAGGGTTTTTGGAAATTATACATAAATTATTTATGTGACGATCTTAAGAAAGAAAACAAATTTTTTAAGTGTTTTAAATTGATTTATATTTCAGTGAATGATCCAAAAAAAAAAAAAAAGATAATTGTGCGTGTATCCAAACAACAAAAATCCGATTCAAATATAGACAATTCGTGAAAAAAACAATTCCCCTAGTGTAAATAGATCCTGGCCGATGTGCCGCTTGGATTTTGGGGTGTAGGTACCCACTTTTTTTACTTTAATACGCGCACAATTATTTTCGTTCTTTTATAATTATTTTCACTATCATACGAAATATAAACAAATTATATACACGTTAATATTTTATTTGTTATCCGGGCAATCATTCTTTTGCTTTTTGTGGCAACAAAATTTCTGTCAAAGCACACACATAGTTTTTTTCATTTCTTGATATTTTGAATATATAAATAATTTTGTTTCACTTTTTCTCGTAAACTTCGTATGTAAGAGGAGCAGAACCTATTTTTTGTATATACATGGCTGTGAGCAAACTCAGTTTTAACTAAAATATCCCGATAATTTCCCTTTTCTAAATTGGTGAAACTGAAACAATTTATTGGTCTGTTATAATTTAAAAGGAGTTTAGATAAAAGTGATTTTAATGAATGTTTATGAAATTGGCCATTAATGTTTAAAATTATTACTTATAGGTCACAGTGAAACAATGTAAATATGGAAACTCTTTAAAAGGTGCAGGTAGTGGAAAAGTTAAAACTGTTCAGTGGTAGATTAGAAGCCTGTTGCGCAGGAAACTCTTGAGACGACAAATAAATGGCACTTTCAATTCAAGGTATACAAACGTTTTTTGTTTACTTAATACTTTGAAAGTATAACTAAATGAATTTATTTACCTATTTTACTTATTACTTGCTCTAGAGGGCAAGTATTGCTTTCGTGTCAGAAAAATGTTGAGGTCCAAAAAAGTAATTTTCGTCAAGTCATCTCGAAAACGGCTCAAACGATTTGTACATGTCCTCTTTAGACTAGTTCTTATAATACTGCATACCACGTTCTTCCAAAAAAAATTCGAATAATGGAAATACAAATTTGTTTTTTATACTTATAAATGTATATTTCCTGTTTCCTCATATGTCTTACTTCTAAGTTATTCAACAAATAATATTGCATTTGAAATTTGTATAAATAATTTTTTTTTACTAAAAAATTATATAAAAGAAATTTTTTTTACAATTGGGTTTTTTGTGTGATAATACACTCGCAGTTAGGCTGCATAGCTTTCGCTCCGTCATCTATGTTATTTATGAATGTTTTGAATGTTCAACAACCACTTGAGTGGGCTACCACCATTGTATTTGGCTGGAATTATTGCAATTTAATGGCTGCCACACCAATCATCAGATTCCTTATTAGTGGTGCTTAGTCTTTATGTTCAATTTTAATTTATAAATTATTAGTGCCATCAATTGGAATCGAACCTAGACCAGCTACCTTTGAAGCCTATGCAATACGCATTGCGCCACCGAGGTCACCTGATCATGCACATCCAATGTAGGGTTTTTGTCTTTATAAATAGCATATTGAGACAACTAGTATTTTAACTAGCCGCACACAAGAATTTTGTTTTAGTATTTAAAGCAAAATTTAAATTTAAAAAGAAATCAAAATGGCTATTTTAAAATGTTTTTATTATTTTTTCATTAGCGATACAAGAATATTAATAAACCATCACTATATACTGTCATTGTCTAGCTACGTTCTAGTTGTTAGGTACGAAAGCAAATTCGTGCGATCCAGTAGTGCATATTTTATGTATGTTTTTTTTTTTTTAATAATAAATATTCAATACTTGTTTTTCAATTTCTATGCATTTCAGAATCAAAACACTAGTATATTTTGGTATTTTGTTTCAAAAAAGGCCTATTTTTATTTTTCACGATCAAAGAGGCCTAAACAAATCTTTTTTTTTTCGAAAGTCCTGGCGAGGTCCTTATATTTCATTTATTATTTTATCTTATACAAAAATTCTTAAAAATATTTTTATAATTTAATATACCTACAAGAATTAATTTTTAAAAAACCGCTCTATGATTTGTAATTTCTTTTCCCATAAGCTCACATTAATTCAAGAAATCAATGGGCAATTTTTGTTTGGCTAAAATTATTTAAAGCAATAAAAAGGCAATAAAAAGGTTTCCAAGTTTATACATAGATAAAACGTGTACATAAATTTTAAATCTTAAAATTTAAGAATTTTATGATAATTCGTTTTTAACATAACATTACTGAACAATATACAACATCGTCAATGTCTTATATCTAATTACATTCTAGCTCTTAACTTCATTCGTGCGATCCAGTCGTGCATTTTATTTATTAAATTGCTTAACTCTATAAACGGGGAAAATTTCGTCGCTGCAGTATGAGTTGTTCTTCATTAAATCCAATCTAAACGCACTAATGCCTTTGTAAACTACCCTTTTATAAATTGTTTCATATTTTTCCTCTTGATGACCTAAATTTAAAGTTAGTTATTGTGTTGCCTCTCACTCTAGAGGTCATTCTCATTTTATTAAAATCAAATGGCCTATACCTATATAAATTCAATAATTTCATTTTCACATTGGTTTTGATTTTTGTGTGGTTTGCATCCAACTTATGCTTACAAATTATGTTTGTAGGGGAGGAGTTAAGTAGGGCTGAAAGGGTTTACTATGGCAATATATATATATATGTATCAATTTAGTTCAATATACCTTACATATAACTTCAGAACTAAACAAATTTATATAGCATTGAACCTCAAGACCAAGTACGTGCGACCATGCTATGTGTAGGTACGTATGTACGTATGTATTTGAATTTAATTTTGAACACATAAACAATTTCATTTTATATCATACAGACTTTCGTCTGCCCACTTTAAACCATTATCCCATCATCCTTTACATACATACCTATATATGTATGTACATTTCGATGACAACTTAAGGTTTTTGCGAACATTTTAATAAAATATCAAAAGACCTCCTGACCTGACATTTCTTTGAACATTCAAAAATACCAATGGTTTACCTTTTTATATCTATATATACATAATGTTTGTATAATTGTGTGTTGATATATAAGTTACGCATATACGCATCCAATGCTGATGATGATCAGAATTCAGGACACATCCATTTAGTCAAACAAAAGAGCAAGGTTTCTAAGGACGTAAAACAAAAGTTAAACTTTACTTACGATACGGGTTTGTTTGTTTATTTTTTTTTTTTGTGTTCAAGGGAGATTGTGATGGTCGGGTAAACGGTCTGAGTCTCTACTCTTTTTAGAACTAAATTTATTGCTTTGTCATTAATCGACATTTTGGGATAGAGAACTGATGCTGTCTATTTGGAAGGGAGGTTATATCAAGATAAATCCCTGCACCTTTTGCAGCCCAACTCTGATGGCTATGGTCAATTGGTTTCGTACATTAGCTAAATCGTTTTAAGTTTTTTTTTTGTTTTGTGTGGAAGGATCTACTAAATATAGATAAGCCAGTGCCGTTTATAAGGTTTGATAAATGCCCTAAACTGTTTGAAAATTATAGGGCTCGTGATGTTAAAATGTGTTCTTAAATTGCACACTGTTTTTGTTCTCTCGCAATCTAGGTGGAAGAGCCCAAATAGCCTTGAAGATATAGCTCGAGGAAAGTATTATCGAAGTTCTCGAACCTGTCGTGATACCTGTCTCTAAAGCGAACAATTTAGGATAAGGTCTAATCGGAACGTTCAAGGGGAACCTTGTTCGAAAACTCTTTGAGGTATAGTTTAAAGAAACTATTGGTGGAATAGTCGTAGAGATTTCTTGCTCCATCAGCCACACAATCTAGGGAAAGTTCTTATCGAAACCCTCAAGCAGAAGCAGGAGGTCCACTAAAGAAAGTAGGTACTGGATAAATTATTGTCGAGCAATGTCTGGTCGAAACCGTGTAGTGGAACTGCAAGAGGTCACCTTGGCGGAATCACAATTTACAACCCATCACCTCGTTAATCTAAAAAACTATTGTCCTTTTTCTGACAGGAACCCCTCTTCTTCCTAGCTTGCGGAAGCTGCTATTAGTAGCAACACTTTGACTCCTCCTGGAGCTTAGGGTGGCAACCAGTTCCTTCCATCCCTCTGTTCCTAGCACTATACCTTAGCTGGGACCACGACTCCAAATGCTGGGACTATGCTTCCTTCATTACAGATGATCTACATGTTTCTTTTGGCCTTCCAACCCGCCTTGCATCTTGAGGATTCGATTGAAAGGACTGCTTTGCTATGTTGTCATCGGGCTTTCTTAGTGTATGGCCAATCCAGCGCCACTTTCTCTGCTCGATGTCAACTTCCATTTTTTTCAATAAGCATATGTCTTCAGCATAGTCCAAAAATGTATTATTTTGTGAAATAGGTCTCATTGGATACCGTGACTCTCATGTTCACCCAGTCTCAGTGGCAGTCATAACATCATCAATAGCAAGTAGGAAAAAACTGGGTGACAATACAAATCAGAAAGCTGTCGATTAACTTAATTCACTTAATTAAAGTTGCCATTTACTTCGGAAATATGAACAGAATGGTGATACCACGCCAGTTAATACATTTCTTGAGATCTTTCTTTGGTAGCTTGACGATAACTCCGTCCTTCCGTTCCCTGGAAAAGTTTTCGTTTTCCCAAACATCCTTAACAAGTGGCACCAAAATACAGGCTAATAAGTCGGGGTCTGCTTTGAGGAATTCGACAGGTATGCAAGGGGGGGTCAAGGGGTCATGTCCCCGCCGAGAACTCAAGATAATTTTGTTGATTTGAAATAATTATTTAGTAACCACATACAAAAAAAAGCAAGTTGGTTACCTAGAAAGCTAATATGATTTTCGATTGGTAAATTCAGAATTCAATAGAAAATTTGAATGTTGGTAACTTGGATTTTAATAACGAATTTAATTTTCATGGCAATGAAATAGCTACCTACCATATTTTGTATTCAATTGATGAAACTTAGATTTTCTTCCTCGTACCTCAAATTTAAGATAACAACAAACTTCTCATATGATAATACATTCAAATCTTAAAATGTATGCATAAACAATCATAGGTTCCGTTTTAAGATGACAGCCAAAACCTTTTAACCAAACAGAAATTAAAGTCTGTAGTTGATTCCAAATGTTCACTCAGTAAAGTAAAGCCAATAGGATATTGAAAAAGAACATTTTATATTTCATACACCATAACACCATAATATAGAAATTGTTTTATTTGATTTCTGTATGACAGAGTAGATTATTTTTAAAAGCAAACAAAAATATCTACGTAATGTAAGTGACAACTTTCGATTTATTGTTATTCTAACCAAAAAATGTTAATGTGAACGAGAAATAGTCATAAATATATAAAACTATGATGAAAACTTATTATAAAAGGATTTTGTTTGTACTTATTAAACATTTATGATCGAACAATAATGTTGTTGATTGGTATGTGGATTATTTTTACAAAGGAACCTATGAATATCGTAATGCAAAAGTTTATAGCTATGGTAAAGGCGATTTCTTGGAACTCCTCCTTGGTGACCGTTTGACCAGTCAAATGGAATCCTTGACAAAAACGCGACAAGGTCCACAGAATTTAACAACTTTGTCAATTATTTTTATCAGAAAGGCTTTACTGGTAAGAAAGATAAAAAGATTAGGTATATTTGCTGTACATATTCATTTTGCCTTTCACTTTGCCATCCTGGCAGTGTTAAGCTGGCCATACACGACCGAGCCGAACAGCTCGGAGCTATTTGGTTCCGGTCTCTCATGGAGAAAATGAGACAGTTAGATGTTTTTTGTGAAAATTATACTCTACAATTTAATGAGATGGAGTGAGAAAGTGGGATTTTATTATTTAGTAACGGTGCGGTGGAGCGATTGGAAAGTTGGAAGCAAACATAACTGCTAGGCTTGCTGATTCCCCGCAGACGATGGAGCCGAACATTCGAAGGTTCATGTTCGTGGATTTTGGACTGGCTGAAAATCCAAATTCTTCGGCCGAACCAAACGAAACCATTCGAGTTTTCCCACTCACGGGCAATTTTGGTTCACCTACGGGCCGTTCGGCTCGTTTGTTCGGTCATGTATGGCCAGCTTAGAAACATAATTATTTTTTTTTTTTTCAAATCAGAAGCATTTACAAATCACTCCTGAACTTTTTTCACACTTTTATTGAAAAGCAACGAAAACGAATCTTTTCAATTAAAATACGAATTTGTAATGTATTTTAATTTGTCCACTATTGTTATTGTATAAGCAATTTGCCCAAGTGTTCATTTTTGAAAATCAGAACTATTGTTTTCATTTAAAGTAGTGAATATTTATATGTAACTGTTTACTTAAATTTCAGAAACAGAAAAGAGAGTAGCTAATATTATTTTACTAATCATTCCTGCAACTTCAATTCAAATTAGAACTAGCTGAAATAAAATAAATCCTGAACAAAATTCAAAACAAATTACCCCGCGAATCCAATATTTTTTCCTCAGTATTTTGATTGCTAAACTCAGATTCGTTGCTCAGGCAACTGGAGACTGCTGTATGCTGTTGCTGAGGTCCTCCAAAACAAAAAATGTAGGGCTGGCCACGAGACGAGACTCTGAGAGACTTTTGTAAGTCTCGGTCTCGTCAAAATCGAAAATTTTCTGTCTCGTCTCGGTCTCGTGTCGGTCTCGTATAATTAAGTCTCGTCTCGGTCTCGTCTCCGAAAAATACGATTTCCGGACAAACTGTTGATTATTGGAACGAAATATTTTCAATTATCGTTTGAATATGTGCAGAAGAAAATAAATATTTAACTGAAATTGGATTTTTTTAATTTATTAGACTCTCTGTAAATGTCGGTCCAAATATACAGTCTCGTCTCGGTTGCTTTAAAGGCAGTCTCGTCTCGTCTAGTCTCGGTCTCGTCATGCGAGATCGAGACCGAGACTTTTCTAGTCTTGTGGCCAGCCCTAAAAAAATGTTACATTAAGGTATAGAATCGAATAGCCCGTTATACTAATACTATACGTTTTCACTGGGCCAAATGAGGTAATTTCGTTGAAAATTTCCAAATGAGATCCGAAATAACATCATTTCCCATACAAATTATTATTTCCAAATGAGCTAATTTCAACCAATAGCGTAATGGTTAGTGCGTTGGACTTTCACGCTAGAGATCTAGGTTCATTTCCCAGCCTCGTCCACCTAAAAACTAAAAACTTCAGGGCTACTGTCTCTTTGGCGAATTGACATATCCTGGAAGAGTTATCGCTTGTCATGAATAAGTGCTTCTCATCTAACCGTTCGGATTTGGCATAAAATTGTAGGTCTCTCTCATTCCTGTCGACACGTGAACACAGGAATGTTTGCGAGTTTTTAGTCACTAGGCCTGGTTCCTCACGAGCCGTTGTGCCATCCAATTTATTTTTTATATAAATGTATTATAGTATAGTTAATTAAGACTTTTTCCCTTTTCTTGTATATACCCACAGTAAAATATAAAACAAAAAAATATAAGGCTCTTGACTTTTTATAAATAGTGCTTTGCATAAGTATAAACGCACCTGTAAAAATGCATTTTATAGAAAACTGGAAATGGAAGCGACAGCTTACTATTTTTTTATTTTATGGCATCAGTAAATTGAGCAAAAAAAAAAAAGACCGATATTTTCCCTAGTGTTGTTTAGAAAATAAAAACAGATTTTTTCGTATTGCAGTTTACCTTTTCATTATTTGTAATTATTTAGAGTTTTCTGCGTTGTGTAATTTCTTTCCCAGGTTACTTGGGATATCCAAAGGTCCATATGTCTAGATTGCATCGGTACCATTTCAGATCCAGCTTCCATAAAAACCCTTTTTACCGTGTCACATAACCTCTCAATGGGAACATTAAGGTTTAACCCTAATTTGCCGCCTTGTCGTTAAGATTGTTAGCAAAATCACGACAAATATATGTGTCACTAAGAGCGGTTATATTAAATCTTTGTCTTTACTTTACTTACTTAACTTTAGATGGCGCTCACAGCCCAGGATGGACTACGGCCGCAACCAACAAGCACTTCCAGCCAGCTCTGTCCCTAGCTAGCCGCTTCCATTTGCACACACCAAATTGGTTTAGGTCGTTCTCCACTGTGAGCACCATTGTTATGGGTTCTTCCTCTGCTGCTTACACCATCATCGGGGCTAGATTCGAAAACTCGTCGTGGAGGTGCGTTGCTGTCCATACGGGCCACGTGCCCCACCCCAGCCATTTCAGCCGCTCTAATTTCAGCTTTTTGATCAGGTCACCGTCGCTGTATGGCAAGTACAGCTCGTCGTTGAATCTTCTCCTCCACACTGCACTCCTTCGATATACACCGGACCGAAAATCACACGAACAATCTTCCATTCGTCGGAATGTAGCTCTGGATGATGGTGACTTCGCGAATTTCAGAGTTAAATCTTGCGGCCATTATCCACGCCGAGCCTGGTTCCTAGGAAATGAAGGTTTTTTTAGGCTTCGTATTCAGCATAAAGCCAACGACATTCAGGCTTGTACCTCTACGTCTACATGTCTTCTACTGCCCAGAATACAGCATCCTCGCCAGTCCTGAGTTTCCATTTTATTTAGAACAATACCTTATAAGCTTATAAGTTAATCCTGCACTGGAAATATTATTTTTTTCCCACAGTTACTCTCAAAGGTAGGATGCGTGTTGAATGAACTTTTAAAAGCATACACATACGATACGCCCACACTTTCAAAAAAAAATGGAGGCCAAAATATAAATCGACATTTTGTTGTAGCTGTAACTGCTCATTCCTTTGTCATTTTGTAAAATCAAATAAAGGCTTTTCTTTGATGGATTTGAGGAAAACTAGATGGGTATAATAAGAGTGTAAAGGTAGGCATATGGGATTAGGGTTTTCTTCGTTTTTTTTTCATCAAATCTCTTGAGGAACGATGCGCAAATTGGGCTCCAAAGGTAGATATTTTTTTGTTGCGTTCATTGTAAAGTATTATGTGAGGAGAATACCGGTAAATTGAAGAAAAGAAATGACATGAATTTTAATTTGAGATAAAGGATCTGTTTATTTTTTGGTAAAATGAGTGAGTGTACTGACCCTAATACAGAACTATAAGAAATTGTTTTGGATAGTAGTCTTTTTTTTGTTCTTGAAATAAGAAAAGGATTTCGTTTTGACGTTTTAAAAAGGTAGCTATAAGAAAAGCATTGGAAAATAACACAAGAAAGATAACGTTCTTCGTTTAGCTTTTGGTTGTTGTTGTGGGAACCATTTAGGGTTAACAAATGTCTTCACATTTCTTTAGCTTTGGGTTCTTTTACGGTGTATAGATATGAAAATTTCTTTATACGAGTATTTAAGAACTTCTGTATATTGAATGTCTTGTTTTGATTGTAGGTATACGTGGAAGTAGGTTGATTTAGGGAATCACCTCGGCTACAATCCATCTTGTTCTGTTTGTGGAAATGTGTTTGAGCTTTTCCCAACTTTTTTCCAGATTTTGAGTTTTCTTCTTAACTGTTGTACGCTAGGTTAATTTTTGGCCTCCAGGTCTTCTACCATCTTAAGTTAAATGGTCCCGCTCCGTTTTTATGTCATTATATAATCTTAACTTATTATATACCTCCAATTTTCATCCTCGTCAAGCTTTAAAGCACAAGAAGAAAAATCTGTCAATAAATTTGCACGTCAGTCTAGTGGGATCGCATATATTCACATGTACCTGCATGAATATCATAATATTTATATTCATCTGTACTCAATTCATCTCCCTTAAAAGCTTTGCTATCGTATGTTTTTTTGTCTCATCTTCCCTGGTGAGTACAATTTTAGTAAATGTTCTACCGGTAGCTATATAGTTTCTACATACATACATATATCCTCTTTGATTTTATTTCATCTCAATCAAAAGAACAACAACTATAACATATTAAAACTGAGGTTCATTCGCAATCACAAGCTTTTCGTTCATTGGTTCGCGTCATGGCAAAATGCGATCACCCGTGTTGCATTTGGCTGACCAGGCTAGCTTTAAAATATTTGAACGATTATTGCAGCAAATTTTATTTTGTAAGTGAAGTCTGTCAGAACAAATGTTTCTGTTCAGATTCCAATTTAGTATTTGATCTGTTCACATCTTGGAAAGCTGAGTTTGATGCACAAACCAAGAAAAAAGCCATCGAAGAAAAATCAAACCACCAACTACTTGTTCAATATATTGACGAGCTATCTAGCTTAGTGATTCGACTGAAACAAAAAAATAACAAAATCCATTAAAAAACTTGAATCTTATTTCACTGAAAGTCTGAATAACTGCGCTGATGAAACCAGTAAGGTAAATAATAACTTAACAATGACGATAGAAATTAAAAACAATAATGAATGTTCTGAAATATCTAATGGGCCAAATTTAATTGAAAAAAATACTGAAAATAACACCCGTAAACTTGACACTTTAGTATCTAACACTACGAAAACAAGTGAAATGATATGTTTTTCGAGATAACGATAAAGATAATATAAATATAAATGAAGAACTGAACACGACTAAATCTCTTGTTAATGTTGTTACTGACGAAATAAGGTTATCAAGCAATAAGAAATACGTTGCTTCATGTTCAAATAGTACTCTAACGAATGATCAAACACTTTCTACGATATTGCAAGAAACGACATTGCATGACGAACTAGCTGAACTAATTAGTAACACTGATGATAAAGCAAATGACAAAAACGCAGATAAAATGGGAAATGAATATGTTGCAGAAAGAATATCAATATGTTTTTCCTCACAAACGACCAATAAAGACTTCCAACTTTTGGAAAATGTAAATAAAGTATCATCTCTCAATATTGAAAACATTCCTTTTACAGAACAACCACAAATTCAGCTTAAACCACCAACAAAAAATCCCTTTAAAGTGCCACCGCTACATTTGCCACCACCGATCGTTGAGAATCAGTTACCTTTTACCGCAAGGATTACAAAAGAAAGCAACTTTACATACAAAATGCCGAAAGCTTGACATCAGAATCTGATATTGAAGCTTACATAAGAAAAAAAAATTAATATATGCAATAATATCATCTGCAATCAAATTGTTCCATGGACCATAAAAAGATGTGATCTCAAGTTTACCAATTTCAAAGTTAGTATTCCTGATTACTTCCTTTCTGTGCTCCTTAACTCCAATAAATGGCCTAGTAAAGTGTCAGTACGAGAGTTTGTGCCTAATACTAACATAAATCATCCTAAGAGATCAAATTTTCAAAAAACAAGACGCTATTCCGCAGGGAACTAAAGATTTATTATCAAAATATGTCTGGGATGAGGGGCGATTTAAATGAACTTCACTGTCTTTCGTCATCAACTGAATTCAACAGCATTATTCTTACCGAAACTTCGTTAAAAAGTGAACATTAAAATGCTGAAATATTTGATTCATCATGGCAGGTTCTTCGATGCGATAGGATTCTTGAACTAAATCAAAACAATGGCGGTGGTTTTTTAATCGCTATTCATACATCGATTCTCTGTTTTCCAGTAAACTGTGGACTTATTGACACAGACAGCAATCTTCTACAACAATATTGGGCCAAGATCATCACAAAGAATGTCTGAGTGCACAGAGAAAAATCAGATTTTGATTTGTTGTTCCGAAATTCTCCTGATGCTTATCTCCAATTGCGTTTTTTTTCGCAAAATTAGCTTAATTCTAAGGGTAAATTGTTGTTTCATTTAGCATGTTAATTGTTAAGCCCCCACCCCATTTTTTTCAATTATCTCTTCAAGTCTTAGCCCAAACTTAGACTTGAAAGTCCCTAGAGTCAAGCCAGTTCTTGTCAAATTCTTGTCAAGCCCTAGTCTAGAGCTGTCTTTTCTTGTCTCAATTTTCTGTCGTTGTTAATTATTCGTATCATCGACCTTAATTTTTTGCACTATAACTTCATGCTTTTACCCCAACCTAATTCCTTTGGGGCTTAGCTAAAAAAATACATAACATGCAAATTGCTTAGCCGTAGCCTCGATATTTTGTGTGACTCTTATCAAGCTTCACTGCTTAGCAATATCTAAGACGAATATAAAATTATTCACGTTGTAATGTATTGATTTCTATATTTCAATCAGTTTTAAGAATCGGCTTTGGGGGGAGCTTTAGCCCCTATAGTCACCCCCTGGATCCGGCACTGCTACTGAGAGAACCTTACCACAAGAAACAAAAATGATGATGTAGTAAGCAACCATGTGTCGATTTTTATCTCAGCTAAACTGAATGGGAATGTACGAATTTGGGAATTGGTTTTAACGAATTGCTCAGTTAATTCCATCACCGAAACCCTAATGATGGTTAACCTTCCGAAGGCAAGCGGGGTGACCCATCACCCCACTTATTGAGAAAAACCGTAATTTATTTTGTTTCTGTTATTGTTTCTTCCCCTCGTTCGATCTATTCTCTAATTACATTGTAGGTAGTTAGTTGCTTGTATTAACTTGTCGAGGTAAGTCATAATTTTTGTTTTATTTAATTTTAAATTTTAACTTGGGGTTACCAGTAATCCCCTTTGCTGTTTACGTGTACCTACTTTTTTTCTGGAGCTAACTTTGATTTTTGGTGAATTTTCGGTGGTGAAGTTTCGAAGTAATTATTTGAAGAATTTTACATTACAACTGGCAGAGCCCCATATGAAACGTCGATTGACTACAAATTTGCCGCGAGAATTACGATGCACTTTACACGATATTCTAAATATGACGGAAGGAGCTCCTGCAGATGAACCCCCGGCAAAATTACAGATGCAGGCAAGGTGTGCACTGTGTCCAAGAAAACGGGACAAAAAAGTTAAAACTTCTTGCATAAAATGCCAAGTTCCCGCTTGCTCTGAACATCGCAGAGATATTTGCCTTAACTGCATATAATGTACAAAATTATGTACTTAGATTTTAAAAAATCTTGTTTTATTTACAATAAAAGGCGGTGGGGTGATGGACAACCCCACTTGTTGTTCACGTAGGTAAAAAAAAAAGCCTTGCCTTCGGAAGGTTAAGTACGATGGAAAGTGTTCTTTACACCTTCTGAGCTGATCCTCATCCGTAACCAGCAACAAGACGTCTAAATCCCTTACAAGATGTTGTTTCCACTTACTTCCCACCATTCCTTTGTTAGTTTTATTAGGGCGAGACGAGATTCGCGAGATTTTTGTAAGTCTTGTCCCAGTCTCGTCTCCGACAAATACAATTTCCGGACAACCTGTGTGGATTATTGGAACGAAATATTTTCGATACGTCAAACTATAATTTAGCCTCCTTATACGCTGTACCAAAAAAGGCTCCGTACAGCTTCAACTTTTTTTTGTTTGCTAAAATATTATTTAAAGTAGGTACTACTTACATTTGAGAGAATATGACTATAAATGAAAGAAATAATTAAACATTGAAACTCACATTTTTATTTACCCCTTCAAAAATCCTGAACAAAAAAAGAATTTTTCCTACAGGGTGATTCACCTAAAGGTCTAATATGAAGTTAGAGCGCGTAGGTTGGGGTCGAAACACTCACAAACTCGTATAAGAAAGCGGGAATCATTACCCCTCCCGTAGAGGCAGGAAGGGCAATTATCAAAAAACATTGACATAAAACAGAAAAAAAATGGTTAAAAAACAACGGTAACCTGTACAACAACGTGCTTTACTTTTTTGAAAGCCCAGAAATCCCTTCTTTTATACTATTTTTAAATAAAGTTGTTGTAGTGAACAGTTTTCGAAAAATTTATTTTCAAACTTAAAATTTTGAAAAAAAAAAAAATGAACACAAAAATGTGAAACTAATTTTTTTCAAAAGTTTTCTTTGTTAGGTACTATTTTCGTTTTCAAAATTCAATGCTCCAATGGATTCTCAGTCAATCGCTGAAATAGGGATGGCTCTAGGATGGCTTAAGACTATTCGGCTACAATCCATCTTGTTCTGTTTGTGGAAATGTGTTTGAGCTTTTCCCAACTTTTTTCCAGATTTTGAGTTTTCTTCTTAACTGTTGTACGCTAGGTTAATTTTTGGCCTCCAGGTCTTCTACCATCTTAAGTTAAATGGTCCCGCTCCGTTTTTATGTCATTATATAATCTTAACTTATTATATACCTCCAATTTTCATCCTCGTCAAGCTTTAAAGCACAAGAAGAAAAATCTGTCAATAAATTTGCACGTCAGTCTAGTGGGATCGCATATATTCACATGTACCTGCATGAATATCATAATATTTATATTCATCTGTACTCAATTCATCTCCCTTAAAAGCTTTGCTATCGTATGTTTTTTTGTCTCATCTTCCCTGGTGAGTACAATTTTAGTAAATGTTCTACCGGTAGCTATATAGTTTCTACATACATACATATATCCTCTTTGATTTTATTTCATCTCAATCAAAAGAACAACAACTATAACATATTAAAACTGAGGTTCATTCGCAATCACAAGCTTTTCGTTCATTGGTTCGCGTCATGGCAAAATGCGATCACCCGTGTTGCATTTGGCTGACCAGGCTAGCTTTAAAATATTTGAACGATTATTGCAGCAAATTTTATTTTGTAAGTGAAGTCTGTCAGAACAAATGTTTCTGTTCAGATTCCAATTTAGTATTTGATCTGTTCACATCTTGGAAAGCTGAGTTTGATGCACAAACCAAGAAAAAAGCCATCGAAGAAAAATCAAACCACCAACTACTTGTTCAATATATTGACGAGCTATCTAGCTTAGTGATTCGACTGAAACAAAAAAATAACAAAATCCATTAAAAAACTTGAATCTTATTTCACTGAAAGTCTGAATAACTGCGCTGATGAAACCAGTAAGGTAAATAATAACTTAACAATGACGATAGAAATTAAAAACAATAATGAATGTTCTGAAATATCTAATGGGCCAAATTTAATTGAAAAAAATACTGAAAATAACACCCGTAAACTTGACACTTTAGTATCTAACACTACGAAAACAAGTGAAATGATATGTTTTTCGAGATAACGATAAAGATAATATAAATATAAATGAAGAACTGAACACGACTAAATCTCTTGTTAATGTTGTTACTGACGAAATAAGGTTATCAAGCAATAAGAAATACGTTGCTTCATGTTCAAATAGTACTCTAACGAATGATCAAACACTTTCTACGATATTGCAAGAAACGACATTGCATGACGAACTAGCTGAACTAATTAGTAACACTGATGATAAAGCAAATGACAAAAACGCAGATAAAATGGGAAATGAATATGTTGCAGAAAGAATATCAATATGTTTTTCCTCACAAACGACCAATAAAGACTTCCAACTTTTGGAAAATGTAAATAAAGTATCATCTCTCAATATTGAAAACATTCCTTTTACAGAACAACCACAAATTCAGCTTAAACCACCAACAAAAAATCCCTTTAAAGTGCCACCGCTACATTTGCCACCACCGATCGTTGAGAATCAGTTACCTTTTACCGCAAGGATTACAAAAGAAAGCAACTTTACATACAAAATGCCGAAAGCTTGACATCAGAATCTGATATTGAAGCTTACATAAGAAAAAAAAATTAATATATGCAATAATATCATCTGCAATCAAATTGTTCCATGGACCATAAAAAGATGTGATCTCAAGTTTACCAATTTCAAAGTTAGTATTCCTGATTACTTCCTTTCTGTGCTCCTTAACTCCAATAAATGGCCTAGTAAAGTGTCAGTACGAGAGTTTGTGCCTAATACTAACATAAATCATCCTAAGAGATCAAATTTTCAAAAAACAAGACGCTATTCCGCAGGGAACTAAAGATTTATTATCAAAATATGTCTGGGATGAGGGGCGATTTAAATGAACTTCACTGTCTTTCGTCATCAACTGAATTCAACAGCATTATTCTTACCGAAACTTCGTTAAAAAGTGAACATTAAAATGCTGAAATATTTGATTCATCATGGCAGGTTCTTCGATGCGATAGGATTCTTGAACTAAATCAAAACAATGGCGGTGGTTTTTTAATCGCTATTCATACATCGATTCTCTGTTTTCCAGTAAACTGTGGACTTATTGACACAGACAGCAATCTTCTACAACAATATTGGGCCAAGATCATCACAAAGAATGTCTGAGTGCACAGAGAAAAATCAGATTTTGATTTGTTGTTCCGAAATTCTCCTGATGCTTATCTCCAATTGCGTTTTTTTTCGCAAAATTAGCTTAATTCTAAGGGTAAATTGTTGTTTCATTTAGCATGTTAATTGTTAAGCCCCCACCCCATTTTTTTCAATTATCTCTTCAAGTCTTAGCCCAAACTTAGACTTGAAAGTCCCTAGAGTCAAGCCAGTTCTTGTCAAATTCTTGTCAAGCCCTAGTCTAGAGCTGTCTTTTTTTGTCTCAATTTTCTGTCGTTGTTAATTATTCGTATCATCGACCTTAATTTTTTGCACTATAACTTCATGCTTTTACCCCAACCTAATTCCTTTGGGGCTTAGCTAAAAAAATACATAACATGCAAATTGCTTAGCCGTAGCCTCGATATTTTGTGTGACTCTTATCAAGCTTCACTGCTTAGCAATATCTAAGACGAATATAAAATTATTCACGTTGTAATGTATTGATTTCTATATTTCAATCAGTTTTAAGAATCGGCTTTGGGGGGAGCTTTAGCCCCTATAGTCACCCCCTGGATCCGGCACTGCTACTGAGAGAACCTTACCACAAGAAACAAAAATGATGATGTAGTAAGCAACCATGTGTCGATTTTTATCTCAGCTAAACTGAATGGGAATGTACGAATTTGGGAATTGGTTTTAACGAATTGCTCAGTTAATTCCATCACCGAAACCCTAATGATGGTTAACCTTCCGAAGGCAAGCGGGGTGACCCATCACCCCACTTATTGAGAAAAACCGTAATTTATTTTGTTTCTGTTATTGTTTCTTCCCCTCGTTCGATCTATTCTCTAATTACATTGTAGGTAGTTAGTTGCTTGTATTAACTTGTCGAGGTAAGTCATAATTTTTGTTTTATTTAATTTTAAATTTTAACTTGGGGTTACCAGTAATCCCCTTTGCTGTTTACGTGTACCTACTTTTTTTCTGGAGCTAACTTTGATTTTTGGTGAATTTTCGGTGGTGAAGTTTCGAAGTAATTATTTGAAGAATTTTACATTACAACTGGCAGAGCCCCATATGAAACGTCGATTGACTACAAATTTGCCGCGAGAATTACGATGCACTTTACACGATATTCTAAATATGACGGAAGGAGCTCCTGCAGATGAACCCCCGGCAAAATTACAGATGCAGGCAAGGTGTGCACTGTGTCCAAGAAAACGGGACAAAAAAGTTAAAACTTCTTGCATAAAATGCCAAGTTCCCGCTTGCTCTGAACATCGCAGAGATATTTGCCTTAACTGCATATAATGTACAAAATTATGTACTTAGATTTTAAAAAATCTTGTTTTATTTACAATAAAAGGCGGTGGGGTGATGGACAACCCCACTTGTTGTTCACGTAGGTAAAAAAAAAGCCTTGCCTTCGGAAGGTTAAGTACGATGGAAAGTGTTCTTTACACCTTCTGAGCTGATCCTCATCCGTAACCAGCAACAAGACGTCTAAATCCCTTACAAGATGTTGTTTCCACTTACTTCCCACCATTCCTTTGTTAGTTTTATTAGGGCGAGACGAGATTCGCGAGATTTTTGTAAGTCTTGTCCCAGTCTCGTCTCCGACAAATACAATTTCCGGACAACCTGTGTGGATTATTGGAACGAAATATTTTCGATACGTCAAACTATAATTTAGCCTCCTTATACGCTGTACCAAAAAAGGCTCCGTACAGCTTCAACTTTTTTTTGTTTGCTAAAATATTATTTAAAGTAGGTACTACTTACATTTGAGAGAATATGACTATAAATGAAAGAAATAATTAAACATTGAAACTCACATTTTTATTTACCCCTTCAAAAATCCTGAACAAAAAAAGAATTTTTCCTACAGGGTGATTCACCTAAAGGTCTAATATGAAGTTAGAGCGCGTAGGTTGGGGTCGAAACACTCACAAACTCGTATAAGAAAGCGGGAATCATTACCCCTCCCGTAGAGGCAGGAAGGGCAATTATCAAAAAACATTGACATAAAACAGAAAAAAAATGGTTAAAAAACAACGGTAACCTGTACAACAACGTGCTTTACTTTTTTGAAAGCCCAGAAATCCCTTCTTTTATACTATTTTTAAATAAAGTTGTTGTAGTGAACAGTTTTCGAAAAATTTATTTTCAAACTTAAAATTTTGAAAAAAAAAAAAATGAACACAAAAATGTGAAACTAATTTTTTTCAAAAGTTTTCTTTGTTAGGTACTATTTTCGTTTTCAAAATTCAATGCTCCAATGGATTCTCAGTCAATCGCTGAAATAGGGATGGCTCTAGGATGGCTTAAGACTATTAGAGACTTTTTTGTTCAGGAATTTTGAAGGGGGTGGATTCAATGAATTTTGGTTTAATTTGTTTGAAATAAAAATGTGAGTTTTTTTGTTTAATTAAAAGTATTTCTTTCATTTATAGTCAATAGTCTAAGAAAGATAGGATCGGACCAGGAACAAATTAATTCACGAAATTTTCTTACTGGTATCGACGCAGAATTTTATCCTCAAAAACATATCCAAAGTCCCCCAAAATCCTCGAATTGACTTTTTGTATAGACGCATTTTAAGAGGTGGAGAGGGGAGGGAGGCGGCAGTTTGTCTAGCTGAAAAATTTGTTGTAATACAATCTAATCAGATGATACATGTTTTTAGGGTTCTTTTCAACGCTTATTCTAAAGAGACCAAAACTGAAAAGATACATGTATCCTGTGAAAAGTTCATGTTATTTTTATGGAATGATCACTTTTTTTTAAAGTATAACAAGTAATAAATTACCCAAAACCATTTTAGAATAATGGGATTATAATGAAATTTGGTATAAATGTTTCAATAGACATGTTTATCAAGAATCAAAAGAGTCCCCAAAAATATCTGTGGTAAAATGGTGTTTTTTTAGGCCGAGCTGTTAGTGCGTCATTATTACCATAATATCTATGAATAAGTTTTGACACTGATGACATTCGCTAAAAATATTAAATATGTCATGGCTTCCAAGTATCAAAAGAGTCCATTAAAATAACTTGATCCAAAAAGTTATTTTAGAGAGCTTTATGTTTGACCTGCCCTATACGGAGCAAAATGTTAGGTCTTACGCAAAATTGTATTTTCGTGCAATGGAGTTGGTACATATGACATATGATATATGATTTAAATGTACTTTTTAACACCGAATCTAATAAATGAAACACAAATATGATACAAGCAACATAAACAAAGTTAGATTAATTTTCAAGAAAAAATTACTGTTTTTTCCGTTAAGCAGGTCAAACATTACACGCCCAAAAAACACCCTTGGGCCTTAGATATTTGTACGGACTCTTTTCATCCTTAGGTTTCAATATAAATTTAATATTTTTAGAAAATTTCATAATTTACGAATTTGTTGATGGATGTTATGGTAATAATCACTCAGTTGCATCTCTCCGTCAAAAAAAAACCCTTTTAACCACAGACATTTTTGGAGACTCTTCTGATTCTTGGAAAACGTGCCAAATGAAACATTTATACCAAATTTCATTAAAATCCCATTATCTTAAAATGGTTTTGGGTAACTTACTACTTGTTGTACTTTAAAGAAAGTGATCATTCCATAAAAATGACATTTACTTTCCGCAGGATACATGTATCTTTTCAGTTTTAGTCTCTTTAGAATCAGCGTTGAAAAGCACACTAAAAATATGTGTCACATGATTAGATTGAATTACAACAAATTTTTTAGCTTGACAAACTGCCGCCTCCCTCCCCTCTCCACCTCTTAAAATGCGTCTATACACAAAGTCAATTCGAGGATTTTGGGGGACTTTGGATATGTTGTTGAGGATAAAATTCTCCGTCGATACCAGCAATCAAATTTCATGAATTAATTTGTCCCCGGTTGCCCATATTAAATTTCCCATCTTTACTAAACTACAAATGTTAGTAGTACTTTAAATAATATTTTAGCAAACAGAAAAAAGTTGAAGCTGTACGGAGACTTTTTTGATACAGTGAATGTAGTTTGAATATGTGCAGAAGAAAATAAATAGGTATTTAACTGAAATTGGATTTTTCAATTGTAAGGCTAGGCGCATATTGAGATGCGTCCGACGCGTGTGACGTGACCTGACCAGTGTCGCACGACACGATTATAGTAACGTGTCATGCCGTTCAACGCACATTAATTCGCGTGTCAAAATACATATTTATTGAAGCAAAAGTCGTCTGCCATATTGATAATAATTGAAATATACATTAGGTAATTTAAAGAAAAAAACAATTAATTTCTAAAAAGTAAACGATTTTTTATTTTCAAAATCAACGAGAGCTTAATATTTAATTTTTTGACAAAAAAAAGCGCCGGAAAACTGTGTTTCGATCGATTTTCGGAAAACGCGTATCAGGTCATGTCGAGTCGCTCTATGAATATGCGTTGCTCTATTGATTTATATTGTACTGTGTCGCGTCGAACGCGTCTCAATATGCGCCTGGCCTAAATTTCGGTCCAAATATACAGTCTCGTCTCGGATGCTTAAAAGGCAGTCTCGTCTCGGTATCGTCTCGGATGCTTAAAAGGCAGTCTCGTTTCGTCTCGTCTCGGTCTTGTCATGCGAGACCGAGACTTTTCTCGTCTCGTGGCCAGCCCTAATAAAAAAATGGGCACGACTGGATCGCACAAACTTACTTTCGTAGCTAACAACTTGAACGTAGCTCAAAACTGACAATTTGCATATGTAGTGGTTCTATAACATTATGATATCATTAAAAATGTTTTAAAAACAATTTAATATATAAATTTTTACTAAAAATTACAATAAATTTGTTTTTTAATAGCTAAAAAAGATAGAGCTAAAAAAAAGTATGCCATCTGATTTGTTTGATAAATAGAGCGGTTTTTTTTTAAATAATTTTTTATATATAAAAATTCTTGAAAATTAAAAAAAATTAAATTTGGTATGCCAACCTTTAGTATTTAATAAAATATAATTTTTCACAAAATTTAAAAAAAAAATCAATAATCCGTTTTCAAGATATTGAATTTTCAAAAAAAACTTTTATTTTTTTATAAATTTTTTGTAAAATTGTACATGCAAAAGTGTTAAAACTTCAGAGAACCTCTTACATAAAAATTTGGTTGAAATCGATGACAGACGGACAGGCAGACAGACGGACAGACAGACAGAATTGCGAGACCCACTTTTTTCGCGTTCTCCATAATCGTAGTGTTAGGGAAAATTATTATCTCGAATTTTTTTTTTGCACGAATCCTAAACTTGCCCTATACTCTTCGTATATCGCAAGTAAAAAGAGGAAATCGCGTTCCAACCCTATAATGTAAATATATTATATAGTGTCTAGTAGTTTAAATACCTATTTCTGTTATTTTTGTAATCAGATAAGTATGTAAGTAGTCGTCGAGCCAAGAAAATTTAGGATTAATTACAAGCTATACTGTTGTTATAAAATATTGTAATTAGTAGAATATTAAGAAACTGTGTTAATTAAAAAACTTCATAACTAAAAATCAATACTTTCTTTATACCTTATAGTTTTTGATCTTATTAAAACATTTTCCAATTAAAAGTTTTAAGTATTAAGAAAACTAAACAATGAAAGATTATGTACATTTTGTAGGTCTGTCACTCTCAACGTTCATTAAATATTTATTTTAATTTAAAATAAAACCTATTTCATGTACATTATAATACAAGTTCTTTCTTAAAATTCACATCACGAGGTGTATCTGCTTGGAAAACTAAAAGCATATCCTACTTAACTAATCGTACACGTTAAGACTTTTAATATTTATAATCATTTTATTACACCATAAACTTTGTGAGTTCTTGGCTTAAGTTAAAATTATATTAAAATGATGGAACAAGGGAGTATATGTAGAATAATACCAGAGACTATAGATATTCCCAAGTGGGACATTAGTCAAAAAAACACAGTAATAAATTTAAGAAACAAGAACAACAACAAAAATACGAAACTAAAAACCTTATAGCGACATAAAGTATACCTACCACACGACATATCCCTTTCCATAATAATAAAGTAACACGTTTCTAAAGGGATTCTTTTTTGTGGAAAATATTATAATCTTTATGTATGTTCGTTCATTGAAATTCTTCAAATGAATTCCTTTTTCCTTCCTTTAAAAAGGCCTGCGTTGGTTGTTCCTGTATGCCTGTGTACCTTCTACTACATATATTCAACCGCAAAATTAGTATACCGCAGATTTATTTTTTTTGTTCAGTTTTGCACCAAGGGAACAAGAAAAAAAGCGTATTTAAATGTAACAAAACAAGCAAAATAGGTATACCAATTCAAAAATAAAAAATTGAAACACACACACCAGGGACAACAGTCGAAATCTGGTAAAGGGAAACGGAAACGTGTGTAAAATTAAATTCTTGCGAACAATGTATTCTGACATCATTGCTATTAAAAAATACTTAGCACTTCCCGGGATCAGGGCTGCATTCAGTGGTTTTGTTATTCAAGGATTTGTTAGTTGATAAATGTTTTGCTCCGGCCAATATTTATATTGGCCGTGTTTTTTGAGAGCGACTAGCAACTCAGTAAAAGTTTTACACGGAAAACACAAACAAAATTCTCTATAATAATTTGTTTTGTTATTGTTTTGCGTGTAAAAATGTTGCTGAGTTGCTAGCCACTCTCCCAAAAAACACGGCTATTCAAATAATTCATTACAAAAAAAAAACTAATGTCCAGTTTTCAGTAGATTTTTAACTCTAAGATTTTTTAACTCTAGAAAAAGATTTGTCTATAATTATGTCAAGAAGCCGTTAGTCCAGAGTTTACTCAGCAAAATTGGTGAGTTAACTCGGGTTAACCTTAACCCCACACTGAAAAAACCGACCCTGAGTGGTCAAAATTGGAAGTTTTTAGGTTGATGGGAGGGGGGGAGGACATGTGGTAGGAAGGAGGAAATACGATAAACTTTATTCGAAAGCTTTTAACTTGAAGGAAAAAACTATAAATTAAATATTTTTTTAAATAACTTTGAAGTATGTACCTACCTACGGTTTTTCAGAATTATGATCAAATAAACATTTGCAGGATTCTGAAAAAATCAACAAGGATAATGACGATATATTCGGAATATCCCAAAACATGTAAACGGTTATTAGCTAAACAAATCCCAAAACTTTGTTTGCATTATTGGAGTTTTTGGTGCCCTGGTATATGTACAATACCTACAGTTTTATCAAAATCCTAAGAGCCGTTTTCGAGAAAACTTGATAAAACCAAAATCGTTGCACGTATGGCATTAACCCGTTCTAGGTGAGCTAAAACAAAAGTTCGTACGTCCTGATGTGCATCGAGCTAGAGCCTTAACAGTTGGACGGATTTGCTTCAAATTTTGTATAAAAGCATTTTTATGTAATTCCGACTTTCAAACTTTTAATTTAGCTCATCTTGAACTGGTAGCTGCCATACAGTGATTTCGACTTTATCAAGTTATCTCTTCGCACCTAAAAGTAATCTCTAGAATGATTTTAATTATGCTGGTTACCAATTTTTTTCTAAAAATTCAAATAACGATATTAAAGTTTTGGGGTTTTTTGAGTAAATTGCCATTTTTACTTGTTTTGAGATATTACCGAATATCTCGTCATTGGATTAGCTCTTATGTTGTATTTTTATGCTTCTTAGTTAGGGGGCAGTTATAGTTATCATTGAAAACCATCATTGAAAATATTAATTGTCAATTTTGAGAGATTTTGAAGAAAAAATAAATGATTATTTTGATGCAAAAGTAAAGCTAATTGACTTAATAATTATTTCTAGGTAAAACAAAATTCAATTTGGCTCAATTTTTCTCATAAAATGACTTTTAGTTTTTCAATGATGAACTAACTACCTTACCAATGATCATTGAAATAATTAAAAGTTACTTTATGGGGAAGATAAAGGTCAAAATTAATTTTTTTTGGAGGAGAAATAATTTTGAAGTCGTAAGATATATTTCTGCATTTAAATATTCAATGATTAAACAATCGAAGGCCCCCAAAATCAACAGCTTACTTTTTCAATGATGGTTTTCAATGATAGCTATAACTGGCCCCTTAGTAAAAAAAAAATTGCATTTAAAACTTGTACGAAGCATTTTGTTTTTCCCAAAAACTAAAATAAAAAAAAACAAACATTTTATACTTCAACGTTTTTGTCTACATTTGTTTTTTGTATAACGATATATTTATTTATTTAATCCGTTAAATTACTAACATTACTGAATCATTCTCATTAAAATTACTATCAATGCCTAGCTACATACATTCTAGTTGTTAGCAACAAGACCAAGTTCGTGAGGGATGAGTGATATTAAAGCATGTGAAACATCTCAACATCGATGTTAAGATTCAAACATGGAATTTTAAGGAGGTAACAACAATTTGAAAAATAATATTACAATTAATTCTGCAAATAAAATGTAGAGGGAGTGATTTTTGCCTTCTTTAAGCACTCGTTACATCAAAGAACTTCTGTCTATGAACTCATGTTTATAAAAAAAAAAATAACATTCGATGTGGCTCCAAACTTTTAGCACCTCATATATGGGATATTCTTAAAAAAAAGTATGTCATCTAAAATGTCAGTAATTGGTCAAAAAAGGTCAACTAGTTTCAGAAATTGGTCAGCCAAAGGAAATTTTTAATCAATGGTTAAAGTTTTTTAAGGTCACCAACTATTTTTGGCACCTCATTTATGGGATATTCGCAAAAAAATGTACCATACGAAAGGCCACCGACTTTTGATAAAAGGTCAGCAAGTTTCAGTAATTGATCAGCTATAGTTTTTTTTTAATGAATTTTTAAAGTTTGTTTCAAGGTCACAGTATAAGAATTTTAGCATCTCATTTATAGAATTTAAAACAAAATGAGTATGCCATCTAAAAGGTCAGTAATTGGTCAAAAAAGGTCAGCTACTTTCAGTAATTGGTCAGCCATAGAATTTTTTTAATAATTGTTTTAAAAATTGTCAAGGTCAAAACTATTTTAAGCACCTCATTTATGGGATATTCGAACAAAATATACACCATCTGAAAGGTTACTTAGACCTCATAAAAGGTCAACTGATTTCGGTAATTGGTCAGCTAATGTTTTTGTTTAATTGAATTTTTAAAATTTATTTTTTCAAGGTCGTATAAGACTTTTAGCACTTTTAGCGAATGAAGTATACCATTTGAAAGGCCAACGGCTCGTTATAAATGGTCAGCTAGTTTTAGTAATTGGTCGGCCATAGGATGGTTTTTATGAATTTTTGAAGTTTTTTTGTCTTTCAAAGCCGTATAAGACTTTAAGCACCTAATTTATCGAATTTCCAAAAAGAAAGATACCATTTGAAAGGTTATTAAATTTTCATAGAAGGTCAATATGTTTCAGAAATTGGTCAGTCATAGGTTTTTTAAATGAATTTTAAAAGATTGTTTCAGGGTTACAGTATAAGAGTCATCATTAAAAAAAACTATGGCTGACCAATTACTGAAACTAGCTGATCTTTTATCACAAGTCGGTGGTCTTTCGAATGGTACACTTTTTTTGCGAATATCCCATAAATGAGGTGCCAAAAATAGTTGGTGACCTTAAACAACTTTCACCGTTGTTTTTAGAGAATAAAATAAAATAAAAACACTTGTTAATTACATAAATATGTATATAAAAACCTTATTTAATTACAATAAAGGCCGACGCGTTTCGTCTTCTTAGGACATCTTCAGGGCACATGTCTTTAGAAGACGAAACACGTCGGCCTTTATTGTAATTAAATAAAGTATTTATATACATATTTGTGGAATTAACAAAAAAAAAAAATAAGTGGCTAACAATAACTCTATTGAGTATATTTAATCCATTGATTACAAATTTCCTATAGCTGACTAGTTATTTTAGCTTTCAATGCTTTTGAAGTATTAAAATCATCGATGTGGAGAAAAATAAGTCACCATATACCTACACATAATTTTTTGTACGTACGACTTGATTCATTCATGCTAATTTATTAAAGATCGGTTTTCAAACATTAAAATCAACGAAGTTAGGAAGAAATAATGGCAACTTGTTCAATCTCTTTTTGTTAAGCCGGTACCTTAATATTTTGAATACATCGATGTTATAAATGACCTTTTTTAATTTAATTAAGTCAGAAATTACGTTAGGAGCATCAATGTTTTTTTTTTTTTTAATTTTTCAATTATATTTTAATTTCTAAAAAAATGCATTTTGTATAAGTTTTATGAACGGGTTGATTTGTATATATGACGATGCACACAACTTTAGTAGAAAGGAAATAAAAACGTAGATACGTCCAGAGTTTTGAAACAATGCAGTTAGGTGATTTGGGTTTAAATAAATTAAACAAAATTGACAGGTACCAAGATATTTTTTACTCAGCGATGGCGATGTTATGAATGAGCTTTATTTAGTTTGTCAAAACAAACATAGTATACCTAGTATTGAACTACGTTACTCGATGTTCAATTTGTTAAATCTCTTGGTATTGGCATAGCAAATAGTTTACAAGACTTTAAATTAATGCTGGATTAACATGTATCTTCGTCTGCAAATATGAAGAAAAGTAGAGCGGCACAGATGAATGCCAAAACTCCGAGCGTGTGAAAGAGAACCATTAAGAAGATGAACATTTTCCTCTTCATATCTGCATTATGGCACTTCCTATAATTTTCATGCACGAAGATCTTCTGCATTTTGGTGTTCCCTCTCTATCCAACAAATGCACATTTTAATTTTGCATCCCCTTTTTTTTTGCAGATGGTGTTTTCGATTGTAAAATTCAGATTTAAATCTAAAAATTGATTTATTTCGTAAAGAATGGAACGCCATTTAAAATTAATTTATTTTTGTCATTGTATTCGTATAATTTTATATCTGTTTCGTAACTTCAAAAAACTCTTCATCACTTGATGCACATTCAGAAGAGAACAATCAGGTACATGAATTTAACAATTAGTTTCTAACTGCTTCCTTTTTATATCAGAAATGCGTTTCTTTATATTTGGAACACAATTTTAATTTATAGATAATCTTAAAATTGTATTGGGGTAAGTGCAATCTGCCAAAAATTTGTATCTACAAAATTGATTTTAAATCAAAAAATAAATCGATTTAGCTCTTTGCCCATTGGAATAAAAAATCTGAGTTTTGACAGTTCCAAATCAAAATTAAATTGATTTATTTTACCAATTGAAAACACCATAAGATTTCCTGTTATTGCAATCAGGGGACAATATAATGATGAATTTAAACTAAGTTACTTGCCGGAAACCGAAAAGAAAATAACCCGCGCTGAAAAACAATTTTTTTTTCGACAAGGTACTAGCGAGTTTTACATAGATTCTGGCAAGGGGCTAGCAAGGGTTAAAAAGGTAAGAATGAGGGCCTTGGCGATTATGAGCCCTTTTGTCTCGTCAGGTAAACAAAAAAAAAGCTGCCTTATTTGGAACTTGATCCCGCGATCTTCTGCTTGTCAGTCTGATCTGCTGCGCTACCCACTGGGCTAATTTCCTCAGCAAAAATTTAATGTCGAACAAGTTTTGTACTCTAATGTTTCATACCATCACGGGAAGAATTCTTAGATCAAGAAAAATAAACTACAAATCACGAAAAATGAATCCAGTTTTACACCTTGCATTGGAAATTACTGAATTAAGACTTTTTGTTTGCAATATTAAAAAATGAGCGAAATGAAGATATTACACAATTTGAATAAAAATTATTCATTATGTTAAAATTGACAAATTTTGAAATTAATTTCTCGAAAACTATCGATTAAAATGACTTTATTTAAAAAGCAAATTCAAGAATGGGTTTCTGGGTTCAAGATAAGCTATAGGAGAATGTTGTGGGTGTGACCATTTATTTTTCAATAATGTTGTTTCTACCTTAAGTCATATTTTCAAATAATTGTCCCCCCCCCATCTTAAGGGGGGTATATCGACCCACCTTCCGGTATGATTGTCATATTATTTTGGCTCAACCTACACGCTCCAGTGCTTTGATGCATTTATGTCAACCATTCTTTATTTTGTTTGATAACACTACTTTACTTGTTATATTTTTTTTTCCTCGCGATTAATTTTGAAATGCTGTATTTTGGAAACCATTCGGTCTACAGAGATGGTTTTGGGCTCAAATTGGAGAAAAGAAGATTACTTTGAAATCGTAGAACAATGTTTTTATTTAAAATTACTTCTTTAGAACTAAAATCGCCAATAACTGAAAAAAGCGTGACAAAATCGCGGTTTTTTCGATTTTTGACCATGAAGCGGTCGACGCTCGAGGTCGAAAACTTAGGTTACTTACTCGGCCATTATTCTGAACAACTCAGCAAAAAATCAGAAATACCACATTTGACGCAAACGGTGCCTTACATACAAACGACAAGGTTACTGGACTATTAAGATAATTTAGTTTTTTATTTATATTATATATGTACATATATACAAAAAGTTTTACGATAAGTCATTCTCGAGATATAAGCTAAATCGCGTTTTTCAAAATTGTGGCTGACAACAATTAAAGCCACGCCAATTTTTTTTTTCTATACTCAGGAAAAAAAAAACCTGCCAACTGGTCTTTTTGTTATTCTTTCGTTTTGTTATACCTAACTAATTGCTAGGCAAAGATAAATGGCTTAAGAACATGAATAAAAAAAAAAAAAAAAAAACATCGCCTCTAGAGCTTGGAAAACTAAATTTTTCTGTGTATTTTTTTTACGTATAGCATTCGTTGATCCGAAGTTATAAGGGCTTAAAGATTTTTTTGTTCTTTTTTTATGTTTCATTGTTAAAAACTCAAAATAAAATAATAAAAAAAACTAAGAAACATCGCCTCTAGAAAAAGGTCTGTTCTAAACAGTGTTTTTTCTTACCGTTAGTTTGGTCTATCTGCACGTTTAAAAAAAAAAGTTAATTTTAAAATCTTAAAAAACTAATTAAAACAAATTTAACGTGATGCAAATTTCAAAAAGTAACGGACATCGCCCCTGGAAAATTATTTGCACAACATTTTAGTTTTTTAAATTTTCCAATATCATTGATACTTTTCGAGGTCTGCGACTTTAGAAAAAAAAAATGCAGCGATCTTCAGCTTCATAATAGATTTAAGGATTTTTAAACATTTGCATGGAAAGTATCAACAAGATATTTTCAGGTATACCAGAAAATGCTAAAAAATAATTTTATAGCCGGTTTTAGACAAATTTACTGAGTACTTTTCAAAAAAAAATTGAAATCTAGACATCAAAATCTTAAAGACTCAATCTGGAAAAAAACATTTCACTTTATAGATGCTTAAGATCTGCGCGCACGAAAAAGCTTAGCGCTTCAGTCTGGCAATCGCACTTGGACTCATGAGTTGAAATTCGCAGAAACGGCTTAGCTATAATCCGGCTACCACATCACCTTCACCACACTAACTTTTATTATTGTTTCTGTTCCTCTTATAGCCCGGTCAAAATAGACATACAAATCTTAAAACCTGAACAAAATTCCGATAACGCTAAACTTGGTGGGGGCATTCCAGTGACTATAACGCAGCAATGAATAAAAGTCCCCGACGATCCGACGGGAGCATAACTTTTTAAGCATGGTTAAGTGTCGAAAAAATCAGTTTTTAGGAAATAACTTTTGAATGGCAAATGCTATCGAGTACAGATCATTAAATTCTCTATAAAAAAAGTCCACTTTTTTTCCTGCGACCAATATTTAAAAAGAACATAAAATTACGAAAATATTGAGTATAACATCACAAAAAAGTCTAGGAACACTTTGTTGACCACATGATTTTCTATAAAAAAGATTAACAAACCTTTTTGAGATTAAGAAAATATAGCTAATTGAAAAAGAACATAAAATACCCACAATACTTGTTTTATGTATAGCTATTTACCTTCTTAATTATGGGCCAGTTATAGCTATTATTGAAAACCATCATTGAAAATATTAATTGTCAATTTTGAGAGATTTTGAAGAAAAAATTAATGATTATTTTGATGCCAAAGTAAAGCTATTTGACTAAATAATTATTTCTAGGTAAAACAAAATTCTATTTTGCACAACTTTTCTCATAAAATGACTTTTAATTTTTCAATGATCATTGACAAAATTAAAAGTTACGTTCTGTGGAAGATATGGGTCAAAATGATTTTTTTTTTGGAAGTGAAATAATTTTGAAGTCGTAAGCTATATTTCTGCATTAAAATATTCAATGATTAAACTTTCGAAGGGTCTCAAAATCAACAGCTAACTTTTACAATGGTGAATTTCAATGATAGCTATAACTGGCCCCTTATTGAGAGAATTTAATGATCTACAAACTGTACTCGAACTTCTTTTCGATAGCATTTTCCATTCAAAAGTTATTTCCTAAAAACTGATTTTTTCGACACTTAACCATGCTTAAAAATGTATGCTCCTGTCTGATCGTCGGGGACTTTAAGTCATTGCTGCGTCATTGTCACTGAAAGGCCCCCACCAAGTTTAAGCGTTATTTGAATTTTGTTCAGGGAAATGTCTATTTCGACTGGGCTATTAGCCAAAATGAGTCTTATGATTTGGTTACAACTGTAATGTATTCTGAAAATATTTAACTTTCCAACTTTATTTATGTAATCTATCATCGACGTACGAAGCTATTAAAGGAGCAACTCTGTGCATAGGTAATGTCATTGAGTTTATACACATAATATACCCTTTTCACCAATCTAGTTGGCGCCCTTATTTGCATCTAGAACAAGATCAAGTGATAATCAATTTAAGAACCAATAATTACTTAATAATAAAAATAATGCATATTAACATTGAGTTTATGCACATAGATGAACCACCTTAGTGTTAAGTTATCATCAATTTATGTGGGGCATATTATTGGAATATAAACAATTTTTCCAACGGGAATTTATTTATATCCTCAAGACATTCGAAATATGCCGACCAAACCTCGTTTCCAAAGGTGCTTTTTTCATTAAAACTAAACTTCAAGTCTAATATAACAACCGGCCCTGTGTAGTTTGGGTATATAGGTATGTGGGGAACAAACAGCATAGGGCTAAATGTTGATTGTGTATGTTCTGTCTGTGACAAGTGTGATTCCATTCTTTAAAAACACCTTTACCATCTCCAAAATATGTTACCATTCCAAAACCAGCCATCAGTTTATGAAACCAAACTACCTTCAGTGGCCAGAAATAACGCACTTTGCTACCAGAATATGAATTATATGCGGTCGTGGCAGCATCTCTACAGATGCTGTCCCATTCATATATTTATAAGTATAGGTATAGTTGAATTTTTCAGGGATGCACGTCACGGAGGCCTTCCCAAAAATGGTTTTCTCACATAAATTCCGGACATAATCGAGAAATGAGAACCACCTTATTCAGAAACGTTTTCCACGCGATATGTGGTTTACCCGAGAGGCTTTGAATTTTTGATAGGGATCGCTTCGTTTTGTTTGTTGGAACAATTCAAGCAGTGTAAGTTAAATGAAGGAGGAGCTCTGCGAAGCTTGTAACGTAAGTAAAGGTCGTTCATTATGGACAAAAACAAAAATACAATAAAAATACCATGGGAATGACGCTGAATATTATGTGTGGGTGTGTGAGACTTTGAGTATAAAGTCTGTGAAACTTGGATTTTATTTGTATTTAGATACAAAATGTTGGAATGAAGAACTGAAAGTGTGTTTATTGGTTGCTTTTTGAAATTATACACCAAGTAAACAACATTAAATCCCCCATTTTACCGACTGGTTTAAGCTATATCGCGGGTATTTCTCTCTCTATCTATCTCTCTGTCTTCTTCTATAATATAGTTGGTTTCTTGTCGTGGGAAATTGAGTGACACTAATGAGCTGATTTAATGTATTATTAATTTGAATTTCTTGTCCCTTCGTTCATTTTGGAATTTAATTTAATATTAAACAAGGGAAGCCAACAATTAAAATCGTAAATTTTCAACGCGAATGGAGAACAAAAATCAATTAAAGCCTTTTATTTATTGAACATTTCAAAAGTTCAAAAACACGAACATTACTCTTTTGGGAAAAGTTATTTAGCATACCTACTTCATGAAAAATAAATAGATAGGTAGGTATCAGTGGCGTGGCGTCAATAATTGAAATGGGAAGACGTAACGAAAATGATTGATCTACGAAAGTAAAAAAAACTGACCTTTTTTGTATCTTGAACAAAAAAAAAAAAAAAAAAAAAAAAACACACAGATACATTAAAATTAGTTAAAAAACAACTTTTCCGTTTGCAGTCTATTTTCATAGGACGCAAAGAGTGGCCTTTTATTAAAACGATTATTAATAAAAGATACATACTTTGCTTAATTCATTTGATTCCTCCAAAAGAAAATCTGTTAAGCAACAATCTATGCTTTAAAAAAAAATTGAAAACCAATCGAAAACCAAGACTAAAAACCTATCTCTAAAGTATTTAGATAGCTATCAAACAAAAAATAAAGAACAAAACCTTCAACTTCACAACTAACTAGATTATCACTATTTCATTACAGATATTTTAAGGAACTCTTTTGATTCTTGTTTAACAAAACCCCAATGAAACTTTTATTCCAAATCTACCATTTTTTCTTAATATTTAACTTGTTGTTCCTAGAAAGTCCCATAAAAAAGAATAGTTTTTTGTTTAGATCCAGCGTTAAAAAGTACCCTCAAATCATGTGTCATATTCTTACATTTAACCTTATCAAATATTTCATATTGATAAACCATACCTTCTTCCCTTTGCCCCTCTTTAAATGCCTTTATACCAAAAGCCACTGCTGTGATTTTGCAAGACTTTTGGTATGCTGTAGAAGATGAAATTCTGCAATTATACCTAAAATAATATGTTATGAATTCATTTTCCACCGCTTACCCATATTAAATTACGCATTTAAATCATTCCTGGACTATACTTAGCTTAACCAAGAAACAAGCAAACAAAAAAAGAAAATGTATTTAAAAATTTGCATAGCAAATAAGTTGAAGAAGAGCGTGTTATTTTTCACCCAACAGAACGAATATTAAGAGAAACGGAGGAATGAAAAACATTCCATTCCATAGCAAGTGTCAGTATAACACGAGGACCAGCGTCTTATTTTTTCCTATTCTGTTGCGTGTTGGACAGAGAGAATCCAGAAACAAAAATGCTAAGGGAAGAAAGGGATACAAAACAAATTTTATAAGAAGGTGAAAGACGTGTTTTATTTCTAAATTAATTCTTTTAAAGAGAGCGTATATTCAGCAGCTGAGCAAAGAGCGAAGAGAAGAATGAATTGATGGTGTTTATTCGATAGCTTAAGTTTGTGTGTTTGTGCGAATTTTATAATTCAAATTGGTAGTGTTGCATAGTTTATGTTTATGTTTATTTGATAGTATTTTTCGTGCAATTTTTAAAAGGAAAGACGGTAGGAATCGTGTTATATGGACGCAACGCCACTGGTAGGTATCTATTTCCGAATAAACATAAATACTTTCATTTTAAACTAACTCACTTTTTATAAAGTGAAATGTTTCTAAATGAATAATCTCCCCCGTACAATCTTGATAAGCCGAAATATTATGGAACACTAGGCACATCCACTTTCTTATATAAAGGGTGGTCCAAAGAAAACACACGATGTTAATTGTAAATAAAACAAAAAATTTTCAGAGAATTATCTTAATATTTTTTATTATGCTAGAAGGATGTATTATAATTATGTGTGAAGCAAAATATCGGCCAAATTCTCGCCACGGCTTCGGTGGTAAACCTCTATCGTGTATCCGATGGTCCATATTTTCAATGACTCTGAGACATAGTTCAGGTTCAATGTCGGTAGTGTGCCGAATTATCTCATCCTTTAGCTCTTGAATAAACATAAATACTTTATTCTTGGCTTATGTATTGACGTACACTTTTTCTTTTAAATATCCCCCACAAAAGAAGTCCAACGGTGTCAAATCACATCGCCCAGGCGATATGTGCTTTACAGATCCTCAATTTCTGACCACAAGAAGTCCGTTAGCATCTCGCGATAGCGAACACCATTCACGGTAACTGCTTGGCCGACCTCATTTTCGAAGAAGTACGGCCCGATAACGCCGCCAGCACATAAACCGCACCAAAGACTCACTCTTTGTGAATGCATCGGCTTTTCAACAATCACTCGTGGGTTCTCATTTGCCCAAATGCGGCAATTCTGCTTGTTAACGAACCCACTTAGGCGAAAGTGTGCCTCGTCGCTGAAGATGATTTGCTTTGTAAGGTCACCATTCACTTCTGTATGTTCAACCTAGGGCTGGCCACGAGACGAGACTCTGTGAGACTTCTGTAAGTCTCGTCTCGGTCTCGGTAAAATCGAAAATTTTCAGTCTCGTCTCGGTCTCGTATAATTAAGTCTCGTCTCGGTCTCGTCTCCGAAAAACACGATTTCCGGCCAACTTGTTCATTATTAATACGAAGAGGAGAAAATAAATATTTAACTGAAATTGGATTTTTTCTTATTAGACTCTCTGTAAATTTAGGTCGAAATATACAGTCTCGTCTTGTTCTCGTCTCGGTTGCTTAAAAGCCAGTCTCGCCTCGTCTCGTCTCGGTCTCGTCATGCGAGATCGAGACCGAGACTTTTTTCGTCTCATGGCCAGCCCTAGTTCAACCAACAATTCGGCGTATTGACGACGGTGCTTGAAATGGTCAGAAGTCAGAAGGCTCCAGAGTCAATTGAACCTTGTAAGCGTGTAAATTCAAATCTTTATTCAAAATTTGCATCAGTAATGTTCGTGAGATGTTCAATTGTTTGGCTCGATGCACGCCACGAGTCGAGGTTGACGGCTCTTCTGCCACACTATCGCGAACAACAGCAATGTTTTCCGCAGAACGAACTGGACAAGCATGCACAGGTGTTTTTTTGTCATTTCCTACAGTTTGATGAAATTTTCGGACAATTCTACCGATTCTGGAAACATTAATTCGATTATGCTGACCAACAAAATCTCGAAGTGCACGAAATGCATTTTGATTTGAACGCCCATTTTCGTAAAAGGCTTCAACAATCTTAAAGCGCTGCTCAATAATGTACCTCTCCATGGCATAGTTTGTCAAACACTGAAACAAAGAAATGCCAAATTAAGTTGGGCAAAAAACTTGATGTTAAGGTGTAAGGACCACCCTTTTCTTTTACATCTTTGTAAAGGAGGTAAAAAATCTTGAATTTTTAATAAAGTTATAACAAATAATATAAATGGTTTTAAAAAAATAATGCTTTCAGACATTTTCAGAAGCTTTTAGGACCGTTTTTCAGCCCGGGGTTAAAGTTTAACCCAAGTTTACTTTGTCAACTTTTTTTAGTATAAGGTCGTGACCGTGAGTGCAATAGTGGACAAGCCAAAAACCTTTAAAGTGAGATTCTTCTAACTTAATATGCCTTATTGCCTACCTATACCTAGGTACCTACTTTAAGGCCTAGTTCACACGGGATTATAGCAGTTATCATCCGATCAAATGAGCAGTGGCGCATTCATTTGCATAGAAATCTTTACATGGTTATTTTTCTGCAAATGCAAAACAGACATCATCAGTTTCCAAACAACGAATTTTAACGACCAAGGCTGCATTTTTACCATACCCCCTGAAATAACTCAGCCCCCTCCCTTACCAAAATCATTGTCACCCCGGTCATGGTCAATAACCATAACCAAATCCCCTTTTGACCACCCGCCTTTTTGGCTAACACAACACCCATTCTGACCAGACTATAAAGTCACAACGTGCGCCGCTTTTAAGGTCACCGTCTTTTTGGGAGACATCACTTGATAGGTCACGCCCCCTTTAGAACACTCTCTTTTTATACCACGCAACTTTTATGTCACATCCCTTTTTCGACCAGACCATTTTGGACTACATTGTTGACAAGTTCATTTTTGAGAACTCCCGGTTTAGGACACGCCCCTTTTTATGACGACCACCTTTTTAAGTCATGCCCTTTTTTGGCCCTGTCCTTGTTTGTACAAGTCCATTTATTGATCATTTTCCTTTTTGGCCATGCCACTTTTAAGACAGATATCTTTTTTGACCACATCAGCCGTGACTTTAAGGAACACCCCTTCACACCTTCGCTTAAGAACATAGAAAATTTTATAATAGAATTACAACTATTGTAATTGTAAATAGGGCAAGCGTTGATTGAGTTTCTTAGTTCCCACTCGAAACAAAATTGTAGACGACCACTTTGGGTAGGATCTTGGAATTTATTGTTCGGACTCGGGAAAATATTAGTAGCACTTTTCAAACTAAATTAAATTTGTATAAAGCCCTGTTTTGTTTGGTAATCTATTGTAAGCGTAGTAATGAGTAACGAATAAAACATATAGGTATTCACTATTTATAAACACTCTCATTTTACATCTCTGCAACCCAAACGAGTGTCGTTCCAATCCAAACATTCCAAAACTTTATACACACTTTTATTGGCACCATATTTACCCACACTATTTTTTTTTCATGTAAGATTTGCTGCGCTGCCTATAAAAATGCCCAATAAAAAACGCCTATAGAAGAATAATGGCATAATCATTGAACTGTCACAGGAAATTGTTTGGAATTTTATTGATCAAATTTAATTCAAGTTCACTTACTGCTTTTCTTGTAATAAAAGTAATGATTATGAAATAAGTGACATATGCGTTAGGCATATATTGTAAAACAAATTCATCAACGTTTAAATAAACTAAAAAAAATCAAATTGACAAATTGACACACTCTTTTTGTGTTTAATCTATATATGTTTGTAAAAATGCATCGTGGTTTGTACGGGTGCTTTACACTTGAAAACGACTGGACCAAATTGAATACATCTTTCTGGGGGTTCGTTCGTAATTGCTACGCAAATGTTTAGAAAAAAAAAAATCTTAAAATTCTCAACAGGTGTTGCTGAAGGTGCAAATTTCGCGTTTTAGTAGGATAACTCGAGAACGGATCGTTCGATTTTCACGATATTGGGTTTGATGGATTTGTATTGGCACAAGGGATGACACTATGGAGAAATATTCCGGAAATTTCAAGGAAAATTTGAAATCTGGGAAGATCCGGTTTTTAGTAAATTTCTACGCATTTAATCGAAAATTAGAGTGTGGAATGGATTCCGATGGAGTTGCATTGAGTAAAGATGTTCGATGAATTGATAAGAGCAGTCGATAACGGAAATCTTAGAATTTTCTTCCTTGATGCGTCCAGTGGAATTGAAAAAAAAAAAACATTACTGTTTTCACTACGATTCGTACGAGATCTAAGAATTGTTCGGTACTCGCCTCTAAGGGGATTGAGGCTACGTTGGCGTTGTTAGAAGGCGGTCAAACCATTGTGTATTAAGAATGTAATTAAATCAGCATGAGAATGAAGAACCTGCAACATTAAAAAGAAGTCTGCGATGGCGAAAGTATTGCAGCAATGTAAAATAACCACCTAGGACAGTGCACAATGGCTCACGAACACCCATTGGAATTCCTGAATCGCACGCTGAAAGATATACTTTATATACTTTTATATACTTAATTTTCTTCATAATGCTGCGTGTCATTCCAAGATCAAATCTGGCAGATGAATTGAACACTTACCTAAAGGCTACTGCCTAATGGAGATATGTGAAAAAATTGCAATTGCTTTACAAAACTACCAGTCCGCTGCAGATTTCTCCAGGTAATAGTTGTCGATTGGAAATGACGTGATTCCAGTTAGGGCTGGCCACGAGACGAGACCCTGCGAGACTTTTGTAAGTCTCATCTCGGTCTCGTTTAAATCGAAAATTTGCAGTCTCGTCTCGGTCTCGTGTAATTAAGTCTCGTCCCGGTCTCGTCTCCGAAAAATACGATTTCCCGACAACCTGGTTGACTATTGGAACGAAATATTTTCGATTATAGTTCGAATATGTGCAGAAGAAAATAAATATTTAACTGAAATAGATTTTTTTTATTTATTAGAATCTCTGTAAATTTCGGTCCAAATATACAGACTCGTCTCGGTCTCGTCTCGGTTGCTTAAAAGGCAGTCTCGTCTCGTGTCGTCTCGGTGTCGTCATGCGAGATCGAGACCGAGACTTTTCTCGTCTCGTCGCCAGCCCTAGTCGACTTAGTCACCGGATTGATTGAATTTCTACGGAATTTTTTGATAAAATCATTTTTTCCCGAATTTAGCTCAGAAATATGCTGTCCATAATAGGCTGAGTGCACGAGCGATTTTGGCTGCGAAAAACAAGGATGATCATTTGAATTCGTGATTCCAAATCAAATTGCCAAAGAATTACATTCATACAAATCCATCGCTTCTTTGATGAACGAAAACGAAGCCACAAACTATTTCACGGAATTTAGTCATTCAAGCAAATATTCCGCTCATTCCAAGCGTTTAGCTATTCGTATTTAAGCTTCTTCAGTTGCCCGCACGGATCGCTTTCGCTATGATAATTAATAAGTGGCAAGGATTATATTGCTAAATGCTTGTGGCATCAGTCTTGAATTCCCATTTTTCTCACATGGTCATTTGTCAGTTGTGTTTGACATGGTCACTTGTCGGCAAGCATCTCACTTTGTTTGTGTACCCAGCCGAAAATAGAACGAAAATGTTGTATGTGGGACGACTGACACGTGAATCATTGCAGTTTGATTAAAACACGTCGACAACTATTTCCATTGTGTGCGATAGAATTTTTGGATGAAGAATTTAAATTGACCGAATTATAATCATCAAGCAGCATGTGCCAGGCTCGGAATTAATATTGTCACCACATTGACGAATTTGGGCGGAACGAAGTTCGCTGGGTCAGGTAGTAATAGGCCATCATTATGAATACCAAATCGAACGTTCGCTTAAAGTCGAACTATTTAGCGAATTTCACTTATCACGGTATTAGCGTTAGCGAGCTTCCAGATTCGATTCAGAAATCAATGCTGCCAACAGTTTTCATATAAATTTACACATGTCAAACGTCAAATTACTAGACTTTATTTCTGTTTGTGAATTGTGATTATTTGTTTGTTAAAAAAGAAAATAATATTCGAATGAAGCATCACTCACATATTAATTTTGTATAAAATGGGTGGCTAAACTTTCCAATAAATTTATAATAAATTTTATGATTCGGTACTACTTGTATAATGTGTGTGTACAGTGAATATTGCAAAATAAAATTTCTTGTCCTGAAATGTTTCCAAAAAGATGTGGTTAATTAGTGTGGTTTTCGTTTCAGTTCCCAGATTATTTGCATTTTGCAATTGTTTGACCAATTTCATTATCTATGCCGGTTCATATTTGTTCTTTTTCTAAGTTTATGTTCTATCTTCACATATACATAGCAAGGACGCATTTGTGTTTTTTTTAATTGGAAAAATAATATTTCCACATTCATGTTCATTATGCTTACAAAATAAGTGAGTGATTCTGTGGAAAAGGAGTACTCAAATTTATCTTCGAACAGACGGACGTGAGCAGGCGAGCTAACATTTTTGTTTGCTCAGTATTTTTACAGTGAGACCTTTGAGATCCTGAACTTGCCTTACAAATCGACCATTTGTTCGACGCGCAAGACCTACAAATTTTGAAATCGACTGTCATTTGTTTTAAGATACATATCAATTTATTTATTTATTAATTTTTGCCTAAAATAAAAAATATCAAATAATTAAAAGGTCTTTAACTTTTAATTCGATACTGTTATCACATTGAATTTTAGTTCGATAAGTTTTGACTCTTTTAGCGAACAGATTAGCGAAAGTTCGCTATTTGTAATACAGTGATAATCAGATTCGCTAAAGATTTGACATTTGAAGCGAACTTAATTTTAGCGAATCGCTATTCTTAATACGAAATTAGCGAATTCGCAAAGTTTTAAGTTCGATTCGCTTTTCATAATGAGGGCCATAATTTTTTAATTACATTTATTGATCTGCAGCATGATACGATATTGGGACTTTATTCTAATTTACATTATATTACATTGATAACGCCCAACTATATCAACATTTTTTTAAATCTTTTTTGAAGTTGTCTTTGCGGATGGCAATATTTCTGCAAATTATAATTATTTCCTTAAAAACCCACATTCAAAAATGTATGTTGGAAAAATAATTTATAGGTAACGATTTTTAAATTTATAAATACATATATATATAAATAAATAAAGGTAAGCCTTTTTTATAACTTTTATTTTTTTTTTCTTTTGATTTTTTTATCTCTTTAAAACTATTACATATTGTTAATTGTATACCCTTTTTCAATATTTTTTTCATAAACTGCGCCAAATACTCTCAGCTTTTTTTTTGTATTTATTTTTGTTTAATAAAATCACCTTTAAGGTACTGCATTCAAAATAGTATGTTTAAACTAAATTTACATTTTTTATTTCAGTTTTTAAAATTATTAAATAATTATAAAAATATAAATTATTCGTCTATTTATAATTTATTTTATTTTTCTTTCTCATCAACTATGTCAGTTATTTTGAATTTTTTTGTTGACTATAAATGCAATTCATTTCAATAGTATGCATCAGCGCTTCTCAATTAAAATGTTATATAATAAATATAATAAACTACATACCTACATATATAACTATTTAATATTTATTTTTACTAAAAGTGGCACATTTAAATAAAATAACAAAAAAAAAAAATATTACAGGTAGATAGGTATTTTTAAAATTAACTGTATATTAGGGTGGATCATTTTCAACATTTTTTACCAAATCACTGTGTGCCCAATGCTCAATGGTTTATCCTCATCATTTATTTTAAGTCGCCCTTAGGAAAAACAAAATCGGGAAGCCATCGAAAATTGGTCGTTTTTTTCACAAAAAAATAATAAACCTACCTACTAAGAAGAAGGGACACGAAATACTTGCGCAAAATAATAACGGATTCTTGTTGGGGGACTAAATTCAAGTATTTTTCACCATGGAGGTAGGGGTCTATCTCCTTTCGTATAGGTGGGAGGGGACCATTTAAAAAAAATGCTTAAAAATGGAAATAAATCATTTAAAAAGAACGGAAACACTGATAGTAAAAAATGATACATTTTTTGAAAGCTTGAAGTCTGTTCTTTTATTGAGTTTTTAAATCAAGTTTTTTCTGCCAATAGTTTTTGAAAAAAATATTTTCAAAAATGTGGAATTGGGTTTGAAATTGGCTTAAATTTCGTAGTGGATAAGTGCTTTTATTAATTCTTCATCTACCACTTAAAACCAGATGACTTTATGTCTTATATTGTTTTTAGAAAATCTAAAATCACGAAAAATACTAATTGTGTTCAATCATTTTTTTTATAAAATTCACCGTCCTGCCTATACTAAAAGAGATATTCCCCCCCCCCCCATGGTTATAATACTTGTTTTTTGGTCCCTCTATAAGAATCCGTTATTTTTTTTTGTCGCCAAATATTCCCACGCCGGATTCATAATAACGGGTGATTTTTTTGAGGTTAGGATTTTCATGCATTAGTATTTGACAGATCACGCGGGATTTCAGACATGGTGTCAAAGAGAAAGATGCTCAGTATGCTTTGACATTTCATCATGAATAGACTTACTAACGAGCAACGCTTGCAAATCATTGAATTTTATTACCAAAATCAGTGTTCGGTTCGAAATGTGTTTCGCGCTTTACGTCCGATTTATGGTCTACATAATCGACCAAGTGAGCAAACAATTAATGCGATTGTGACCAAGTTTCGCACTCAGTTTACTTTATTGGACATTAAACCAACCACACGAATGCGTACAGTGCGTACAGAAGAGAATATTGCGTCTGTTTCTGAGAGTGTTGCTGAAGACCGTGAAATGTCGATTCGTCGCCGTTCGCAGCAATTGGGTTTGTGTTATTCGACCACATGGAAGATTTTACGCAAAGATCTTGGTGTAAAACCGTATAAAATACAGCTCGTGCAAGAACTGAAGCCGAACGATCTGCCACAACGTCGAATTTTCAGTGAATGGCCCCTAGAAAAGTTGGCAGAAAATCCGCTTTTTTATCGACAAATTTTGTTCAGCGATGAGGCTCATTTCTGGTTGAATGGCTACGTAAATAAACAAAATTGCCGCATTTGGAGTGAAGAGCAACCAGAAGCCGTTCAAGAACTGCCCATGCATCCCGAAAAATGCACTGTTTGGTGTGGTTTGTACGCTGGTGGAATCATTGGACCGTATTTTTTCAAAGATGCTGTTGAACGCAACGTTACGGTGAATGGCGATCGCTATCGTTCAATGCTAACAAACTTTTTGTTGCCAAAAATGGAAGAACTGAACTTGGTTGACATGTGGTTTCAACAAGATGGCGCTACATGCCACACAGCTCGCGATTCTATGGCCATTTTGAGGGAAAACTTCGGAGAACAATTCATCTCAAGGAATGGACCGGTAAGTTGGCCACCAAGATCATGCGATTTGACGCCTTTAGACTATTTTTTGTGGGGCTACGTCAAGTCTAAAGTCTACACAAATAAGACAGCAACTATTCCAGCTTTGGAAGACAACATTTCCGAAGAAATTCGGGCTATTCCGGCCGAAATGCTCGAAAAAGTTACCCAAAATTGGACTTTCCGAATGGACCACCTAAGACGCAGCCGCGGTCAACATTTAAATGAAATTATCTTCAAAAAGTAAATGTCATGAACCAATCTAACGTTTCAAATAAAGAATCGATGAGATTTTGCAAATTTTATGCGTTTTTTTTTTTAAAAAAAGTTCTCAAGCTCTTTAAAAATCACCCTTATATCATTTTTTGTGAAAAACACATTTTCAATGGCTTCCCGATTTTGTTTTTCCCAAGGACGACTCAAAATAAATGTGTATTTCCTAAATAGATTTAAGTAATTATATTGATACTATGTTCTATTGTATAATATTATAAATACTACAAAAAACAGTATTTGTTTTACAAAAACTTCTATTAGGATGCAGTGCATAAATATTTGACTGTGTTCATTTAAAATAATTTATCAATAATTTAAATATGGTATGTATGTAAAGTAGGTATATACATTATGCAGGTACTTCAAAAAATGTTAGCTGATGTTTGGTCTGCTAAATAATTTTATTGTGTGCCTACATGTATTATATGGATATATATGTACGTATATTGTTAAGCAGCGGAACCCAACTGTTTAGGCTGTGGAATCCTTATCAAGGTTCAAACATATTTCTGAACCCCATCTCAAAGTATTCGCCCTTTTACTATATTTTATATGTATTACCTATACCTAATTTTATAGACCAAACATTTATTTTTCTCAAAATGAATGCTTCCTTACGGAATCTCAATGCGCTAGGCACCAAGTTTGAGGACAATCTATTCAGTTTTCAGTGGTTAAGACTGTAATGTGGTAAACAGATGCGCAGCGTTCTCCATGCAGCGAAATTAATTTACATAGGCTCTTATGGGATGGGATGTTCAAAAGGGTAGTTATGTGCATTCAAGAGGACACAAGCGTCCACAGGTTTTTCTCAAAACCCACCTCTGTCTACCAACTGCTACTCTCACCTCCTAGTGGTGAACATCGGGTGTCTAGTACCTCATCGGGAGACGGGGTTAAATCCCCGTGGAAAGCTGTTGGGGACAGCCAACGAGAGAGGGGGGGAGGAGTGTTCCCACTAAGGCACTTCTCCTTTCATCGAGGCGGCAGCGGACGAATTATCTAGATGGAATCAACGGTGGCGTCTACAGTTCCAGTTAGGTTGAACTACTTAGTGAACACCTTATATGGGCTACTATGACATATTTGTAGCTCAGGCCTATAAGGAGCGGTTTATCCAGCTCCCTACCCTTGGAGTTATACGAGGGGTCTGGTCCTCCGGGGGGTTGTGCGTCGGGGTAACTTCCCTACCACGTAAAAAAAGTTGTTCCGAAACAACAACAAGCCTCGGATATGGATGATTTTAAAGTTGACGACCCCAGCAAACGAAACAAGGACAATGACTTTCGGATCTGCACGTGGAACGTCCTGTCCTTATACAGAATACGTGCAGCTGAACAATTAGTGGAGAACCTGGACAGGCTAAAGGCTGACGTAACAGCCATCCAGGAAGTGCGATAGGATGGAGAGGGCATACGGAGACTGAAATCGTGTGACATCTACTGCGGCGGGTGCTTGAAGAAACAGGGTCAGCGGCTCTTTGGTTGTGGTTTTGTGATAACGGGAAGACTGAGGCAAGAAGTCTTGGGCTTCCGAAGTGTAAGCGAGCGCCTGGTCACAATCCGCATCAAAGGCAAATTTAAGAACATTTCGCTTATCTGTGTTCACGCCCCCCATGAAAGGAGAGAGGACTCAACCAAAGAAGCATTCTATGAACTTCTGGATACAACGTCTCATATGTGCCCGAAGTACGACGTGAAGATCATTCTTGATGACTTCAACGCAAGATTCGGAAAGGAGGGCATCTTTGGTTCGATAGTCGGAGGACACAGCCTACACGAAAAAAAACTTCCGGCAACGGACACAGGCTGGCAGACTTTGCGGCGGGGCGAAATGTCATCATCTCAAGCACCTACTTCCTACACCTCTATATATATATATCTCTATCGCTGAAATGAGGGAGTAAAAATACATTTTTCCTACTTTTTACTAGTATGCAAGATCTAGGTTCACCTTTATCTGACGCATACAGTACGTAGTATCCAAGAGTCCCCTAACCAAGGATTTGACAATCCATGGTTCTTGGATCAGAACAATGTCTTCATTCCACTTGGATAGACGGAGAAGAAGAGAGGCCGAAGCCTTAATAGAGTATTGGAGATTAATCTGGACTAACTGCAGAATTTTGGCTACATTTAGGCAGACCAGCCTCCACCACCGTATCGTTGTGATCCTCTTCAGAGGCAGAGCACAAGAACTCATCTTCCGTCAGAGGAATCAAAATAAAGTCTTCAGTCTCCATTCCGGTCTGACTGTCAACATTAGTAGAGGAATGACCAGTAACCGAGGAAGTCCCTGATGCATCATCGTCCAAACTAGGAAAGGTAATAGAAGCACCAGGGTCCCCGACCACAGGTACTGCCTCAAGAGATTGTGGAGGCTCGCATTCAGCGTCTACCTCATCTTTTTTGTAAATCCTTAATGTGATCGTCTCAAAACCAAACCGAATTACACCTTGAGTCTGCGCCAGGGGGGCAAGGGATTCTTTATTGACCACGACTATCGCGCTCCTATAAAGACACCTTGGCTCCTCCAGCTTTGCGACTTTCCAGTTATGAGTCGGCAGGGAGGGATTGCTTATTTTGATTATCTGGAGAATATCATCCATGCAGGAAGGTTCAGCTGGAATCCAAGTGCGAGCTCTTGGTCTGCATGGAATATCTTCATTGCCAACAACCTCGAGTTTCGCACCTGGCCAGATTTCACCTAACCTACTAACAGCATGCGTATACAGATCACAAGATCTCTGATCGTCACAAACGATGAGTTTGATATGACCCTGATGCCAACCGCCATCGCTTGTGATTGGAGGTGGTCCCGGGTTTTCCTTCACAATATTTAAGAAGCCAGCCGAGAGCCTCAGTTTTGCCACCTGCCAACGATCAGAAGAAATCGTGCCATCTATATCGCTCCTGTCGATAACCGCAACCACGATCTTACCCTTTAGAATTTCCCTTTAAGAATTAGTGAGTCTGCTGTTTGGATTGGAGGGAGTGCTGGTGTTGTGCACTCGGGGCCGTTTGGGTACCGGTGTGGCACCCTCCATAGACCCTTCCCGCGAGAATGCTATTGGCCCATTGAATCCTAGCATCATGCTGCGGAATACCTCTGGTCTCGTCCGAGTCTTTCAGTATCCTCGCAGCATAACGCTTTTCCCTATAGACATTCTTCGATGGTTTAAAACGCCGCTTTTTATGTGCCGTACTCTGGCATTCTGAAGTTATTCCTAGAGTGTGTTATTACTTTGTAGGCATATTCTGTTTCAATACAAATATAGGTAACTTTTTGGTTATATTATTAAATTAATCATAAACATCGTCATCATCTAACTACGGTAAAGTTGTTATAGCTATACGAGAGTAAATTTGTGCGATCCAGTCGTGACCATTTTTGTTCTTTCCTATAATCATCTCAATCTCAACTTAAATAAAAATCCTGAGCTTGTTTTTTTTTCTTTCTGGAATTTCCTAGCATAAATTGCCTTGGAGATACAATTTTTTACCTGCTAGCTTTAGTGTAAAGTAAGCAGGTCACCCACTTTTTGATGCCAACTTCACAAACGTCAAAGAAGCAATGAATGGCAAGAGGAATTCTTTGTTTGATCTCACTACTGGCATTATAGTTGTCTGGGTCGCAGTACAGTACAGAAAATATGATTTTAAATTTCTTCTGAAACTCTACGTGTACAAATTTTCTGAAATTGTTCCAAAAGTTACTTTGAATTTACGTTAATCTCTTAAAAACGATGATAAGTTATCTCACCACAAGAATCTTTTATTCACTGAACAACCAACTTTTTCCAATTTGTTTTCACTTTTAAGTCATACTCACTGCGAGTCCTCCAATCAAAATCCCTTGTGTATAAAACTTAGCATAAATGCTACCACATCCATCTCACAAAGTTTATTCAGTTCATTCAAAGTGTTATAAATTCAAAGAGTAACCAAATCCTTTCCATGCTCCAATTGAAAATGATAAAGTCACAGCTGTCTTTTCGAAATGAACGCAATTGTAAATTGCCTTTATCTGAATTTTTCTTATATACTCGTAATGTAGTAGGTTTATACCATGAAATAGGTCCATACAATATTTTACATTCCATTGAAATTTTTACAACAAAAACAATAAAATAAAAAAAACGAAGCAATTGAACCTGACTTCCTGTTTAGATAAGAATTCCATGCCCATACTTTTAAGATGTTCATCTAAAGTGCCACAACCAAAAACTGAATTGCTTGCGGCGCGGCGCAAGCAGCCGCATCCAGCATCGTATTTGCACAAAGAAATTCATTGAAACTTTTGGTCCTTGGGGCACAATCGATATGACATTTTTACAATAAAAAATTTATAGATACAATGATCCAAAGGTATATGTATGTACGTAGAGTAGATATAGGTATAAATTGGAAGAAAGAAAAAAGAACGGATTAAGTATGTTCATATTTGAATATTTTTAAGGTTATTACAAAGCGTGTTGGTTACAAATGTAAAAAAAAAATTTTTTTTTTTTTTGTGCTTTCAATACTCAATTCCAGTCTGAACTGTATGTATGCAAAACCTATATGTAATATTATCCCTGGAGCAAATGTTAACGATCTTTAAAATTTTCTTCTTTGAAACAATTCCGGTAGACCGTGCCGGATTAGCCTCACAACGATGGTGTGTCTATATAGAGGCTCCAAAAAATGAAAATTATCATGTGAAGTAGCGTTCTCAATTTGTTGCAAGTTTGTGGCAACAAATTGCATTGTTAAAGACGTACAAATTTGTAAGATTCTAAACTGGTCAGTTGTTTCTCCAATTCTCGCAATGATGTGTGTCACTTGATTTTGAAGCTTTATCCTGGTGTCAATGCAGCAAGATCATTAGGATTGGATGAAAGAGGAGTGAGTGGTCTTGAATTTAGGATGACTTCGGTGATTATGGTTTCCAATTCTTTATGCGTAAGTGACGGTATGGAGACTGTTGTGACTAAAAGATACTTAGCTGATTTGACTCCACATTTCACAGTTTTATGGGAAGCACATATAAACAGCCGAAATTTGGAGCTCTTGGAGGGATAAATTTAAATGTTATTCCCTTGTTGCTGCTAGCCTTGATTATGGCTTCCTTCGCTTCAGGGGTGTGCAGTACACTGTTGAGTTCATGAAGTTGAGACCTTACTTATTTACTTACTAAGGTTTTCGGACCTTTTACGTCCGTGAAGTTTCCCTTTTGGGACATAGAGCCTCCACTACTCCTACCTGCCATCATTCCGAGGCGTAGTGTTGGTTTCGGTAGCGGGTTGATGTCAGTTACGGAGAATGCTAACCTCCGTTACCTATCCTAGAAAGCTAGGTCGTTTTGTACTTGTAATTTTGGTCTATTTATGTATATTGGGAATTGGGATACACAAATAGTTGCCCGGGGACCACCACGAGAAGGTAAAACAAGCACTTCATCGTGACTGATTGTTGCGCTACTAGCCCAGATCAAGTTCTGGGCAATCAATAATTTCCCGATCAGGTACGATGCAGGTCGCCCAAAGTTGATAGGTACCTTGCTCCCACGAAATTTGTTGCATTGTCACAGTAGAGAGTTTGAATTCCGCCGTTAAGTCAGTCAATATTTCTAAATATACTGCCTTATGGCTAAACAGATGTGCAGCGAGTCTGCACGCATCTATGCATGCAGAGCTGCACACGAAACACATGTGCATAGTTTCTGACATTCATGATGCATAGTTGTGTCAAACAAATACATGAAACCACAGCGTTGCCGTGACACAATAGTGTTGGAACGAGATTTTCTTCGTTGGACGATGGCAGGGGGCAACGCCGGCTTTATGGATTCTTAAACTAAAATCACCAACACAAAGAATTTTTTTGAAAGAATGGCATGGTGATGTCAATATGAGTAATGCCAAATACCAATTAATTAAGATTTTTTTTTTCGCTGTTGTGACTGCAATGATGCTGCGAAGCAAATTTATAAATAGAGATATCGTGCAGCTATGCAGACTTTGAGTGAATCTGCTCCCATAAGAACCTGTGTAAATTATGCAGCTGCATGCAGACTTTGAGTGAATCCGCTCCCATAAGAACCTGTGTAAATTATTTTCGCTGCATGAAAAACGCTGCACATCTATTTAGCACATTAGTTGTAAAGCAACAGAAAACTGCCAAGTAAACTTTGTGTGGCTTTTTCCCCTAATTTTATAGTGTACCCACAGGGGGCCACAAACGTCTACACCGGAGTTTAAGAAAGTTCTATTTGCTGTGACGCGATCTGCTGGAAGATTACCCATTACTTGATTCATCAACTGTGGCCGGGTTTTTGTGCATCTGATACATTTATGAAGTATGTACAGAGCCATGATCTTGCCCTTAATAGGACAAAACTGCTGCCTCAGAATTGATAACAATGTTTGTGGTCCACAGTGGTTGTGTTCTTCATGCTTCATTTTGAATAGTAATTTTGTGATGGGTTCGTTGTACGGAATCAATATCGGGTGTTTGGCATCGAATGAGATTGATGCGGCCTCTAGTCTGCCACCAACTCGTAGAATCCTTTTTTCATCTAAGAAGGGTGCCAGGGTAATCAATTCGCTAGATTTGCATAATCCTCTGTGACCTTTAAGATCTTGTAATTCATTTGTAAATTCAGAGGACTGTATTTGCTTTACGATGACCGTAAGGTATGTATTGGTGTGTCTCGCAGTCGTAAGTCTTCTCTGACTCTGCTTGTGATTTAGGTTCCTTAGACTGCAGCGCATAATTCAAGTCGAGAAAGAGTTTGTTGTTTTACTGAAGCAATTCGTGACTTCGCACAGAGTAGTCTGACGATTATTGTGCGATCTCTATAAGTTGAACGAAGATAAGATACACAGCTGCCCAATATGCTTGTCCTGATTCGTCAACAATGGTGTGAATTTGTATAACTGTTGGCTTCTTTTGATTAAAGATGTGCCTGGGAACCCTTGCCTGATTGAGTGTTGATATGTTGTTCCTAAAGACTAGCCACTCTTTCTTAAGATGTTGTGAAGTTCGCCATTCCAAGAAAGTTTTAGGTGCCAAAGCTGTTTTGGCCTTAACTACTACTGTACCAGAGAATCATAGTGGATCAAAGATACGTGCTATGTCTGAGCTAACTGAACGTTTAGTGATTGAGATAGCATCGGATATCTATGTCACCTATATAGAAGTTGATGAGGAAGTTGCAGACAGAGATGAAGGAGAAAGGAAAGATGCACTCCGATGACCGCCCGCCGGCTGCCACGCCAAGAAAAGTGATATTGAAATGGGGGATGAAGTGTTGGCAAAACTGATGTCTAAAACCAATAAGCTCTCGCCCATATTTGGGCCATCCAGCTACAGACTAATTGATAGGAAAGGTGGAGATATTTTTACCGAGTCAATAAATTCAGGAAAAAAATATATCGGAGCAACATTTGTCATTAACAGAAAATTAACCGGAACAATGCAGCTGGGACTGACTCTCAAGTTCCAACTGATTCAGGCGCAGCCTCCGATGTCAATGCTGAGCCCAGTCGAACTAGGCGAATCATCAAGTTGCCAAATAAATATACTTGATTCGTCGAAAACTTCACTGACTAATATTAGTTTGATCTGTATTCTAAAATAAAATATTAATAAATATAATTTTTTTAAAAATATATATAATATAACTTTTCATATGTTTCGAATTCAAATAAGAAACTGCATTAATTCTACTGGTATAGATACGAAGCTAAGGAGACTGTGGATAACGATAGATACGCAACAGTAGGGTCTGTCTCCCTCCGTTTAGCCGGGAATTTTCTAAAAATATACTTAAAATTGAGAAAAAATTAAGAACAACGGCATTACTTACAAGAAATAAATTATGAGTTTTTTAAAAGCCATACATTTATTCTTTTTCCATGTATCAACCTAGTTATTTTTATTAAAGTTAAAAAAAAAAAAAAAATTCTTTCAAACTCAAAATTTATCAAACAAAAATAAAACGTCAATAAATGTTCAAAAAAGGTCAACTAGTTTCAGAAATTGGTCCGCAATAGAAAATTTTTAATCATAGGTTAAAGTTTTTTATAGTCACCAACTATTTTTGGCACCTCATTAATGAGATATTCGCAAAAAATTCGAAAATTCAGTAATTGGTCAGCCATAGGTTTATTTTCACGAATTTTTAAAATTTTTTTCAAGGTCAAAACTATTTTTAGCACCTCGTTTATGGAATATTCGAAAAAAAAACCCACACCATTTTAAAGTTAACCAAATCCACACCAAATGTCAACTAATTTCAGTAATTGGTCAGCCATAGTTTTTTAAATGAATTTTTTGATTTTTTTTTGCGAATATCTCACAAATGCGGTGCTAAGTTTTATACTGTGACTTTGAAACAAATTTTAAAAATTAAAAAAAACCTATGTCTGACCAATTACTGAAACTAGCTGACCATTTGTCACGAGTCGGTGGTCTTTCAAATGGAACACTGTTTTGGGGAATATCCCATAAATGAAATGAAAAAACCTATGGCTGACTAATTTCTTAAACTAGCTGATCTTTTATCACGAGTCGGTGGTCTTTCAAATGGAACACTTTTTTGGGGAATATCCCATAAATGAGGTGCTAAAAGTCTTATACTGTGACCTTGAAACAAATTTTAAAAATTCATTAAAAAAAACCTATGACTGACCAATTTCTTAAACTAGCTGACCTTTTATCACGAGTCGGTGGTCTTTCAAATATAAATTTTTTTTGAGAATATCCCATAAATGAGCTGCTAAAAGTCTTATACTGGTACCTTTAAACAAACTTTAATTACCAATTACTGAAACTATCTGACCTTTTATCACGAGTCGCGTGGTCTTTCAAATGGAACACTTTTTTTCGAATATCCCATAAATGAGGTGCTAAAAGTCTTATACTGTGACTTTGAAACAAACTTTAAAAATTCATTAAAAAAACCTATGGCTGACCATTGACCAATTACTGAAACTAGCTGACCTTTTATCACGAGCCCGAATGGTATACTTTTTTTTGCTAATAACCCATAAATAAGGTTCGAAAAAAAGTTGGTGACCTTGAAAATTTTTACAATTGATTAAAAGTATTCTATGGCTGACCAATTTCTGAAACTAGCTTTTGACCATTTACTGACCTTTTAGATGGCATACTTTTTTTTCGTATATTCCATATAGGTATGATATGCTAAAGGTCACATAAAGAACGAGTGCAAAAAAACGTCTGTAATTTCTGTCCATCCATGGAGACCATTTGACTGCCTTAAAAACAATATGCCCTCGCACAAATCATTGGATAAGTTCAGCCCTGTCGGTTAATATCATCATCCGCCTCCTTTCTCTGATTCACCCTCTTTCCGAATTGTTCTTTGAGGCAGACATAAAGAAACATGTTGTTTCAGTCCCTTGTTTCATTCACCTTGTAAGTCCTTTGGATTTGAATTGGTATAAGTATTGTGTTCTATATATGGATATACGCACTTTGCGCTCAAATAAAGAGATGTAACAGCGGAGATGTTTTCCAATAATTTTTCATGATGCTTTCATATTTGACATTGCGCGCTGTTTTTTTTGTATGGTAAAAGAGAGATATTATTATGCCATATCTATTCACCTGAAAAAAGATATGAACAGAATACACTTTACACATACATATCTATATTTGCATTCATAAAAATAAAAAAAAGTATCAGTGGCGTACGCAGGGGGGCTTAGAGGTCTTGAGCCCCCCTCCCCAAGCAATATGGTATACTGTGCTAAGATTTCAGATATCATCGAAGTAAGGTTTTTATTATTTTTAGTTCAAATTATATTTTTGTTAATTTTAAACTTTAGCAATATTTTCAATTTTAATTAAAAAAAAAAACTATAGACATGGATGTCGTATTGAAATCATTATTTCATACCACACGTAATCTAGATTTTGTTTGACATTTCAAACGTACCTCAGTATTCATAGAAACCCAAATAAAATTCCTTTTCAAACAGTCAAAATTCGCAAAATGATTTCACACATTTAATTTTTTCCTTCTCTTCACATTAAAAACTGCTTTTAACTTGTATCAGAGGTAGACAATCTTCTCAAACTCTTTTTTTTAAAGTTAATGGGCCGTATTCATAGTCGTCTTAAACTATTATGATTAATTTAAACTTAAAATATAACCTATACAATTATTTTAGTTTTTTTCAATGCACTATGTTTGACGTCCAATAATTTAATAAACTTCTATTTTGATAAGTTTAAAAATCGAATTGGAATAAATTGTTATAATTGATCTTTTTAAAACTGTACTTAAGTAAAACATAAGTTTAGCGAAACCACTATGAAACGCCCCAATAATAATTTGTATTATGAGAATTCCCTTGAAAAATGTTACTTTGGACAAAAAATCACAGAAACTCAAATTAAATGAACAGACCTAATAAATGTTATAAGCTGTGTTTTTTGAGAGAGTGAAGAAAAATTCTCAATAATAATTTGTTTTGTTATTGTTTTGCGTGATATTCTATGCTATTATTTAAAGAAAAAGCGGAAATGCACTTTTCACCTACCCCTATTACCGTTGACGTTGTTAAAATTGAGTACATAAAGTGGATTTTTGTCAAATTTTATTTTTACAAAAAATATTTGTTTACAAAGAAAGAAATGTGAAATTCATTTCATAACTATAGGGAGTATTTTGTGTGTTTTTCTTTTTTTTTCTATTGAAATTAAATTTCTGATGGTTTTTATTTTGTTTGCTATTTTGTGATACCTTAAAAAAATTACACCAAAATTGAGACTGAGTCCCCCCCCCCCAAACAAAATCCTGCGTACGCTACTGGTAGGTATACAAAATAATATGAGGATAAACAATATTTGTATCATTTGGATGTCGCGCTGGAGGCTTAAAGGTGTGTAATATTGCAGGTACCTACCTACATATACTGTGTATAGTGGAACAATTTTATTTCTTATATTTTTTTTTGTTTAACATTTGGATTATGTTATGGTCGTGATTTGGGATTTTCATATGAAAATAGGTTCAGGATATGACTACAACTAACAGAAAAAAAATGAAAAAAAGGTTGCGAAACGATTGCAAAATAGTGTGAGCTGAAATTGAAGCAGTGTATTTGACATGAAATATACCTACATAAACGCAAAACAAATAAACTAATTTAAACCTTGTGCGTGGGTAAGCACTCGTTTTATTGAACTTTTTTTTTATGAATTTTATGATAATTGGATATTTTTCAATTTTCTAAAAATGTAGGTATAGACACCTATGGCAGGTGGCTAAATTGAAAACTATTTTCGTTTTGGTTAGAAATAATTCAGAATAATATAGGAAGGAAAGGACCCAAATTCTTGAAAAAAGTATACAGTTAAATGATGCTTTAAGGTTTCCCTGGCAATTTTTCCATCAAAGAGAACAAACAAAATAAACTTTTTTATATTATTTTCCACCAAATTTGAACAAGAAGCAAAGGTTATGTTTAGATAAAACAAATTAAAAACAAAATGTATCTTCCTATACGAGTGGAGGATGGCACGAGCTTGCTATTCAATTTGAAGCAATACCGTCATTGATGATGTATATCTGGTAACGAATTAATCATGGAAAGTTTGAAAAAATTTGGTTTTAGTTTCTTTTAATTTGTATTGTTCGTTTGTACTTTCCGAGAAGCAGAGAAATAACAAAAATTCATGGGAGTGGTTAAACCACTTTCTTAATTTTTAACATGCTCATTCTGGAATTTCATTCAAATAGGATGGATACATTTCCAAAGAAAATAGCCATTTCCAAGAAAATCAAGAAATAGAAAAGTTATCAATTTTTTTGTTGTTTGTTTTGAAAACTCAATATTTACTATTTAGAATTGATTTTAAATCGCATTTTCTTTTATACTACGATAGGGCTGAGGACCCGACAGGGGTGTCGTTGCTCTTATTTTTGCCAAAGAGTCTGCTTGTTCATTTCCCTGGACACCTACGTGCCCATGTACAATGAAGTGTAACAATATTATTTTTGCCAAGGTCATTTAACCTATATCCACGCACTCCCATACCAGTTTTGAATAAATGGCATTAGAGTTCAGTGCCTTGAGTGCGACTTGGCTATCCGATATAGTTACAATGTTTTGGTTACGGTAGTTTTTTTTCGAGATTACGTTCGGCACATTTGCCTAGGGCATTTTGCTCCGCTCAAAATATTATAGTCAGAGAAAGTTAGGTTCTTAGCCCAAAAAATCCTGCACCCGCCTCTTGAAACGTTGACCATCCATCAGTGTACCATTTGATGGCATTTGCATTGATAGAGTAGTTCACTGTTTCGCCTAGCAACTCTTTCTTGCTACTTAACTCCGTTCTGAATTTTTTCTCGAAGTTGTACTTTTAAGTCATGCCATCACTTGGAATGTCAAGTAATCTTGATACTGAGGACCTGGAAATGGATCCTCTTTCTCTAATTCCTATACATTTTCCCTTCCTAGTACCATCCCTGGCAAATCTTAGGATGGCTCCTTTTGCTGCGCTTTCTACCTACCACATAAAGTGGGGTTAGGTGCAGGATAACATCCATTTCTGCAGTGGGACAAGTTCTCATTGCTCCAGTAATGCATATGCATGCGAGCCTTTGAATTTTGTCTAGTGCTTTCCTAGTTGTTGCTAATTCGGTTCCTTTGTGCCATGCAAGCGCACCATAGGTAATGATGGGGCCTTAACATCATGGTGTTAATCCATCTAATGATGTTTGGTTTGCAACCCCATAATTTCCCTGCAAGTCTCTTGCATATCATTAGGACTTTTGTGGCTTTCCCGACAGTTTTTTCGACATGTTTATTCCGTAGGAGTTTGCTATCTTGTGTAATTCCAAGATATTTTAACACCTTCTGGGTATCAAGGACCTTTTGTCCTGCGTGTACTTCCGCCGTTCTTGTGCCTAGCATCTCACTTATCCATCTGGTTATAGTGATGGGTACGCATTTCCTAACGAGTGCTTTGTTGACAGCCTCATCCGAGGTGTTGTCAAAGGCACCTTCAATGTCTAAGAAGGCACATTAGGTCGTTTCTTTGGCATCTAGGTCTATTTGCACAGTATTTGTGAGCTCATAAAGGGCGGTCTCGGTAGTTCTGCCCGCCCTATCTATATGCATGCTGGCGATGGCTTAGACATTTTTATTAATGCTTCTGATCTAATGAAGTATCAATTATCTTCTCCAAAGTATTCAGTAAAAAAGATGTTAAACTTAAAGGCCTGAATGACTTTGGATGTGTTGTATCTTTTTTCCCAATTTTGGGAATAAATATAACTTTAGCTCTTCTCCATAGACTTGGTATATGCCGAAGCAGTAGCGTACGCAGGATTTTGTTTGGGGGGGGGGGGTATCACAAAATAGCAAAACCGCTTGGTTTCAAGGATTTTAACTCCCTTTTCGGGTCCTCTGTCCCGCTCACGCGACTCCGTCGCTCCGCTTAGGGTATGCTCAGCCGTCTGTCAGTCGGTCTGTTGAAAAAAGTTTTTTGTACTAAACTAAAACATTTCGACCGAAATTTATGAAACTATAAAAATAATTATTTTGTTACCTAATAAAGGTATCTACATATTTCCATAAATCTTATTTTCTCTTCCCAAAAATAGAATTGTGCAATAAAATCATATGGCTTTATTGCACTCTTAGGTGTGAAATAAAGTCCAAAATGGCTTTGGACTTAATTTCACACCTAGGAGTGCAATAAAGTCCAAAATTTGGTTTTGGACTTTATTTCACTGGACTTTATTTCATGGCACCTTTTCATAGTGGTTTCGCTAAACTCATGTTTTACTTAAGTACAGTTTAAATAATATCAATTATGTATAACAATTTATTCCAATTCGATTTCTGTACTTATCAAAGCAGAAGTATATTAATTTATTAAATTATTGAACGTCAAAAATAGTGCTATAGTGGGTATCTTTTAAGTTTTAACTTACCATAATAGTTTAAAGCGACTATGAATACGGCCCATTAAATTAAAAAAAAAGAGTTTGAGAAGATTGTCTACCTCTGATAAAAGTTAAAGGCAGTTTTTCGAAATATCATCAATTGACTCTACAGCTTTCTTAATGCCTTATGTCGTAGCATTAGAAATAAGAAATAACATTCGGAAAAAAAAGTATGCAGTTTACATATATTTAAAAATATTTTTCGAATATTTGATACGTTCACTAAGCGTGAAGATACCGATTAAAGCATAAGGCATACAAAAAGAGAAGACACTAAGAGAATGTATTATGTGAATAAGTACACTGCATTCGTTATTTCATTCCGGCTTTTTTTTCAAATGGGAAAAGTAGGAAAAAAATAAATGTGTGAAATCATTTTGCGAATTTCGACTGATTGCAAAGGAATTTTGTTTGGGTTTCTATGAATACTGAAAAACGTTTGAAATTTTAAACAAAATCTAGATTACGACATCCATGTGTATTGTTATTTTTTAAATTAAAATTGAAAATACTGCTAAAGTTTAAAATTAACAATAATAAAATTTGAACTAAAAAATAATAAAAAACTTTCTTCGAAGATATATGAAACCTTAGCACAGTAAACTATATTGCCTGGGGGGCTCAAGCCCACTAAGCCCCCCCCCTGCATTAGGAGGGCACTAATTCCTCTTTCCCTTTTTTGTAAAAGGGCTCTAAAAATACCGTCTACAACCGGTGACTCAAAAGGTTGAAAGGTACTGATTGCCCATTCAATCCTTTGTCCTGAGCAGACAGTTGGAGCCATCTTCCAGTCTTCCCGGTTTGGTTTGAGAGGTATTTTCCCTATTGTACTTCCAGCTATTGGAAAACTACCCGTAAAATGAGTATTTAGTAGCCGAGTGTACCTTTGCTCCTCATCTTCCGTAAAGCTGCCATCAGGCTTCCGAAGTGCAAGAGAAGTCAGTACCTTCTCTTTTGCTAAAGCTTTGTGCAGCCTTGCTGCAGCAGGGTTAGAGGTAAAAACCACAAAGCTATTTTCTTTTGGCTTTCTTTATTTCTCTGTTATATTTTGCTAACTCAGTAGTGTAATTATACCACTCCCTAGTTCTTTTTGTCTTATATAGATAGATTTTTGCTCCACCATGGAGAATCAGCTTGCTTGGTTTGTTGTTTAAGAGGGCAACTGAGTTCATATGACTCATTTATATAAATTCGTTCACAATATGTTCCAGCTCAAGGTGTGTTTTGCCGAACGTTAAGTCTAAAACTTCTTTTCTATTTCTAGTTGCAAAAGTAGGGGTATTCCTTACGTAAAATATATCTTGATTTTTCTCGATAATAAAGTCTAAAAGGTACTCACCCCTCTGATTAATGTCTGAATGTCTGTACTCCCACATGTAGTGTGTTGGGCATTTGCATCGCATCCCACCATCAACAGGAGTCGTTTTTATGCAGCAGTAGTCTACAAGCTCCTGTACCTGAGTCAGTGTTATGTTGGCTTCATTACCTGCATAAGCTGCTGCTATCACCATGTACGGGGACTTCCCTCAATGTTAATTTTGGCCTGTATTGGAACCAGAGTCATACATTCTGAAAGACATAAAATTTATATTATTTCTTATTATTATGCAAGCCCTGTCTCATATCCCATAATAATTTAGAGTCCTTACATGTTAGGCCTCTTATTTAACCCCCGTAAATCCTGGGTTCTTGGATCAGCATTAGCCCAAGGTTATCAGCTGTAAATTTCCTCGTTATAAGGGCTGATGCCGCCTTAGCGTGGTGTAAGTTTACCTGAGCTAGCCTGGTGGTCATCTGCAAGCAGATGGTTTTTCCTCCTCTTCTGTCGGAAGCAGTTCTTCTTTGTCTTTCCGGATAGGAGAGAGGTACATGTCCTCTTAATCTCCTTCCGTTGGACCCTCGTTATTCAAGGGTCCTGTTAATCAGACAGTGGGAAGAGAAGGGAATGAGGAGCTGGTTGGACATTAAGGGGAATTTGTGTGATTGGTAGGGCAGTAGAGGAGCAGAGGAGTTGGTGTTTGGATTTTCTTTGGGAGTTTTGACGGTGTCCGGTGATTCCTTTTGGTCTAGCCTTGGCTCGAAGAAGGACACTGGCACGGAATGTTTTTTTAGATCACATACTAATTGGATCGTCCCGAATTTATAATGAAGTTCGTGGTCTGCCTTCATTATAGCTTCTGCTGATCGGGCATCAAAGTTGACCACTAACAATTGACCTTTGCCCTCGACTTTGCTCTTTAGGATCCTCCAAGTCTGGACATTCAGCCCTTCGTTCTGGGCCCTGATCAGAGCTAAGAATATTTTGTCCTCCTGACCCATACCTCTTCGAAAGAACAGTGTGATTGTGTGCATCTTGGGAATATCATCTCCCAAGCATGTCACCGATTCCACACCCTTCCAAGTGCTCAGTTTTGGAGGCATCCCCATCAGCCAATTTGCTGTTTGTTGGTCAGCATAGGCAACCACCACCAGACGTGGTCTGAAGTGGAGGCCATTAAACTTGAGCTTTGCTTCCCATCATTTGGAGACTTCCTCGATAATGGCTTCCTCTAGTTTTGTTTGATCGTTGGTACCTAATGTGACGTGAGGGTATTCCTTCGGCAGGACTGCATTGCGAACGCTTTTTGCTGCATTTGTGTAAGAGATTACCTTACGTTCGCTGGCTTTTGCATATGCAGTGCTTGACCCCGCTGCTTTTGTTGTCGCTACCTTAGGTCTTCTTGCCTTTGGGGAGGAGAAATGTGGTGGCTTTTCCTCTTATCCTGTTCTTGGCTTTGCGAGGGGTCCTTTTTGAGAAGTTCTTTCCTTTCTTCTACCTTTTTCCTGGTTTCCTGTCATCCCCTTATCAAGGAACCGGAAGTATCATTTTGTGCCCGCCCCGCTAAGTCCTTTTCTGCACGGGTTATCCAAGTCTCCTGGTTCACCCAGATTCGGCAGTGGATGAGGTCTTCGACCACGTCTGGAAGGTGGTCTTTTTGGTGGTTTCGAGGTGCTGCTAGATGGTGGTGCTTATCAGTGCTGCCTTCTTTGGCTGTAGTTTCAACTAACAATGGCCGGAGAGGTATTTTCCTCTGACCAGTGGTTGATGTAGGTCCTATTTGGGGCATCTTTCCTTTTCGCGGGAGGTATTCTCCCCTCACTAGTGTATGATGCTCCTGTACCTACTCCTAACTCTACACGTTGTATTGTATTGCTTTCTATATTTCAAGTAATTTTAGGAATCAGTTGTGGGTTGATGGGAGGGTTGTCCTTAGGCCCTACATCCACCCCCCTAGATCCGACACTGGGTGGGGCACAAAACAACCAACTGTGGGTACCTTACAGAGTACCTCAATTCAAAGAGAATTTACCATCACTATTTATTCTATAAACAATTAAGAAAACTTTTTCTTTTTACTAAAACCCAAACCCTAAAATCCGATTTCCCCGAAATCGCTCAAATTTGACAAAACTTTTCTGGGGTGACTATTTGCTTTTTTAATGTCTTAACCTGAGGAGAGTATTTATTTAAAAATATGCTTCATATAAATACACCCAAGGGACTCAATTATCATGTCCTTAATTTTATAATTATTCTTTCCAGCTTGTACCAAAATGAAGTTTTTATTGCACGCATATTAATCTTGAAAAAAGTTTTGAATTTTGTATATACAAATATCAAAACAAGCCCTTCATTAAATTACCAAGAAGAACAAACTTTAAAATAAATACAAAAAAAAAAAACACTTTCTCAGAAGAAAACAAAAAAACTTTTATGAATTTATCCAAGCCATCATTATAGGAACCTTCCAGGTTTTCCAACCCATGCTGATTAAACCTAAAATCTTTTCCCTCTTTAATAAATAAGATTATGTGTTCGTTTAACTCAAGAACATACTATATAAAGAAAATATGATAGAAAAATAAAATAAGACCTCTCCTTCCCAACAAAAAAGAGATATCACAATATTGTTTTTTTTTTTTTAATAAACAGGTGCTAACATTATCCTTAGGAGGGTTGAATTTGAATATACCTACCTATTATTTTTTTGGTTGAGGATAAGATAATGAAATTACTTTGTGAACAGATTTTGGTTTTAGTTAGGTGTAGGTATAGATTTTTCTTACATTATTTTTACCCAAGACCGAAAAAACGTGTTTCAATATCATTGACACATTTTTTGGTTACATATTTTATATCCTTGTTAAATCCTGTATTTTTAGATTTTATTAAATCTTTCTAATGATAGAAACTTTTTTTTCTAATTTCATGTCTTACAAACTTTGATATGCGGATGTTTGCTGAAACCTAAATGTCTACCCACTCCATTATCATCTACTCGAATATTGATTTATTTTTACGCTATGCCGATGCGATGGATTAAAATGAATCTCGTGGGTTGCACACGAAATACTCCAATTTGTATAAAAACAATTTGTATGGACTTTATATTCTACTATTATGTGGATATGTGGATGGATTTTGTATAAATATGCTGCTTTTCCTGAAATTGGCTTTCATCGCTGTATACCTTTAACTTACCCACATATAACTGACTATTGGTAAAATGTGAACCATGCAAAAACACAATTCTCATAAATGGCGCCCAATGCGAAATCAATGTTATTCAATATCGACTGTCGACATCATTGACTTCAACTGCATGCTCATGTAAATACCTGATCTATGGTCATTTATGTATATACTTAAATGGATGAATGTCGCCAACAACAACACTTGATGATGACTGATGCAACTATACATATACACATGTACCTGCTACATACATGCGGATGACTATTTATTGCTACCCGTATTTTTGGTACTATTTATGGCATGATGTTTACGCTCCGCAAAATCACTGCGATTCACATGAACTCATGTGCATTTCTGAATTAACAAAATGAAATTCTTTAAAAATAATTATTAAAATTGAATATTTTGTGAAATGTGTTATGCCCATCACGGTCGTTGCCACTGCCGTGCCACACCATGCTGCCACCGCCATTCCGTCGCCGCACCAATGCGATTAAATATCCTGTGAATATTTTGTGCATTCGTGATGATGTTGATTTTCTTGTTTTTTGTTTGGTTTGTCCTGCGAAGCTCTTTTATCAGCCACATTAAGGACATATCAGAAGGCAACTTGTGACACGGATCAAGTAATAATCTCATGCCCCAGGGGAACAAGCATATCCATTGAATTCGCGCAGTACAATAAGTTCATAGCCAAAGGTGAGTACATATATTTTATTTACCTAACTATATATATATAAATTTATTGAAAGACTGAAAGAGACGGTATTGAATAATTTTCATTTATTAATCCTTGTCCTCGTGCTCTTTCACCTGCATCATCAGAGAGCAACAAGAAAAGATCCATTCACTAAAGTGCAAATGATGGTGCATCTGTGTGTATAGGTAATTTTAAGGAAGGAAATGCGAAAGGTAGGAATTTCCAGCGAAAATTTCGCTTTTTTAACTCTGCAATGGACGCCCACCCTGCACCTTGCTGATGTGCACTGTGCACCGCCATTCTCAGAAATGGCAGCAACAACATTATTTAGTGTCATCGTTAGTGTTGGTGCTGTTGCTTTTAATTGTTCACAGTAAGCTTTTTTAAAGGCATAATAATTATTAATTTATATTGACTCGTGGGAAAAGCTATGTATGTAGGTGTAGGTACATGTTAACATCATTGCGGATACAAAATTAAATTCATCCAGAACAAGCCAAAAAACATTTGGAATTTAAGTTTTTCTTTGTTAATACATACAAACAAAATCAGGAAACCGAAACCGGCTAGTTTTTGTGTGGTGGGGTGGGGGGGTAAGGGCTTTTTGTACGATCGATATTTATTTCGGACATGTTAAAGGTGAAATTAAACTTACGAGTCATTGGTGTAATTTTTGCATTTTGCCACCATTTCAAAAATGACACCATTAGTTGATTGCAGTCAGCGGCGGTAGTAAATCGAGCTAATTCTTGTTCAGAACAGGATACAATCTGGTAGAATCATACAAGCGATACTTCTTTCTATTGCTTACACGTACAGAAGTAACAATTTTTGCGTAATTTATTTCATCATTATATAATCATTTATTTTGAGTCACTCTTGGGAAAAAAGAGAACTGGAAGCCATCAATAAATGGTGGGTTTTCTCAAAAAATGCCATCCCTACCAAACCTATTTTTTTTTTTTTTTTTTTAAACACAATTTTCTATCAAAAAAGATGGTTTACAAATTTATTAAAACAAAAATCTGAGCATGAAAAGTTAACAAACATGAAATAAATCGAAAAACCAGTGATTTTAATTATTTCATAATTATTTTGTATACCTACAGGGTGATTCACCTCAGACGTGACAAAAACCTTGAGTGTGTAGATTGAGACAAGAAAAAAGTTATATGTCGGAGGGGTCTATTCCCCCTCGTTAAGGCAGGAGGGGCAATTTTCTAAAAAAATTAATTAAAACAGAAAACAGATTATTCAAAAATAATGGAAACACCTACAACTTATTTATCCTTTTATGCAAGGCCAAACATTCCTTTTTTATTTTTTTCTTTTTAAATAGATTTATTTTAATAAACAGTTTTTGAAAAATTAATTTTCAAACAAAAAAATTTTCACTGTTTTTTATCAACATTTTACGTCAAACACTGAAAACTAGACGGTTATAAGACTTTAATTAGCCAACTTTATCATAAAACTAATAATATTCCGACTAAATGATCATTTCAGCAACCAGCTGAATTCATCGACCCCGTTTTTCTTGTTTTTATAACGAAGTTGGTTTCTTTATTTTTTAATATCTTGAAACTAAAAATCCTAGAACCACCCACTTTTCACTGTTTTTTAATTTTCTCATATCGTGTACTAAAAATGTCTTTCATTTTGAAAATGGCGGGTAAGGACCAAAATTACAGAAATGGTACTCAAAATTGCGCCCATATTGAAAACCAAAATTACAGCAATGGCTCCCAAGCTTAACTTCAACTTTAACATATTATGTAAAAATAATATAAATTAAACAGAAATCAAAAATAAATCGAAAAGATTATTTTATAGCATAATATAGGCAAATATTTTTAATTAAAGCTTCTCGTAATCAAGTTCTGAATGGACAAAGTTTCGAATGTAAAAGTTCTGAAATAACAGAATTCTGAAAATGACAAAATTCTGAATGAAAAAGTTCTGGAATTGCCGCACGCTAAAATTTAATTAGGGGGGAAACAATGTACAAGAAAAGAAAGTTAATGCTTTATTGTGCATGTTTTATTGTGATGTTGAATTGTTGAGCTTGTTATATGAATAAATTGTTTTGTATATCATTTATTTGAGTTTGGAGATGAGCTTGAGATTGCCAATATTGTAAAAGGTTTTTCCTAAAAACAACCATTTTGTATCCTATTTTATTTGAAAGGGCCATGTGTGTTATTATGTATGAAATATGACATCGTTCAAATGCCCGGATCGGCTTCTTACGGAGCGACGAATATGAGTGGTACAATTTTGAATGACTCTTCGGCATTGGTCCGGCTGAGTTTGAACAATGGTCTATGTTATTTTCACCTTAAGGGCATCCGTCGATTGTGATTTATTCGTATAGACCTGCGACTTTAGAAAACTTCAGAAGAAAAGTCTAGCGGTTTTTAATCGCCTGACCTTGGAGGTCAATTCACGTCGCCTTTGCGAGAGATTTTTTTTTTGTTTATAATGTGCGTGCACCAAAGCGGTTTTGAATACCCTTAGTATGATTGAACCCAGTACGAGCGTTAGGAAAATAGTGAAGTATATGAAAGGAGATACCGATGCACTTTGCTTTTGAAGTTCTGAATTTATATTAAAACGGGAGGGAAAAATACAAAGTCGGGTTAAGCATTCCACATTCGCGTGCTGCGACAAAAGAAAGAATCCCTTTTCATGACAAAGCGTCCGAAGTTAAACTCAAGGGTAAACTGATGGGCATTCTTAGAAGAACGAGTATTACGTTTGAATTATTTAAGGGGAGGAATGCAACTTGCTATATTACTAGAAAGATAAGAAACATTGCGGTGGTGTTCAAGAGAAGCAAATGTTTCCGTTATATTTCCTATCATTTTCGTAGTTGTTCTTTGTATTCTATCCAATAGACTCAAACATGAGAATTGTACTCGGGTTCTGGACAAATAAAAGTTTTACAGATTACAGCAATGATCAGAAGGGGAGATAAGCTCGAATTATTCAGTTCATGCAGAATGTTAATCGTGGCATCTGCTGTGTGGCACATAGCGTCGTTCGTCCTGCTAGAACTACATGTGTTCTAGGTCTATATGATTCGATTTGGGCTATAAGAAATTGGTTCTGGCCCTCGACATTGTCGGTGACGACGCCAAAAGCTGATTTCGTTTTTCCTTTCAGTTTTTTTTTTGTTTTGTCCATTTCTATATCCAAGCTTAAATAAAATACAAAACTGTTGGAAATATTTTAAATGCATATCAAAACGGTGTTTTAATAAGGAACACTAATCCGACCGTCTTAAAGAGAAAAAGAACGCTATTTACACTGAATGCACCTAATATTTATTTCGTTCCACTCAGGCCCGTAGCCAGCATTTCGGTTCGGGGGGGGGGGGGGGGCTTGCTCTAAAGACTAACGTGTAACTATATAAACAAAGAATTTAAAACTAAGAACATAATAATTTGAATTTTTTTATTTAAAAATTAAATAGGGACATTGTGCCACTCGTGCAATCTGGCGAAACTGGCTTGACTTTTTCGAAGCCAGTAGTAGTTGTGAAATGGACTCGTTCAGTCTTGTATATAAAGCGATCTTGATAGCAGTTGGTGAAAATGTTTGAATTAAATAATTCTTCTTGCCACAACTTTTAAAGGGCGGCGCGACCAAGAAATTTAAACATTTCCAAAAAAGGCAACAATATTCAAATATGATTGAATGCCATTATTTTGATTGATTAAAAAATCTCTTAATAACCCGAATTTGTTGGGATTAAATTTTTCGCTCGGGAAATATGAGATTTTGGGGCTTTCAGGTGACATTATTTGGAACACAATATTCTCTTCCCGATTTGTCAAGCCATATGCTGGATTTCCATCTATCTCCATCTGCAAATATGAAGAAAAGTAGAGCGGGACAGAATATGTCAAAAAAGCAAGCGTGTGAAAGGGAACCATCATGTAGATGAACATTTCCGTCTTCATATCTGCATTAAATTCCTATAATCAGCATGTATGAAGATATTGTGTCTTCTTATTTTGCATAAGTCAGACGAAGACACATGTAAATCACACCAATAGAATGTCCAATTAAATTGAAGAACTTTTGCAAAGATAATGTATTGGAAAACCTTTGAGAAATCTATTTTTTTTTTGATAAAATTGATTGATTTAAGGTTTTTTTCGGTGACATTTGGAACGAAATATTCTGTGTTTGCCAAAATTTAGTCTATTACTAATCTGACAAGGTATGAACTGTCAAATTTCATTGAAGGATGGCTACGATGACTATGGATTAAAGCACCTCTAAAAACCCAATTGTTTTTTAGAATTATTATAGAACCACATTTGTCTGGTGTGTTGTGTTGCTGTATGGCGTAGGAAATATATGGAATGACAGCGACACATGACTCCACAACACAAAACACGAGACATATGAGTGGTTCCGACTTAAAAGCTTCTCTTCTGGCTTCAAACTGGCTCCAAAGAAGGCAAGCCAGTTGACGAGCAAGTTGCTCAAGTTTGGAAAGCCAGTACTGGCTCATGTGGCCTCAGCATAAGAAAAAACTAAATCGATTTTCTAATCCAGTTCAGTCATGGAAGGATCGGATTTTCGACTGGTTTTCATTACATGAGTTTAAACTTCGATTCGAAATTGTGCTTGAATTTTGTTGAGATTACAGAAGAAGGATTTTGGTCAAATCATTAAATAAAATTGAATACACACACATAAAATAAGTCCATATTTTTGAACAAATTTGCAAAAAAAAAAAAACAGTTCATTATACATACAACATTTTGGCTCGACTCTACTCTTTAAGTGGATTGATTTCGTTGAGTGGTAATGAGATTTGTTTATTACCACTGAAAGTATACAAAGGTTCGAATCAGCTTCGAGGCCCAGCTCGCTTTAACACCACACAAAGTCAACGTAGTAAATAACATACGTAATACCTCATTAGTCTTCTCATATTAAATATGATACCTAAATAGTGTCGGCGCAGGGTCAAAAGTCCACAGGACAAAAGTCCATAATGGACTTTTGTCCCACTTCTCTGGGTCAAAAGTCCATAAATCAGTTCTGAACTTTTGACCCACTCCGATGCGCCAAAAGTCCATACAAAAATCTTGTGGACTTCTGGCCCACTTCAGGGATCACTTTATAGATAGTTTTCTTTAACAAGACTGCTTTGGGTGGCCCGCTTCGTGGGTTTTAGGATTTAAACTCCCTTTTCGGGTCCTCTGTCCCGCTCACGCGACTCCGTTGCTCCGTTTAGGGTATGCTCAATGCTCAGTCGTCGGGCAGGCGCCTATGCTGTCAGGCGATCTGTTATTAAAGTTTTTTTTTGTGCTGAACAGTACTTTGGGTGGCCCGCTTCGCGGGTTTAAGGATTTTAACTCCGTTTTCGGGTCCTCTGTCCCGCTCACGCGACTCCGTCGCTCCGCTTAGGGTACACTCAGTTCTCTGGCAAGCGCCTATGTTGTCGGTCGATCTGTTATTAAAGTTTTTGTGTACTAAACAATACTTTGGGTGGGCTTCGCGGGTTTAAGGATTTTAACTCCCTTTTCGGGTCCTCTGCCCAGTCACCAGGCAGGCGCCTATATGTTGTCAGTTGGTGTGCTTTAAGTTTACGAGTAGTGAAGAGTATACAAACTAATTCTTAACAAAATAAATAAATAATTCTTAATTGTTCTGCTTTTTTCACTATTATGATATGAAATTATTGTGGACTTATGATGACCCATTTTCTTTTTAAAATTAGGGAATATTGACCCTTTTTTTTGTGGACCCACTTGAGTGGGTCAAATCTCCAAAATACAATTGTGGACTTCTGACCCACCCAAGTGGGACAAAAGTCCATTATGGACTTTTGGCCTGTGGACTTTTGACCCTGCGCCAATAGTGTCTTGTTTTTAAAACATTAAACTTTACCTAAATAGTCTCTCTATATTTTTAAAAAATTGTATACCAAAAAGTTTAAACTGTTTATTTATTTTTTTTTGTAAATCATTTCGGGAGGGGCTTCAGCCCCTCAAGCCCCCCCCCCCTGGCTACATGCCTTCCACTTCCACTCTTCAAATGGAATAATGGCGACGTTAGTAAAATCTTTAATTGAAAACCATCATTGAATTTTGATGGCCTTTAACAGATAAAACTGATGACCTTTTGGTCCCTAATTGAAGCTTATTACGGGGAGAGTACGATAACTTTAGCGCCAAAAATTGATAACGTTTTTTTATAGAAGGGTCAAAAACAAGCAATTTTTACTATGGGAAGGGGGTCTATCTAACCCCGTTTATGAGGTAGGGGTATTTTAGAAAAAAAATTTCTTAAAATGGGAAAAAAAATGTTAAAAAATAACGGCAACAATTACAATATAAAACTATACCGGATTTGAAAGCCAGAAATCTGTTCTTTAATCGTAAAGTTAAATTGAATTATTCATGTCTACAGTTTTCGAAAATATTGCATGCAAACTCAAAAGTTTGATAAAAAAATTAGAGCAGTTTTTTATTTAATTGTAAAATGAAGTGCTAAATTAGCTTTTAGTAGTCAATGCTTATATCAATTCTGAATCGAACAGAAAAAGCCGAATGGTTTTATGTATTCTAGTTTTTGATAAAATTGAAAATAACTTTAACTACTTTTTTATAATTTGTTGGTATTAACGGTGATCTTACTTTGAGGATTAATGTGGGGGAGTAGAGTACTATAACTACGGCGCAACAAAATACGGACGGATTTTAATAGAGGGGTGTAATACAATCATTTGTATTACGGGCCGTGCGTTTATCTCACTCCGTTTAGGCGGGAGGGGCAATTTTCTACAAAATGACTTAAAATTAAAAAAAAAATAATAAAACAACGGCAACACTAACAATGATAAAATTATAGGTTTTCTGAAAGCCAGAAACTTCTTATTTTATTTTTTGTTTCAACTAAGTTATTTGTGTTAGTGGTTTTTGAAAAAGAAATACCAACTGACAACACAGGCACCTGCCTGGCGACTGAGCATACCCTAATCGGAGCGACGGAGTCACGTGAGCGGGACGAGGACCCGAAAAGGGAGTTAAAATCCTTGAACTCGTGAAGCGGGCCACCCAAGGTACTGGCTCACCAACTGACAACATAGACACCTGCCTGGCGTCTGAGCATACCCTAATCGGAGCAACGGATTCGCGTGAGCGGGACAGAGGACCCAAAAAGGGAGTTAAAATCATTGAAAGCACACCAACTGACAACATAGGCGCCTGCCTAGCGAATGCGCATACCCTAAGCGGAGCGACGGAGCCGAGTGAGCGGGACAGAGGACCCAAAAAGGGAGTTAAAATCCTTGAACCCGCGAAGAGGGGCATCCATGATACCTATTGTTAAAGAACACTATTGACAATAAATTCCGTTGCAATTTGGTTTGGAAAAATCGGCCAATATTGAGGAAAGAACCCCTATATTTAAAAAAAAAAACAATTTTCATTCCAAATACTTGAGTGACACACCTCATTGTTTATACGCTGCGACGGAATGTGGGGTGCTAGCATCTATTTATGTAAGCAAGCAAAAAAATAAAAATCTCATAAAAAAGTACTTTTAGTTATTTTCAATTTTCTCACAAAATTGAAGACATAAAACCATTCGGTTTTTTGTGTTCTATTCAGAATTCAGAATAAGCATTGACCAAAAGAAGCCAAGTAAGCACTTTATTTCACAATTTTGAACTTTTGTTTTCATTTTTTATCAAACTTTTGAGTTTGCGTGCAAATTTTCCAAAAACTGTAGGTATGAATAATTCAATTTAACTTTAGGAATAAAGAACAGATTTCTGGCTTTCAAAACCGGTATAGTACTTTATTGTAATAGCCCAGTCGAATTAAACAAAAATTAGTGCTGAAATTACAAAAATTAAATATTGGATTTTTTCCTTTTAATCGTTAGAGGGGTTCATAGAGAGTGTGTTCAGTACGGTTTTCGACCACCTAGCTCTTTTGCGTTAGCCGCCATTTTGAATTTTCGAAAATTCGGATTTTGTAAAATAACTCGTTTGTTTTTAACTTTTCACTAAAAATGCTCTTAACAAAAGATGTTTAGGTTGTTGTGTGTGTTTAGAATTTAATTATCTACAACTTTGGTAAACCAATTTTTTGTCTAAGATTGTTAGTTTTCGGTATAATCCGGAAATTGTGATTCCGATCGGTTATTTATAGGTTATCCGCAATAGAGGATATTTTTGTAAAAAAACAAAAGGATAAAGTATTTTTTTTTTTCAATAATTAAGGGGCCGTAATTTGGCCGCCATCTTGAAATTAAAGCAAGTTGGTTTTTGTTAAACAAATCATTTACGAACTAGCTTTTTGTGACTTATGCGTAATTACTCTTGATTTAAATTGATAATTTTCGACTTCAGTTGAAAATCAAGTTATCCGAACTAAGACTAGAACTCTTTTCCACACCACCGCTCGGGTAGAGGTTCAGGCGCGTTTTTTTTAAGTTGTTCTGGTGTCCACAGATAATAGATAGGATTTTTTTTTTTTTGTTTCGTTTTTTGATTATTTTTTATTTATTATTTTTTTGTTTTAAGTTTATTTTTTTGAAGATGTACCTGCACTTACTTCAAAATTTGCATTGGAATTAGTACGGCTCATGTCATAGGCTGATTCCATAAGGGTGTTGTCATCATCACAAATATCATCGAGTAGGTCTCGAATTTCGTTTTCACAAGTCTCTCCACTGCAGTTTTGGCATAAAACGGAATATTTCAGCCCGGATTTTAGACATCCACACATTTTCCCACAATTTGCCCTACATTCCACACACATTCCACCTTAATCCAAAATTATGAACTAAGTGTAGGTCCAACTTCAAAAAAAAAAAGAACAATCCTGATTACAATCTAGAAAAAAAAAAAATAACAAACAAAAAAAAAAAAACTAAAAAAATACTAGGAATATAAACTTAAAAACCCAGCGGTAATGCGGAAACGAATTCTAGTCTTAGTTCGGATAACATGATTTTCAACTGATGTCGAAAATTATCAATTTTAATCAAGAGTAATTACGCCTAAGTCACAAAAAGCTAGTTCGTAAATGATTTGTTTAACAAAAACCAACTTGCTTTAAATTCAAGATGGCGGCCAAAGTTAAAGAGATAGGAGGTCAAAAAAAAACTAAAAAAATACTAGGAATATAAACTTAAAAACCCAGCGGTGATGCGGAAACGAATTCTAGTCTTAGTTCGAATAACTTGATTTTCAACTGAAGTCGAAAATTATCAATTTTAATCAAGAGTAATTACGTCTTAGTCACAAAAAGCTAGTTCGTAAATGATTTGTTTAACAAAAACCAACTTGCTTTAAATTCAAGATGGCGGCCAAAGTTAAAGAGATAGGAGGTCAAATTTTTTTTTAGGCGGCCCCCTTAATAATTGAAAAAAAAAATATTTTATCCTTTTGTTTTTATACAAAAAAGAAAGCAAATTTCTTGTCTGTGGTTGGCAAGCTGTCCAAAAATTGCTTTCGAATTGAAAGGGACTTTTATTGGAAAGTGAATGTGAAGTTAGTCAAAAGAAATATCTGCCTTAATTTTAAATCAAGTGTGGTCTTGTCAAAATTTTCAGTTGTGAAATTATAAATCAGTTTAGCTTTTTGAAAATTGTTTGTGCTGTTTGTGGTCGCTTTGAAAATTGAAAATGAAATTTCAGTACATTTCGACGGAATTTTGTTTCCATGTCGAGGATTTTCCTTTTTTAACAACTAGTTTAGGTAAAATATGAGAGAACAGTTCTTACATTATGACATGTCGAAAAAAAGTTAGTTATCTTCAGGCAAATTTGCAATCAATGGATGTAATTGACTGCACATGCCTCCTGAACGTATTATGATAAGTTAATAATTTATTCCCAAGAGTCAATATAGTCGTTCCATATAACGATTTGTGTTCGCTCCTTTTCCTCTTCTCTTGTATTGATACAATGAGAGAGTTTACAATGAAAGCTATAATTGGCAGCAGGGAATGATGTAGGTATTCCCGGAATTTATAAAGAAAAAACAAAATAGAGTTAGCTTCCAAAACAACCTCCCCCCCACCTGCATCTGCCAAAGCATGCATAGGTAGATTTCAGGATAATTAAAATGAGTTTATAAAATGGACGCAAAATATTGACAAAATCAACCAAACTATTAACGAGATATTCGGGAATAACGCAAAATAAAGGCAATTCGCTAAAAAATTCTGAAAACTCTATTTCCGTTATATATACATTTCATTGGAAAAAATCTGGTATTCAGTATTATTGAAATTATTTTTAATATTTCATGTATGTACATACATAGGTACAGTCGACTTTGCTTGACTGGAACACCATAATTGCAGACCATTATTTGTTTCAGTTAAGCAGAGTTTTCAGTTAACCGAACTTCGGATCTTCGGAAATAAGCGGAGTTTTGTCAAAATAAATTAAATTTCATTTAGCCTGGAAAAAAAAATTTAGGTGTGATTTTTCGTATTTTGTCAAAAAAGTTACCTATACATATTTCCATATGAATCAATGCAAACAACAAAGTTATTTTCATTTTTAAACACAAAACGAATATAATAATTAAAAACAAAAAAAAAAACAATCGAGAAAGTTGATAAAACCGAAACGTGGTATGGCAATAACCAGTTATAGATGAGCAAAGATGACAATTTAAATTTATTCTCACACCAAATTCGAACTTACTTTTTTTACTTTAGATGGCGCTCACAGTTCAGAATGGACGACGGCGACCTCCTCAACCAACAAGCCCTTCCAGCCAGCTCTGTCCTCTGTCCATAGCTAGCCGCATTTAGCTACGCACACCAATTTGGTTGAGGTCGTTCTCTAACGACATTGTATAGGCCCTAAAATTCGTTATTGAATCTTCTCCTTCAATGTCCAGTCTATGCTTTTGCCCCATTGATAAGGACTGGGGGGATTTCGGTCTTATATAAAGATTCCTTGGTTTTCTGAAAGAGGGCCTTACTACTTAAATGCCTCCTTGACCGAAGAAACAGCGCCAGCGGTTGGCAAAAGTAATTCTTCATTTGATCTCTGCATTGATGTCATTTTGCGGGGTAATAGTGAAGCCCAGGTAGACAAAGTCCCTATATCAATTTCGAAGTTATACCTGTCTATCGTGATATTTTGCCCGAGTCGACGGTGTTGAGATTCCTTTCTCGATGACACCATATATATTTCGTCTTGTCCTCATCAACCGCCAATCCCATTTTAGCCGCCTCCAATTCAATACTCGCAAATGCGCCAGTCACATTTCGCTTCGTTCTGCCGACAATGTCTATGTCGTCTGCATACGCAAGTAATTGAGCGGACTTTTGATAAATTGTAGCGCTTTTGGTGTTGACTTGTGCGTTGCGTACAATTGCTGCAAGAACGGAGTTAAATAGGCTGCATGTTTACGGGTCGGCTTGTCTCAGACCTTTCTCAACATCAAAGAATTCGGTGGTGTTCTTACCGATTTTGACGGAGTAACCAGATTTCTCCATCGTCATCCTGCACAAGCGGACGAGTTTGGCAGGGATGCCGAGATATGACATGGCTCTGTATAATTCGTCCCTTTTTACGCTATAGTATACGACTTTAAAATCGATAAAGAGGTGGTGTGTATCGATTTGGATTTCCTGTTTTTTTTTTGTTTAATTTGTCGGAGTGTGAACATTTGATCGACGCACGGTTGACTTTCCTGGCCTAAAACCACGCCGATAGGGGCCGATCAGATCGTTGAAAAAAGATTTTAAGCAGTCACACAGGATAGCCGACAAGATTTTATAAGTGACGTTTAGGAGACTAATTCCTCTGTAGTTGGTGTATTTAAGGTCATCTCCTTTTTTATGGATGGGGCACACTAAACCGATGTTCAATTCATCGGGCATACTTTAATCCGAACTAATTTTGCAGATTTGTATACTCCTTACCAATTCATTTCCTTCTGATTTGAAAAGTTCGACTGCTAAGCCTCCGCACCAGCGACCATGTACGACTTAAGTTTATAAGTTTGGATATCGCCAAGCGGACTTCGGTAAGGTCGGGTGGACGGCCATTATCGTCCAAGTTGAATGGAAATTTTAAGCAAATCTGTTTATTCGTTTAGGCATTATCTATAGCTCGAGGTACATCATGACGCCGATACAATCAGACCCATGGACATCTTGTCTTTTTTTTTTTTTACTTTTCTATCATCGTAATTTAGTTTTGATTAAAACCTAGAAATGTTCTATTGACATGAAACCAATATCGATGTATTTGCTCTATAGAGCAAGTAAAAATAAAAAAAAAAATCCAGTTCCACTGAGTTCAAGGTGCGTATAATATCATGAAATCCCAATCCCAACACGGGTGTCGGCGAATTGAATCTGGGGGAATTATATAGAAAAGAATGCTGCCTAGAGTGATGGAGCACAAATCCACACCTCTTAGTTAGCAGTCAAGTAGCTCTTCTCAACATCCACTAGGTAGACGATGCCATTTTGGCATCAATTGCATTTACAAAAACTGTTATTTTTACAAAATTTCGTTATAAGCTTTGTGCATAGTGCACAAATTGAAATAGATTAAATCTAGACCATTAGATTTCTCCGCGTATCATGGCATCCCTTTCATCCTATACATCAATCATCGATTTATATAATAAATAAAAATCATTTGCTGATGGAATAGCAGTTTTGCAGAACATATACATACCCACATACTTGTATGTGTTGATAAGTTCATCATTGAAAAATACTTCATTTATATATATTTTATATTTTCAGATGGAATCGCAATCGATGAACTTTGCCCTACAGATAATCACCCAACGCAAATACGATCGAAATCAAAGTATTTGCTACGCGGTTCGACATTTGGTTCGCCCACACAAGTTGTCCCAGCGAATCGTTATGTTGGTGCCATCGCTAATGCTATTGGCCTAGCTATAGTTACTAATACAAATAGCACTTCTACAACAACCACTGTCACCGAACAGCAGCAGGACCAGCACCAGGATGGGGACACTAGCAGTCCGGAGAATTGTATGTGGCCCAATGCCCTTCAGGTACGTAAATTGTGATTTTAATATTTACCCGGCTTTAGAGGGTTCGTTGGGGGTTCAAAGGGGTTCGGTTGGTTGGTCGGTCGGTCGGTATAGAGAATTGTTGGTGAGCTAAATGTGAAAACGGCACATAAGAGCGAATCAATTGAATTTCGCATAAGAGTGCTGTGCTGGGTGCTCCTCATGATGGGTTTGCATTTCTTCTATAGCCCTAGCATAAGCATCCAGACATCGATGTGTAATACTGATAAATGTGAATTACAAACACCAATTACGTGACGACAGTTTGTGTATCCAATTTGCAAGAAAATTTATTTATTGTCGATCGCGTCCTGATATAGTCGTATGTACAGTCAATGCCTTATATCATCGTGATAGCACGGGTTTCATGTAAAATTTTCCTAAAATTATTGTGTTTCAGAGTTTTGTTATTTCGATTCGAATTTTGGCACTCCTACAACTGCTCTCGCACCAACAACACTAAACAACTGGCACTTTATGTGAGGGGGTGAAATACTTGAATTAGATGCCTGCAGAGCAGGATACACAATATACCCTTGTGTTAAAATTTACATAAATGAAACTTTGTTTATAGATACAAAACCGAGATTTAAGTGTCACACAATAATTTAGTTGGAACGAATTTTATTAGTTATTTTAAATGCAAATCAGGTCTAACACTTTTGTTCATTCAATGTTATAAAAGGGGTCTTTTGTGTGTGTGTGTATTACACAATTAGGTCAAAGGTTTTTGCCCCAGTGAGTGTTTGGATTAACTTGTTGTTGTCTTTTTTTTTTTTTTTTGTAAACTTCCTATGTATATAAGTATATTATATTGAAAAGGGTCGACAAGCCCACAGTGTCCAGCTGCTAAAAATTGTTTCCATTTTAATTATGTGGTGGTTTATTTTAATCTGCAGCTATGCCGAACTCTTTTCAAGTTGTTTAATTTACCGCAAACATCAATGTTTTTATTTGTAGATTCTTAAAGCAGTGTCTTTCAGGCTGAGGTCCTGGCATGGCAGTGACGAAAGCTCCTATAGACAAGTCTCAATGACAGCAATACCAAAAGCAGATATCACCTTTTTCATTGATATGCAATAAAAGCGGTGTTTGCCATTGGAGCTTGTAATTTGCTGTCGCGAAGAGCTAAGGGCTCTTAGTACACAGCACAATATAAAGATCTGTTGGGTTACTGGTCACATTTGTGTCTCAGGTAATGAAAGGGCTGACGAGTTGGCAAAAATTGGATCAACACTTGATCCTTGTCAGGGAGACTCAACAGTAAAGACCCCATCTTTGACAGGTAATCGAGACTAAAGTTCTAGCTTAAACAAACAAGAGCCCAGTAGGAAATATTCAAAAAATCGCTACTGAAAAAGTAGCTTTTTCCTCAAGGAAAAGAAGTATCATCAATGAATTTTCTGGTGATTCCTCTAATGAATTTAACATGGGCTTGGCCAAAGAGGTAAGTAGGTGTACCCATTCTCGATGAAGATTTTGTAATGAAATCATGGATTACATGGAATCATGAAATTCATGAGTTCAGTTTCTTGGTGAGAAAACTGATACTTGAGATGTGATGATTTATTCAATGAAAAAAGATATATGAAATCGCTGCGCTCGTGGAATCGTCGAATTCATAACTTCTTTTTCTTGGTTGAAAATACTGATTCCTGAGATGTGATGATTTTTTCAAACAAAAAGGATACATGAAATCGCTGCGCTCGGGAATCGTTGAATTCATAACTTGGTAACCTTAACAAAATAGTTCTTATGGTGTGATGCTTTCTTGAAAAAAAAAGATGAATTTCATGATTTCATGAACACAGTGATTTCATTACAAAATAAAACTGTATATCATTGTAGGATTCCCTAAAAAAGACTACATTACATTTTAAAAATGTAATGAATTTTATTTTTGCAGAAAAAATTTTGTTTTATATTTTTCTCGCAATCAACCCTCATAAATGAGCCAAATGTACTCATGGACTTACTGAATTACCATTCATGCGAAGATTCATCAAATATGGAACTTACTTGTTTTCTGTTTTTTTTCTTCTAGTAAGCAGAAGAGTGGATTTACACAACGAACTCATGAACTTATGCATTACTTTGCATCAGTAGAATCATCGAGTATGGTTTTTTAGTTGAATAACTCATGCCACTGAAATGATGCACGAAAAAATTTTTGCGTTCATTTGTGTATTCAATATTAAAGTTATTTTTTGTTGTTGTCTATTCTCTACATTTTTTCTCGAGCACAACACAACATGCTACTTAAATTGCAAACTGGTGACCGGCTGCATTACTTTTCATGAGTGAAATCAATGCATAATCTCTCCTACATGAATGCGTCATATAGGATTTCACCAATGAATTTTTCATTGAGGAGCATATTTCCTACTGGGAGATGGAGTTTGCTTGGTAAATGTGTTATAACAAGCAAACTATAGCCTAGCTTCAACAAACAAAATGCATACTGACTACATCATCCAACTGAGTAAGAAGTCTCAAAGCTCTTCTCATGATTGTCACTACCGGACACAGCCAACTGGGGTAGACCCCAGACAAGAAAAATATGAAACTCAGTATGGACGACTTATGAAGAGTATTTGGTGAAGAGTATTTGGTGATCATTTGGTCTCCTCGAGAGGCACTGCTTCTTCAACAACTTGGAGGAACTTTCTGTACTACACTTACAGCTCGCAACCGTTTCTGTGTGCGCGATGCGACAGGACTGGAGGGCACCTACAATTTTATTCTGAATCCGAACGGCTAGACGAGAAGCACTTATTCGTGACAGGTTATATTCTTGGATAATTTCTCAATTACTCGCAAGAGGCAGTAACCCTGAAAAAAAACTTTAGTAATTAGGAGGACGAGGCAGGGAAGAAAACACAGACTTTCAACGTGACAGTCCAACACACTAACTGTTACGCTAAGGGTTAAACTACAGGACTTATCATAGGTTTCATTATTATATGAGAATAGAAAACCCTAGGGTATAAGATCAACTGTCAATCCATTAACCCTACTACTTAACCGAAGTTTTAAGTAATATACTACGTTATGGTTAGTGCGTTGGACTGTCACGCTGGAGCTCTGGATTCACTTTCCAGCTCCGTCCACTTAAAAACTAAAAAGTTTTTTTCAGGGCTACTGCCTCTTGCGAGGAATTGACAAATCCTCCAAGAGTTTCACTTGTCATGAATAAGTGTCGTTCATCTAGCCGTTCGGATTTTGCATACAATTGTAGGTCCCTTCCATTCCTGTCGACACGCGCACAAAGGATTGGTTGCGAGTATTGTTGTTAGTCACTAGGCCCTGGTTCTTCATGAGCCGTTGCGCCACCCAATTTATTTATTTATTTAACATTTACGACTACTTTTCAGCTAGTATGATATACTAGACCAGTTTCCTTAAACTCCAGCAGAGGGTAAGAGACTCCTCCTGGTTGAGAGTAAAATGGCGCGTTAAAATTTGAAAATGATTACAATTTTAACATTAATAATTATGATTATTGATTTTGATATTTTTTTTATTTTTTACGAGTGGGTACTGGGTAATGGTTGAATTTCAAGGTTAAGATGTCTAAAAAAAGCGAAAAAGTGTACCTACAAAAAGAGGCAGGGGCAAAAATTTCGTACTAAAAGGAAATCTGAGGGATCCATCTATTTCATTATTGATATTGTTTATTCAAAATTTGATGAAGGATATGGAACGATATATGATGCCGACTATAAAAATGTCGACACCATAAGAATAGTCGATAATTTTATCGAATTATTTTCAAGGCAGTCGACAAGTCTAGATTTCATAATATCAGGGCTGGTCACGAGACAGAGACGAGAAAAGTCTTGGTCTGAAATTAAACGAGAGTCTCGTCCGTCTCGGTTGTCTCGGCACAAGAAAAAGGCATTTTAAAAATGCTAATTAATTGAAAATCCAATTTCATTTAAATATTTATTTTCTTCTGCACATATTTAGATTATAGACTTCACAAAAGAAAGCGTCAACAAAAATCCACAAGTTTTTAAAAAAATTACGTGGATTTTTGTTTACGTTTTCTTTTGTAAAATCAAAAAAAAAAAAACTCGGAGGAGTCAGTCGAATGTAACCAGCTTCATATGGGGGACAAATTATGTTTTAAAATAATATCGAGAATATTTTTTTTCAAAAGTCAGCTGATCCAGACGAGACCAGGACGAGAAATATACATTTTCGGCAAAATAATATTTACAATTTGACTTAGGTATAACTAGTTAGATTCGATGATATTATACATTTATTGGCACATAGGGGGCCTAATCTTATACTTTGTCTTAATTTTAAAGGATTATACAATATAAAATACATGTCAAAAAATTAATTCTAAAAGTCGGTTGACTTTATTGTCCTCGGGGTGTTCCGTGCCGGTTGTCAAGTTGTGGTTTAGGGGGGGGGATTGGTTGGCATTTAGCCTCGGTGATATGCTGACCCTGTGTCAGCGTAGAACGAAACTGTTTGCTCGTTGTCCCTGATGATGTTGTCGTCCGGGGTGTCCATCGTACTAAAATATCTCGGTTCAGGGTATCGTTGCTGAGTGGCCATTCTTCTCATCAGATGATTTGAGTGACTGTTGGTGAGTCCTACTAGCTTCTTTGCTTGAAGCAGTAGGTACCTGTCCAGGGGGATGATGTTCACCTCTGTGTAAAGCCGCTCGTTGCTGTAATGTCTCATTTGCTGCCGGTCGAAATGTAGTCTGGTACAAATCCTTAGTAGCTTTCTTTCGAACATTTTAAGTTCCTTCATGGCCGTCTTCGAGATGGAGAACCAGACTGGGAAGGAATAGCTGATTACGGGCCGCAGGAGCTGCTTGTACAAAAGGAGCTTTGTCTTGAGACTCAGTGCGTTTATGCGTCTCATCAATGGGTGGATTTGGTGGAAGGCCCAGTTGGTTCTTTTGAGCACGTTTCGTTAGTGTGGGTTGAACCTTAACAACTCGTTGAAGTGGATGTCTAGGTACTTCACGTTCTTTTTGGCTGCTATTGTAGATCCATCCGGAAGTTTCAGAACCAGACTTCTGCAGTTGTCTGCGCTGCAACTACCTCTACTGGGTCTCCTGAAGCACACAAGCTCCGATTTGGAGGTTTTTATCCAGATGCCCCATTTACTGTAGAAGGCGTAGTCTGTTGACGTGGTGCTCAATTTTCGTAAGGCTACCAGAGAAGACAGCGAGGTGGCATACGTAAGGGAGTCATCAGCATACAGTAAGGGAGTCTTGCCTTGGGCAACTCCGGCTTTGTCAACTCAACTTTGTTAAGAAACGCTGAATGATCAAGTGGGTTTGGGGTGAAGTTTCCCTCGAAGTATTTGGCGAACATTTCCACTTTGTCCTGTGTTAAGGATACTTCAATATTGTTGTGAATTAGGATTTCCGGAATTGGGGTCTGTTTTCCAACGATTTTATTAATGTTCTTGAATACTTCTGGGCCTAGCTTGATCGCTTGTAGCCTCTTCTGGAACTGGATGTTGTTATGATGCTGCACAGAGTTTCGAAACATGACGTTGACACATTGCAACTCGCTCCAAACCGTCCGGTAGTTGCTGTTGGTGGTGTTCAGCTATCTCTGACGAATTCTTTGGAGTCGTTTCCTCAGCCGCTTTCTGTGTGCGTACAGGTTCTGTATGTACACGGGAAGATGTTGGTACCTATCTCTTGACGTCCTAGACCGCTTTTGGACTTCCAGTGCATCACACATCACAGACAGCTTGCTCCAGACCATCTATAGCAGCCAGCGCTGCCACCCTGTAGATGATTGAGCGCAGTAAATATGGATAAGAAACACAGTAGATTGCAATATACCGCAGTAGATCTTACAAAAATACTACAAATTTTTATTTTATCGAATAAAAACAAGAGACTTAACAATAACTTCAAAAGCGAACTCCTAAATTATAAGACAGTGGTTACATTCGATTTTTTCTTTGAATTTACAAAAAAAAAACGTCAACAAAAATCCAAAAATTAAAAAATTGAAATTTTCATAGATTTTTGTTGACTTTTTCTTGTGTGAAGTAAAAATAGTTGGAGGAGTCAGTCGAATGTAAACACCTTTTAAGTGAGCAATAACAAAAAACAAAAAAGAAGAACTTAAAAACAGTCACATTTTGTTTGAAGAACTCATACATTTACAATTATTTTGGCCATTATTTATTTTATATTCGCCATTAAAGAATTTTAATTTATTGAAAAATATAATAATGCATATTGAGTCTGAAGGCGGCCAACAATGTTCTTTGGCGTCTATAAACTCTTTGGTATAATATTTCGATCTTCGTGTGGGACTAAGCGCAGTAGATCTGCTGCTATAGGGGTAGGGTGGTAGCACTGATAGCAGCGTCTATTTCACTGTCCAGCAGTTTCGGTTTGAAGGGGGAAGCGTAATATTTTCCTCAATGTCCCGTTGGAGTCGTTCATCATACAGTCGTATATAATTAATGAAGTTCTCTGTTGCCTCTTTTGCTAGGCAAATGGGTTGGTGGAGCTGAATGCTAAGCTGAACAGCTTCATGATCCGAGTCGCTGGTCTAAAGTTTACAGGTGTAGTTGCAGATTTCTGGAAAAAATCTAATGTAGATGGTGTTCGGGGAAAAGTAGGTTTTGGTTGAGAAACAACCACCAATGAATGCTGGTCCTGAGACCAGGACGAGACTGCAAATTTAAATAATACGAGATCGGCACGCGAGACCGAGACGAGACTGAACATTTTCGGTTTTAAGGAGAGCGAGACGTAATTCTCAAAATTCTCACAGAATCTCGTCTCGTGGCTAGCCCTATATAATATCGACATTTTTTTAAGTTGATCTTAATATTGTCGGGATTTTAAATATCAAAAAAAGTCAATAATTCGCTATTTTGACAAGTCGACATTTTTGTTTGTCAATCGTTCGTACCTTACTTGCTACCAAAGTAATATGTTACACATTATTGGTGATTTTTTTGGACTAAAGCCCGGTCTTTTTTAACCTGATCATACCAAAAGTATTGTAACAACGTACTTAATTACTGTAGTGCTATGAAACACTCTGTGCGTTTGCAGTCTGATGAAAAGTGTTTTTTTTAACATTTCAAAAGTAGGTAATCTAATGTCCTGCTGAGATTATTTTTTTTTTTTCATTCATCATTATTTAAACATTAATAACACCTCAAACAACAAAACTACAAAGTAATAATTCAAGTGGAATTTCCTCAATTTGGCATCGAAAAGGAACCCATATTTTATAATAAGACTTACATACCTACAAAAATCATATTCAAGCAATTCTCAAAAAATTTAATGTCAGCTTACATTAAGTTTATGTATGTAAATTAATTTAAATCGTCTTTGTTTCTCTCGCAGACAGACATGCTACCTTATACCATCAATTACATGCAATACCACTTCGACCAGAACAAAAATGGCGCAAATAACAAAAATTACCTGCTAAAATATAAATTGCCCTACTTTCACAACCAACAAAATCAAAAAAAAAAAAGAACAAAATATTATGCCCCAAGATAAAACCGTGAATGTTAACTAACCTAAACCTCTGTGTTTAAATTTATTCATGAGTCCACTCAAGGATTACGTCTATCACCCTACAAAAAAAAAAAAACATACACCAGCTGTCAAAGGTTGCATAAATAAAGATGACATCTTTTTAAGATGAAGAAAAAAATCCCACCAAAAGTGGGGGTGATTTCTATGTGGCTTTTAAGAATATTCAAGATGATGACAGTAGCATGTTGAAATTACGGTCAAACTTGACATAGTTTATTTTTTTTTTCAAAACGATTAATCCAACTAATTCGAATGGTGGCAAAAAATTGTAGACAGGGTTTATGGCATCTTCTGTCTGTAAAATTAAACTTGAAATCAAGGTCATGCTAATATAATTTTTTTTTTTTTAATTAAGCACGCACTAAAGGGGTTCTTACTACCCTTAAAATGTTTAAACACAGTGCGAGCGTTAGGAAAATAAGGAAGGGTTTAAGAGGAGATGCCGGTGCACATTGGTTTTGAACCTCTGAATATCAAAATGGCAAGGAAAAATAGTGCCGGGTAAAGCATTCCACATTCTTGTAGTGCGAATAAAGAAAGAATCTAATAGAAAGAATAAAATGTAATAAAAGAATCAAAAAGAAAGAATAAAATGTTTTTATCCTTAAATAGGATAAAATATTCGTGTTTTTCTGCAGGCCTAGGTAGGTACTCGTTAAATACTATTTTTTTTTTTTTTTTTTATTTTGTTCAAAACAAAAAATATTGAATAAATGGATTATAAATAATTTGTTTGTTTATTCCAGGGCAATCTCAAAAACTTTTTAACTAATTTACATGAAACAAATTTTATGATATTCTTTATGTTCGTAAAATTAACTTATAGTCTAGGAGCTATACTCCCTTCCCATCGGCAATTGAATGTCACCTCAGTTTGAAGGTGTTTTGTTTTATGTTTTCGGGGTGGGAAATCCGAATCCGGAGTTATTTTTTTGCAAAATCCGGTGCGACGTCATTTTTATTAACAAATGTTGATGCGTTTTTTTTTAAAGAATCGGATCTACAATAAAAGTTATAAATGCTAGGAAAAAATGTTTTATGTAAATTTTGTTCCTCAGTTTCTACCCAAGAAATCTGTGTTTTTTTTTTATCATATAAGTAAATTGGTTAAAAATTGCCCGAGATATTGCCAATTATTTTTTAGTAGGGACCGCGTGCCCTCAATTGAGGCAACGGAAGCCAGAAGAACGTGTTTTTTAGGTACAAGGGCAGATGTATCGTGAAAATTGTTACAGAAGATATTATTCTAAATATTCTGACAAAAATGTTCGTTTGTATATTGTCTCAATTGAGTAGTTAGATTCGAAGATATACAAAGAAACGTATACTTAGAATATGATTTTTCACATTTACATGTTTATAGAAGACCAATTTACTCAAATTTCGGAACGATATATCATGATCAAGGATTTTTAACTTACCTATATTCCTAGTTTTAACGAATAAAAGCGTTTATTATTTTTTCTATTTATAACTTCTAGTTTTTAAGATACATATATGAATTTTTTAAGGCGTGAATTTTTTTTTCCTCCAATTATTCTTTATTAAATCTATACAATATGTTGAATAAGGTATAGGCCGTGTTTTTTGGGAAAGTGACTAGCAGGGGGGTAGCAACCGAGTATCAGCCGTATCAATTATACGGGGCCCCCGAACCGAGGTAAGTTTGTAAGAAACTGAAATACATTTGAAAAAAAATTTATAAACAAAAAAATTTCTTTTCTTGGCAGGTATTTTTTGCTACACCCTTTACAAAAAATTTGTTTTTTATTTTTTTCATATACCTACATATGTACCTACTTAGGACAACGCAAGTGAAAATTTTCTGCATGAAATTTTCATAATAATAATAATAATAATAATAATTGGGTGGCGCAACGGCTCGTGAAGAAACAGGGCCTAGTTACTAACAACTCGCAACCATTTCTGTGTGCTCGTGTCGACAGGAATGAAAGGGACCTACAATTTTATGCCGAATCCGAACGGCTAGACGAGAAGCACTTATTCATGACAAGTGATACTCTTGGAGGATTTGTCAATTCCTCGCAAGAGGCAGTAGCCCTGAAAAAAAAACTTTTTAGTTTTTTAGGTGGACGAGGCTGGGAAGTGAACCCAGACTTCCAGAGTGACAGTCCATCGCTCTAACCATTAGGGGCTACTACGAAATTGTCATAGGTACACGAATCTACACACCAACAAAAAAAACCAGTCATTGATGCAGAAGTGACCTAGAAGTGTCAAATTTTGTTGACAATTTGGAAAAAATATATACTTATTTTGGCAATAGCATAGGTGGTCATGTTGAATAACGAGTCGTCTGAGGAATATAAAATTACACTTAAAAGGGTTTGCCCTACTAGATGGCCATCAAGAAATGACGCTTTATTCGCTGTACGGAAAAATTATTCATTAATAATAAAAGATGAACGTGATTAAAGTAAAAATATAATTAACATTTTAGAGAGCTACGAATTCATTGTATTGGTTTCGTTTTTTTCTTCTTTATTCGAAATCATTAACCCTGTGCCCAAAGCCTTCAGCATAAAGACAATGATTTACAAGTATTTCACTAAGTAATATTTTAAATAGACTTAGAGAATTAAGAAATCAAAAATCATTTTTAAGTTTGCTTACCGAGTCCAGGGATCTAGAAAAAGAGTGGGTGGTAACAATTGTTTTCAAAAATCAAAGATGCAAGATAACGAAACGCTTCGAATTATCAGAAGATGAGAGCATATTAAACCCGGATTCTTACTTCAAAGTCAATGTTTACTATTGCTGCTTAGATATATTGATTTATCAAACTTAACAAAGATTTCAGAGCCTTTATGATCTACGTAAGTAATTTATTTGAAGTTTAACAACCAGAACTTTTATCATTTTCAAATGAAAAAATTGAAAAGGAAGCAGGTTAGGTTGCTTAATAAAATGAGAACCTGTCAGTTGATCTTTTTGAACAACTAATTGCTTTTAAATCCTGTTTCAAATCAGAAAATTCAGTCAACTAAGGAACGCAGAGAGTTATTGCTTATTAAATACAATAGCCTTGCATCCAGTTTTCCGGAAGTAATACCGGCATGCCTTTTATTTTTGACGCTTCCGGTAACGACAGCAACAGGTGAGAGAACATTATCTAAGCTAAAAATAATCAAAAATTATTTAAGAACTTCTATGGGATAAGAACGGTTGTCGGACTTAGCGATCATGTCCATAGAAGATGACAAGCTTGAAAAATTAAAATCATCGTCAGAAATGGATGATTAATTTAATAAATTTGCTGAAACAAAGGCAAGAAAAGTTTTTATTTTATTTTTTTTGTACTGTTAGTTTATGTTTTATAGCACCATGCAAAATATTTACTCACAAAACAATAACACACCATATTATTATAGAACATTTTGTTTGTGTTTTCCGTGTAAAACTTCTACTGAGTTGCTACACCCAAAGAAAAAACTGTGTAAAATAAACCTAAATCGTAGTACAAATTAAGTAAGTCCTAGTGCCGTTTTGAACCCGGTAATTTCTTATGTAACTTTCCTTAGATTCCTTATGTATAAATAAAATTTGCCTTATTTTTGGTAAATAAGCGAGTTAGCCTATGTCATTTTATCCTTAATCTTGGTTGAATCCAGCCTAACATTTTAGTGTTTGACCCTAACTTCTAAGGCAAAAAGAGAATTAATTTGTTTCGCCTAAGGCAATTTTGCGTACACACTAATGCATTTCAACCGAGTTCTTGGGTAGAGTTTACCTAGTATCTTACCTATATTTTACCTATGGGACGTGTTGGCTTACATAGAGCCGCTGTGTTATAATTCTGAAATGTAAACAATTAAATTTTATTTGAGAAAAACTTTACTTACCCTGATGAGATTTGAACATGCGACGATCCGGTTACCAGCGCAGTACACTTCCACTAGGTCAACTCCCAATACGAAATTTGGATGTTGAAAACTTACTATATACACTTATTTAACATTTTCAATAAGATATACTTGATAAAAATATGAAGTGAGGATATCATATTATCATTATTTTTAATGAGAAAAATAAGTAGAAAATTCTTTAAACTTCAAATAGTTTTTTATTTGTATCTATACCTCGAACTAAGGTGAATCCACATTAGACCTTACTTAATATAAGGAATAGGTAAATAACATATAAGAACCAAGGTAAGATTCGCTTAGGCCTTGGTCAAAGTTTCAACTATAGACAATTAAGGCGTCAGAATTTCCCTATTTCATTGTTAAATGACCTTAAATCTAAGGCAATTCAGTTTTTTAACGTATTTGTGCTATTTTGCGTTTCCTAGGATGCACTTAAATTGTCTTAGTGCTGGGGAGAGTTATGCGTGTTTAATAACTTCCACACAAAAAATGTTACCTTAGTTTTCTAAGATAAATTAGGCTATTTTACGTTGAAAAGGACGTACATAAATTGCTTAAGTTCTGGGCAGATTTATGCTCGGCAAATAACTTCCATACAAAATATTTTACCTAAGGCATTTAAGACATTATTTTTCTCTGAGTGGAGTCACTCTCTAAAAAAACACGGGTAAAGTTTATTCATGTAATAAATAAATTATCTGTTTATTAATTTAATAAATTCATTTTTTTATTTAATGTATAATATATTTTTCAGTATAATAACAGCTTGTACTTATGGAATACTAACCTTTGTTTTTTAATTATATAATGGTAATTAACGATCACTTGTATCCTTCAGATCGCACAGACGTCTTTCTGTCACTTTGATATCGTGAATCTATTAAATAACCATAAATATTTTTATAGATTATAACCAGTCTTTTGTTCATAACAGAAGACTGTTTAATACTAATTTGAGATCATCATATAAATCTTATTTTACCAAAATAAAGTGCAATATATCTAGGAATCCTCAAGATTTTTGGAAGGTCATCAACTCTAAACGAAAAAGTTCAACCTTTCCTTCAACCCTGCAATATAAAGATAAGACAGCAAGCTGTGATAATGGCGCAAAATTTTAGATGATTTAGTACGATGTTAAATCATTTTTAGTATGATACTAGGTTAAAAATTGTGTTTTGCTAATCTTAAACGATTTTAGCATCGTACTATCCGCTAAAATTAACCTAAACTAAAACTTTTTTATATTAGTTATGTATAAATTGTAAAAATATATAAATTATAAAATAAAATCAACATCGTCACAATAGTTAAAATAATTTGTTCTTCAAGGGAAGCGTTTTTCTCTTTTCACTCTCACAACGAATGTTACATTTCCTCGTCACTCGAAAACATTAAAAAAAATAATTTCAAATAGAAAGAAATATAATAACTTATTATTATTATAAAATGGCAGTTATCAATAAGATTTTAGAATGATTATTACGATCAAGTGTCCTGAACGCTGCACTGATAGAACAAGAGCCTACAGCTAATTTTGGGAGTGGATTGCTAACTAAAATATGAGTATGATTGTTTGTAGGTGCATATATCGCGGTATCAAAAACAACCGTATCACTTCAATAAAGTCATTTTTTTAAAGTCAAAACTTCGAAATCTTGGCAATCCGACCAATAGAACTCAAGATATAAGGTTTTTAAGCGAACCTTAATCGATTTTTTTGGAGACTTTGTTGATTTTTTGTGTTTTATAATTCTCCAAAAAAAAAGACGATAAGGTCCTCTTAAAAAGTTTATATTTTGAGTTCTATTGGTCGAATTGCCAAGATTATGATGTTTTGACTTAATGACAACATCACATAGTATATTTTTTAAATTTATTGAAGTGGTAATACCTCTGACAAAATAAACTGGAAAATCGCTATATTCAAACCCCCACCCCGCAAAGGACTGAGAAAGAAACCTGAGAGACGGTTGTTTTTGATACCGTGATAAATGCACCTACAAACCATCATACTCATATCCACTCCAAAAGTTTTCTGCCGGCTCTTAGGCTATGAAGTTTAAATTGCAGAATACATTCGTTTAACTAGAACTACAGAATTATCTAAGTTCAAGGTTTACTTTGGAACCGAATCAAGTGCTGAACTTAAGCTTAAACATAAATAGTAGTTTAAGTTGTGAAACTGGCCATTAATGTCTCAAACTGGATCTACCAAGCCCCCCCCCCCACAGCCTAATCCTACATCCGCTTCTGCTTATATACCACCTCTTCATAAATGTGGTAGAAAAAAGTTAGTTGAGAATTATCTAGGCATTGCAAAACTTTCATGTATTGGAAAATTTTTTGAAAAAATTGTTTGTAAACGATTTTGCAGTAACAGATCAGCAAAAACAAATCTTCTTCAATTTACTAATCAAACAAATATGAATTTGACAGAAGGACTTCAAACTGATGTGTTCTATGGTGACTTAAGTAAAGCATGTGATCGAGTTTCACCTACAATACTTCTTTATAAATTTAATCGTTATTGATTTGCTGTTTGGTTATTGAATTGGATAAAATCCTACTTAAAAAAAAAAACTCAATTTGTTAAATTGAACAACTCCACCTCCAAAAAAATAAACGCTTTATCTGGAGTTCATCAAGGCAGACATATTGGACCCATTCTTTTTATAATCTTCTTCAATGATATTCACTCAGCTATACTGTACAGTAAGATTTTAATGTTTGCTGATGATTTTAACCTTATTTATGGTTTTAAAAGCCCTAATGGACATCTGTTTCTACAACACGATATTGATAATGTGTCGGACTGGTGTTTATAACAGTGAATGGATCTAATGGTGGATTTAAACCCTTTCCCCCACCAAAAACAAGAACAGGGGCCCATTTCACCAACTACTTTTCACTTTGCAAATTTGCAAACAAATAATTTCTGGCAAAGTAAGAGTGCAAAGTGTTTAACAAAATTTGCAAAGTGAAAAAGACTTTTCACTTATCATTTTTCAGACTATTTTTGAAAAGTGAAAAGTAAAAGTGTTTCACCAATTTAAAATAGATCTTTGCATATGAATTCGTATTTTGCAAAGTTGGAAAGTAAACTTAAATTGTTTCAATTTGGTCAATTATGCATTGAAAAAAAAAAAATTGACAGTATAATTGACGTTGCAAATTAAAGAATTTACAAATAAATTAAATCCATCAGAAGACGGAAAAGATAATTTTGGTTTAAGGGTTGAACGAATTTTGAATTTACATGATTGCTAAAATAAAGAACTTTTGTACGATTTTACTCGCTGCATGCGAAGATGGTTCAAGCAAATGAACTTTTCCTTCAACATTCCTATTGCTAGGTCTCCACTTGTCATTGAAAGACACAGTTTGAAAAGACAGGGTGGGTTATACTGTCTCTCTTCTACTATTTTCCTGTTTTTTTTTTTTTTTGTTTTTTTCCTGCTTTTCCTGTTGGTATTAGCCACCATATCTTGTCAAAGTGTGTCAATTTGGGTATTTCTGAAGAATTTTGTGGCCAACAAAAATGGTGTTTGGGAAAAATTCATCAATGATTACATTCGGCACTGGGCGAGCTACTCTGCACACGGTTATGGGCGCCTTTTCCAACCCATGTGCTGTACACAAACACATTTTCCTTTGACTGTTGCATTGTATTTTATTTCAATTTTGGACAAAATAAATTTGGTGGTTGTTTTTGTTAATCGAAAACCCTCTTTTGTTGAAAAATTATATCCAATATCAAAGTTAACTCTTAACTTACTACTCTTTGGTCCCTATCATTAACTTCCTCAATTTCAAAACGGTTCATTTTTATCTATTATTATTTTTCGACAACTTTTCAAAAAAAAAATGCTTGTTTGCAAATGAAAATTTCTCTTTGCATATTACTGAAAAGCTTTTCAAAATTCTAAATATAATTTGCAAAGTTTATTTGTTTGGTGAAACAAAAATAACAAATACTTTGCAAACTAACAAAACTTTTCACTTTGCAGAAAAGGACTTTTCACTTTGCAAATTTGAGTTTGGTGAAACGTAATTTTCAAAGAGGAAAACTTTTCAACTTTTCATTTAAATAATTTTCTCTTTGCATATTTGCGTTTGGTGAAACGAAATTTGCAAAGTAAAAGTGAAAAGTTGCAAAGTGAAAAGCGTTTGATGAAACAGGTCCCAGGTCTCTAATTTTAATAAACAGATCACTTTTATAATTAAAGACTTATTAATTAGTGTGCGAAAACTCATCTCTTAAGGCTCTCCCAAACCAATGCGAAACAATCGTCAGTCAAAATTAATTTACATGGTGATAAATGATACTGCCCACACCAACGCAGCGGAGAAACATTCGCCTTTCAAAATGTATTTACAGGATGATAAATGAGAGTGCCCACACCAACTGCGAATGTTTCTTCGCCGCACCGATTGTTTCGCATTGGTTTGGGAGAGTCTTTATTGTTAGATATGCCTACATACATTCATTTTAAAAATACGCACGAGTACGATAACTTGGGCGCCGACAATTGATAACGGAATTTTGTAGAGGGGTCAAATACAAACATGTTTTACTATGGGGGGTCTATCTCCCCCCGTTTGGGCAGGAGGGGAAATTTAATGAAAAAAGTACTAAAAATGGAAAACAAAAATCAGTAAAAGTAATACCTAAAATGAAGTATTATATCTTTTTTGAAAGCCAATACCCTGTTTTATTAGCCAGTTTTTAAATGAAGTGAAATCTATCGATAGTTTTTGAAAAACCTACTTTCAAACTCAAAATTTGGGAAAAAAAATATTTAAAGTGTAATTTTTCAAAACTTTGAGATTTTATATTATATTTTTTTTTTTCTTAGAAATCGTTTCTTATATTAATTCTTAATCAGAAACCGATTAAACCGATTAGTTTCCGAGCAAATTAAAAATTACCAAAACTACTATTTTATCCAATTAATTTTTTTGATTGAGTATCTTACGTGGTCTTATTTTGATAGTAAAAATAGAATATGGATTAATTCTTACACAAATTGACTCTAAATTATCATACTTTCCCAACACCCAGCCTTACGGCGTATAAACAGTGAGGTATGTTTGGGGGGGCATGCTTCCCCCCCTGTAACCCTCCTGCTTGGACGCACTATAGGATTTGGGGTATGTGCGAGGTTCGGTGTATGCAAAATTTGATGTATAAATAAAGTGCTAGTACCCAGCATTAGGCCGGTATTTTAAAAGCGAGGTATGTATGGAGGGGCTTGCTGCCCCCTGCAACCCCCCTGCTTTGGCTCACTATAAGATTTGGGGTATGTGCGAGGTTCGGTGTATACCAAATTTCGTTTGCATTTAAGGATGTCACGAATGAGTGCTTCTCGTCTAGCCGTTCGGATTCGGCATAAAATTGTAGGTCCCTTCCATTCCTTAAAAAAAAAGGCGCACACAGGAATGGTTGCGAGTTGTTAGTCACTAGGCCCTGGTTCTTCATGAGCCGTTGTGCCACCCGATTTATTTTTTTGCATTTAAGGAACTTTGAATGTATTCTCTGTTTCCAATGTCAACAGCTACATATGATACATTTAAAAGTAAATGTATGAAAAAATCGCATTAACTGAGCACTACTGTGTGACTGCATAAGAAAGTACTTCTAGTAATTTTCAATTTTCTCAAAAACTAGAGGACATAAAAGCTTTCGGTTTTTTGTGTTCGATATAGAATTGATACGAGCATTGACCACAAAAAGAAAATTTAGTTTTCCATTTAACAATTTTGAGCAAAATTTTTTTGCAAAATGTGAAAGAAAATAATTTTTGAAAAAGTTAAATCATCTCTGGTATGAAAAAATACATGAATACCTAAGTGGCCAACTATTTTAAAAATATGCGCGTTAAATGCGGGTTTCAAAATGGTATAATTTATTTTTGCACCTTGAACCAATAGGAAGTTATTGGTGAGAATCAGCAACACAACAGTCTATTTAGCAAAAATAAATGTTTGAAAAATTAGAAAATTAAACGTGAAAATAATATCATGCATTCAACATGGTAGTTTTTTGATTGATTGCCTGTTTTTATGATGTTATCCTAGTGATAATTCCAAGCTTTAAGCTAGGACCGATTCCAACATTCCCAAAAATGTCAACAAAGTGCAAAAAATGGCAAAATTTTGAAGCTTGTTTTGAATTATACCTGGTCTATTGGGCCCTAACAAAACCATAAAATATTTTCGCAGTTGCTTTTAGTTTATTTGTTATTTTCCTCAAACAAATAGTCTTTTGAGTTTTGAACCAACTTTCAATCACTTGATCACTTAGTTAGAGAAAAAAAAACAAAAATAGATATTTTTTTTTTTAATTAAAAGCAAATGCTCAAACTTTTTTTCACCCATTCTAATACAGGTTCTGCGACTCCGAATAAATGAAAATCTTATAATAATCTTGTTAAGTTTTGATCAGAATCTTGTAATGCAGCTGCCTCCACAAGATTTCTTAGCTCCTCTAAGGACCTGATGGGCTTGTTGTACACGATTTTCTTAATGCAGCCCCAATAAAAAAAATCAAGTTGATTTAGGTGAATGGCTATAAAATTGGTCCTAGACCCCAAATCCATCTGACTGCATATCGGGCGTATTTGTAATGCAGCGGCTTGCACAAGATTCCATACCTTATCTGAGAAGCTGATCGGCTTGCTGTATTCGATTTATTTAATGCAACTCTTATAAGAAAATTTATCTGGTAATAACCACTACCAAAATATTTGATGGTTTTGTAAAAGGCCAATTGAAGAGGTATAATTCAAAACAATCTCGAAAATGTAGACGTTTTTTTGCACTTTGTTAACATCTTTGGTAATGTTGCATACGGCCCTAGAAGTTAAAAGCTTGGATTTATCAATAGGACAACATTATAAAAAACAGGAAATCAATAAAAAAAATCTACCATGTTCAATGCATGATACTATTTTCACGTTTAATTTGCTAATTTTTAAAACATTTGTTTTTGCTAAATAGACTCTCGTGTTTGCTGATTTTTTCCAATAACTTCCTATTGGTTTAAGGTGCAAAAATAAATTTTACCATTTTGAAACCCGCACTTAACGCGCATTTTTTTCATATAGTTGGCCACTTAGGTATTCATATATTTTTTCATACCAGAGATGATTTAACTTTTTCAAAAATTATTTTCTTTCACATTTTGCATCGAAAATCAAAGTTAAATAATTTTTTTCTCTAAGAATTCCAAAAGTTATTATAATTTTTGTCTTCTTATGTTTTGACACAAGCAATGTTAAATATTGCTAAAAAAAAAAAAACGGTAGAATTCATTCACTTGTAGTCGTGGTATTCAAAAACGTAAAGTAACTCAAAAAAAAAATACACTGAACAAAAAAATGCACATATCTTTTCTTGTGGTTGGGATAGATTTTTTTTAACTAGTTTTCAGGACGGTCATAAAGTCTACTATGAGGCATTCCAAGGTTATCCATTTTTTACTGGACACCCTGTATATATTTTGAATATCTAAAATGAATAAAAAAACATATTCACACTCAAATGCAAAATTATTCTAATGTCTTGTGTGTCATGTGTCACAAATATTCCAAGGATATTAAAGAAACTGCAGGTTGACCAACTTTTGAACTAGGAGTTTTTTTTCGAGTTAGGATTCAAAGTATTGCATAAAAGCATTTTTCAACTTTCAGTTCAATTTCAGATTTGAAGTCAATTTGTAAGATGACCAACTTTGAAATTTTCAGCAAGTTGAGCAGTAGTGAATAAATTCACCCTAGCCTCTATAATTTATTATCATGCGAACAAATAAAACAGATTTTCATAATATACGATACAAATAATTTTTACTTATAAGCATTTAAATTTTTTTGTCTGCCATATCTGGTTAAGCCCTAGAGACTTTTGAGTTTTCCATCAACAAATACAAATCAAAGTAATCAATTTATAATGATGATGACAACCATAAATACTACACATTAAAAACTTTTTGTAAATTTGTTATTATTTCTTTAGCAAATGTATACGAGTAGACCCACACATATAGTGTCATCAGTCATCACCCATTGTATTGTAACTAACCCCCAGTTTCACAGCGGCAGTTTAAACTTAAGATCAGCTGAACCTTAAACTGAGTCACAATGTATTATACATACGAGAACTAGCAACATCGAAAAAAACTTCATTTCGAGATGGCTAAAGTTTTTATATATTTTTCTTATCACTCCCTCTATTCGAATGCGGGTAGTCTGGCAGCTAGGAGACGTTGCGTTTTCACGTCACGTTTATAGCGGTTATAAAGTTAATTTTAACTTCATTTTAAGAGGGTTAATTTTTTTTCATTGTGTTCTATAGACTTGTGGAGATGTAAATCCAAAACAATAGACTTTCGCGACAGTATTTCTTATGCCAAAATGAAGACAATTGCGTTTAAAAAGCTTCACTTGAGTTTTTTTTGGCAGATTGGCCATTTTTGTTTGTATATTTTGCCTGGGCTAAATAATGAACGAGTTAATTAAAATCATTGCTTAAATGCCTAAAATTCAAGATGGCGTCCACCTTCTGTAGATTAATTAGTGGGAATATGGTAGGGTATCTCAAAAACTTCAATTTAAAGCAAATCTAAACTCTTTTTTTGCCAATTTAATTAAAATTCTATACAAATATAAATAATAAATTTTGTTTACAAAAAGTGTCTGGCTGGGCTTTTGCAACCGCAGAAATGTCTAGATTTTTGGATAACATCTCCACAAGTCTATAGAACACAATGAAAACAAAAGTAACCCTGTAAGAATGAAGTTAAAATTAACTTTATAAGCGTTATAAACGTGACGCACGCGTGAAAACGCAACGTCTCCTAGCTGCCAGACTACCCGCATTCGAATCGAGGGAGTGATAAGAAAAATATATAAAAAAATTAGCCATCTCGAAATTAAGGTTCGAAAACATTGCTAGATCTTATACTATTATGTATAGTTTTCCCAAACGTTGAACTTAGGTTTAAACGGAACAATGCTGTCGTTTAACTTAAACTACAAATTGAACTCAGTTCAATGTGAAACTGAATAAATTGTTGAACTGAAGTTTAAACCAAAAGTAGAGTTTAGACTTCCACTGTGAAACTGGGGGTAAGAGTTTCATTTAGGTATATCTTCATATTCATAACTCATAAGCTTAAAAAAATTACCAAACTGTCAGGCATATTCCCAACGGTAATTATTTCACCACAACCAGAAACACATAGTTCGTCGCCAAAAATAGTAAAATCGTTCCTATAAAAAAACCACATAATATTATATAGGTATGTTCTGGTATATTGCACATTTCTTCCTATACATACATACTTCCTTTTTGCATATAAAACATGATAAAAAGTATCTACAAAAATAATAAAATATGTACTTGCATAGGTTATTTAGGTATGTTACTTTGTTTGTATTGTTGTGTTTCAACTTCAACATTTATGTATTTCAAATTGTATCTCCTGCATTTTACGTAGGTTGATTCATATTAATTTTACAAATTTATTGGACCATAACATTGCCATGTTACATAAAACACTCATATACGTACATGGTACATCATAGATTCCTTTTAATGATTTGCATAAATACATACCTATACAACATGAAAGTTTCAATATTTAACATTTGTATCTCCAAGCCGTCTGACATTAAATAGTTTCTATAGAATTATGTGGGACGTTGTTGGCTGTTAGCTGTAGCCGTTATGTTAAAATTAAGGATGGGAATACAAACATCATTTGGAACGATGTTAGTTTAGTTAAACGAACGCTATACAATTCACAAACAACGCACGTCACCTATAATTAATAATACTAAATAGTGAAGAATCAATATTGTCACTATATGATTTAAATATTGAGGAATAAATATTGTCACTGTATAATTTTTTAATCAATCAAAAAATCAAAAATCATCAAAGCTTGCTGGAAGAGGAAGAGTGGAAAATACAAACGATGCACTGCTTGTTTTTGATAAATTTAAATATCAAAATAAAACATGAGGGTTTGAATTTTTAAACTGATGAATTTAAACTTAATTTTGTTTTGTTTTTAGAAAACAAAAATAGTACAAGAAAGGACAATGGCAATTTTTGTATGGGAGCTGGCCCTCAGACCAATATCGAATTGTCATACTATATCATTGAAAAGGTATTTTTTCGTAGATCAATTGTTTATATCGCGACAAGTATCAATTTGCTGTGTGAAAAAAGTTATGGACATAAAAGTATTTAGAACAGAGTAAGAATAGGTACGACATACTTTACAAACGCAGTGGAACGTAAAAAAATATGCGCGAAGAGAAGTGTATTTTTATATAATCGATCAATGGCTAGTTGGCCCTGAGCTTTGCTCGCGGCTAATTAAGCTGGAAAAATCTAAAGTGATTTAATACGGTTATTTTCTTTTTGTGTGTGATTTAAATGGAAGGGCATTATAATTTGTGTGTTATTTGCCAACATGGGCTTCATAATCGAAGGTATCAACATCAACTTCTTACAGAAATTATTATTCAAAGTCAACCTGCGATGACTGACACTGACTATGTGCGTGGACATGCCATTGAAGAGGTTTGCTATATCTTATTGCGGGGTAAATGTACGAAAAACGAAATGGTCTCTACGCAGAAAAAATATTTCAAGAGAATGAATTAACCATTAGACGGCCATACCAATTAGGCTGAAGAATTTTATATTACAATGTTAAGGAATAAAGGAGTCATTAAAACTAACTAAAATTGGTTGTTAATAGGTCGTTCCTATTCACGGCATGTCAGGGGAAGAACATATTTCTGTTGCATAATTACTTGATAGGGCTCAAAACTCAATAAATGCAATAGTACAATAATAAGACCGCTTTCACATAAAGAAACTGAGTTGCCAGAAACTAGCTAGTTTGTAGGCGAGAAGGGTGTGAGGGGAAATTTGTTGTCTTCCTTTTACGCCTTTCTCGCCTACAAACTAAAAATCGCCAGCAACTCAGTTTCCTTGTGTGAAAGGGATCTAATGTACTTGTACTAGCCGACGCTCTTGATGGGCTCAGAAGATGCGAACCTTTTAATGCCCCAGTGGCGTTTCTTAATAATGATATAATTGATGACTTGGATTCAAAATTACTTAATGTTGAAGTACTTATATATATTTTGTGGATGTAAATACCCTTTTATAAAAATTCTACATAAAATAAAGTAGAAATAAAAAAAATAGTTCTGCAATATACCTAAGCTTTTTATGTATTCTTATTTATTCGGGCGATAACTATTTTCTCACAGCGAATCGAGATAAACTTTCATACAAACATTTAATGTACACAAATAGACCTTTTCAAAGATATATGACACATCGTTATTGGTCTGAGGGCCAAAATTGTCATTGTCCTTTAGACTAAAAATACATGTAGCCATTTTGTGGAACATGTACAATATAATATAAATATTATATAGGTATACATATTGTAAGTCTTTGGGCTGCCCAGCTGACTAAAGTCAACATTTTGGAAAACGGGAATAATTTTTCTAAACCTACATTATATAACTCAGAAACTATTGATCTTCGAGCAAAAATTATTAGGACCTATGATGTTTGTAGTTTAGTCATGTATTATTATTTCATCAATGAATTTGTTCTGCGTGGGAAATATTTTCATGGTTAGGTATTAGTCTAGGAAAGATAGAAAATTTAATGTAGGCAAGTGGGAACAAATTAATTCATGAAATTCTATTGCTGGTATCGACGCAGAAATTTATCCTCAACAACATATCCAAAGTCCTCCAAAATCCCCGCATTGCATTTTTGTACAGACGCATTTAAAGAGGTGGAGAGGTGGAGGATGGGGGCGTTTATCAAGCTGATAATACAATCTAATCATATAACACATGTTTTTAGGGTACTTTGCAACGCTGATTCTAAAGAGACCAAAACTGAAAAGATACATGTATCCCGTAGAAAGTAAAAGGCCTTTTTATGGAATGATGACTGTTTTTTTAAGTACAGCAAGTAAAATATTACCCAAAACCATTTTAAAATAATGGGATATTATTGAAATTTAGTATACTCGTAAATGTTTCATTTGGCATGTTTACCAAGAATCAAAAGAGTCCCCAAAAATATCAGTGGTTAAAATAAAAAAAATAAATGGGGTGGCACAACGGCTCATGAAGAACCAGGGCCTAGTGACTAACAACTCGCAACCACTCCTGTGTGCGCCTTTCGACAGGAATGGAAGGGACCTACAATTTTATGCCGAATCCGAACGGCTAGACGAGAAGCACTTATTCGTGACAAGTGATACTCTTGGAGGATTTGTCAATTCCTCGCAAGAGGCAGTAGTCCTGAAAAAAAATTTTTTAGTTTTTAGGTGGACTGTGGTTAAAGGCTGTTTTTTTGACGGAGAGATGCAAGTGAGTGATTATCACCATAACATCCATGAACAAATTCTGACACTTATGAAATTTGCTAAAAATATTAAATTTATATTGGCACACAAGGATTAAAAGAGTGCATACAAATATCTAAGGTCCAAGTGTGCTTTTTGGGGGTGTAATATTTGACCTGCTTAACGGAAAAAACAGTAATTTCTGCTTCAAATTGAATATAACTTTTTTTTGGGTGCTTGTATGATATTGGTTTTTATTTATTAGATTCGGCGTTAAAAAATACCTTTGAATCATATATCATATGCATATTACACGAAAATACAATTTTTCGTAAGACCTAACATTTTGCTCCGTATAGGGCAGGTCAGACATAAACTCTCTAAAAAACTCTTTGAATCAAGTTATTTTTATGGACTCTTTTGGTACTTCGGAGCTATGACATATTTAATATTTTAAGCAAATTTCATCAGTGTCAAAACTTATTCACAGATGTTATGGTAATTAAGACGCACAAACATCTCGCCCTCAAAAAATCGCCCTTTCAACAAAGATACTTTTGGGAATTCTTTTGATTCTTGTTAAACATGCCAAATGGAACATTTATACCAAATTTCATTAATATTAATTATTTTAAAATGGTTTTAGGTAATATTTTACTTGATGTACTTAAAAAAGTCATCATTCCATAAAAAGGACTTTGACTTTCTACAGGATACATGTATCTTTTTAGTTTTGGTCTCTTTAGAATCAGCGTTGAAGCACCCTAAAAACATGTGTCGTATGATTAGATTGTATTATAACAAAATTTTCAGCTTGATAAACTCCCGCCTCCCTCTCTCCGCCTCTTTAAATGCGTCTACGAGTAGACAAAAAGCCAATGCGGGGATTTTGGGGTACGTTGGATATGTTGTTAAGGATAAAATTCCAAATTCCAAAATGCCAACTTTTAGTATTTAATAAAATACAATTTTATTATTTTATTATGTGCATTAGGGTGGAGCGTCAAAAAAGATAGATTTTTCAATTTCCTATAAAAAAGTTCGGATAATTTTAAGGTGCGATGAGTCGTTCTCGAGATATTTGTTAAAAAGGATCTTAAGAATACTACTTAAAGTCACCATCTTTGGAGCAACGAGCCTTATAAACAAAAGAGTGTTACCGACAATTGCTAAAGTTATAAAACATAGTTTTTGTGAGAAATAAAAAAAAAAAGATAATGAAAAGCAGCCATCTGTTGCTCAAATATTTTAAACTTCAGGTCTTGACATTATTACTGTTTGGAAGACTGCATCCCTGTCAATTGAACGGGTAAAACAAAAAATGAAAAGTGTGTATGATAAATATTTGTATTTTTTGAGATACCCAAGATCCATGAAAAAAAAACTACAAGACTGCAAGATTAAATCCCTTAGTGGCTGTGAGTGGGTTGGACTTTTTAGATACCAAAAAACTTGTAGGAAAAAGTTTGAGGAAGGAAAAAAGTATAAATGTACTAGCACACGAAGCTTCGTCATCAATTAAAGCTACGTAAAAATCAAGATTTCCATCAATTCCTTGTACACAGACAGATAGTTACTATACTGATGATGGCCCCCAGCCAAGTACTTCTTAAAAATCCCAAGAAATTAATGAAATAAATCGGTTATATCTTCCTTATTTGGCAAGAGTTTGCGATCAATACGGCATCTCGGATCGATCAGCAGCAGCAGTCGGGAGTGTAGTCTTACAGGATGTTGGCTTGGTAACAGCAATAAATGTGAGAAAGTAAACTTTAGCGGATTCGATACTGGATTTAAGTACACTGTCTGTTGTTGGTTGCGATGGAACTGCTACAAACATTGGTTGGAAAAGAGGGGTTATCCGGCTTGTGGAGTTGAAGTTGGGGAGACCGCTACAATGGTTTGTTTGTTAACTTCCTGCTAATGAGTTACTTTTGCATCTTTTATAAAAATTGGATGTTGCAACATTAGGACTTTATTATCGGGACCTATTGGCAGGGCGTAAGAAAACTGTGCTGACCTTCCTCTTGGCGAGTTCTAACCAATCCCAGGAAACCTACCTGCTTTGATAAAAGAAAGCCAGGATACTTTTAGTATGAATCAAAATATTTGTTTCAAATGTGTGAAGCCATTAGTAAAGGACCCGGTTCTATAGATCTCTCCAACAGAAAACCAGCAAAGTTGACACTCTAGATGGTTGACAACTGCCAATAGAATATTGAAGCTTTATATAGCTACATCTAATCCAACTAATTACTTACAATAAATTACTTGCTGAATACATTTTAAAAGTCTATGGTCCAGTTTGGTTTAGTGTTAAAAATGATAGTTCGAGTTAGTAAATTTGTAAATATTGTTTAAATGTAAGAGAAATAATTGACCCTGTTATCCAACTCAATTCTTATTTTAAGCACCCAGAAAATATTTTGATGGCATTTCTTAATGATAAAAAACCACGTATCAAAGTACTGGGCTTAAGAAGAATCATCTCAGCTAGAAAAAAAAAAACCAAAAGCGTGTGTCTTCACTTAGTGTCTTTAAACTACCGAAATTAAATTTCAATGCCAAAGATTATCTTGATTTAATTATATGGACCAAATCAAAAGTAACATCAGCCCTATTATTGGAGAAATTAAGTGATATGGCTTAGGAAGACATTCTTCAACATAAATATCCAATTGACATGTCTTTTTCAAACTCACCTTGTCACAGTCAAGCTGTTCGCGCTGCGTGAAGATGCTGACCGAAGCTTCAAGTGCAGAAGTTGGTGAAAAATCCAGAGACGGTCTTACAAGATCAAGAATACATTCGCGAAGAATTTTGCCGAATTTTGACACAAACAAAATTGATAACGTTAAAAAGTAAAAATAAAGATGTATTTTAGTTATATCTTGAATTTTTAAGATTCTAGTAGTCATTTTTTTATTTTTGTGTCTTAATAAAGCTAATGATCATAATTATTGTGTCAATTGTTTCATTAATAAATTATTTTTAAATTATTTCAAAATTGTGTAAAAATCTAAATCTAATGAAAAAAACATGTTTTTTTTCAAAAATTCGAAACTTTGAGCTAAGGTAGAGGGCTAAAGACGTGTTCAAAAAAAAAAAATTTTTTGTTGATGCCAAATTGTTAGCAAAACGCAACAAAATGGAGGTATTCGAAATCGATACGACTCCTTTTTTTTTCTCCATAGATCGACGCTCCACCCTAATGAACATACATACATAAAATTCAATTAAAACAAATTAAATAATAGCAGTTTTTTCAAATCGACATAGACATTTAAAAGACGATTTTGGAGAACTATAAGGCTAAGAAGTAAAAAAAGAGTCCCTCAAAATGACAAAATGACTATTTTTGTTTGAATAACTGACAATCTTATATACATATATATAAATGGATCGTGGTTTGTGCGGAAGCTTTAAACTTAAAAACGATTGGACCATATATTGTATTGTATATTTCCTTCTGCGGGTTTGTTCGTGGCGCTGTAGGCGCAAATTTCGTTTTCAGTACGTATAACTCGAGAACGGATCGTTCGATTTTCACGATTTTGGGTTTGATGGATTTGATACAAGCCCAAGGAAGGACACTATATAAGAATATCCCAAAAATTTCCAGGGTATACAAAATTAGGGAAGATCAGGCTTTAAGTATACATTTGTTCGCATTTAATCGAGAATTGGAGCGAGAAATGGATTTCGATCGAATCGCTTTAAGTCTAGATGTACGAACAAATGCGCCAACGTTTAATCCAGAACAAATACAAGCGAATGATGAATTGATGCAATCAGTTGATAACAGCAATGGTGTGAATGCCTGGATGCATCCAGTGGAACTGGAAAAGAAAACATTCCTGATTTCACTGCTTCGTACGAGAACTGAGATTGGGATTGCGGCCCTCGTTGTTGGAAGTAATGTAAGATTATGATAATTTGGAAGTCCTGAATCACACGTTAAAAGATATACGAAATTATGAAAAACGTTTCCGTGGCGTAATGATTTAGAATACACGATTTTTTCGTCATTTTGCCTGTCATTCCAAGATCAACTCCGGTAGATAAATTGAACACTTGCCTGAAGCAGTCTGGTTAAGAAATTGACATTGAAAACGAACATACGGGTTGCTTTACAAAATGAACCGTCTGCTGCAGCGTTATCCAACCAATTCGTGGCGATGGGCAATGGCGGGATTCCAGTCAATTTATTCACCGTCCTGATTGAGTTTTCTCCGATATTTTTCCAATTTATCACAACGGTGGAAGAGCTCATCACGAATATTTTCCCGAATATCGCTTGGCTGAGTGCACGAGCGATTTTGGCTGCGAAAAACAAGGAAGTCGATCAGTTGAATTTCGTCATTCAAAATCAAATCACCGATGAGCTACATTCATATAAATCTGTCAACTACTTAATGGATAAAAACGAAGAATTTTTGAATTCTTTGGACGTTCCGGATTTACCGCCACATAATATGAAATTGATGCACTGAATGTTTGCAACGGAACGCGTTCGATGGTGAAGAATCTCAAAACAAATATCACTCAAGGGACGATTTTGAAGTGAAAATTCAAAGGCGAAGATGTTTTCATTCCTTGAATTCCGCTAATTTTGAACGATTTGCCATGCGTAATAACGAGTCTTCAGTTTCCCGTGCTTCTCGCTTTAAAAATTCGCAAGGCTATAGTGAAGCTTGTGTGCTCTAATAAAAATTGTACTCGTTCAAATGCATTTGGTAAGGAACAAAACCGGTACTCAGATCTGAGATGGAGCTGGGCATGTAGTTTCGGTAGCGCGATGGGTATGTCGTCGGCTTCCGAATTCCAGTCACAGTTGATGTCTTAAGTTCAATCCCTATGACGGGCAAAGCTTTTCAAATAAAAATGAACATATTAAGACTCAGCACCACACAAATAAGTCTGATGGTCGAGTTGGCACTCGTGAAATAGCTATAACTTCAACCAAATAACTTGGTGGTAGAACACTTTAGTTGTTGTTTCATTCAAAATATTCAATATTGCTGCATGTATGAGGTATAAATCTTGAATTTTCATGTTTATCACATATTCAATTGTAATTAGCATGCTCACGTGTCGGCAAACATCCCGTTTTCTACGTGAATATGCCCCAAATAGAACGAAAAATGTTGTCTACCATTAAGCACTTCAGTGAAAAAGCGGGTTGACCGACACGTCAATCATTGCGGTTTGATTGAAACACATCGACATTGTTATACTTCAGTTATTTGCATTGGATTTAATAGAATTTTTGAATACTGAACTTCAATTGATCGAATTATGTACCTACATAATGGCCCCGATTGTGAGTTTCGATTGTCAATCGAATCGACAATTTTCGATTACTTCGATTGGATATCATGTTTCGTATTGTGAAACATAATCGAATAAATAACCAAAACATTTGTAGCGTTTGAATTTGATGACCACAATAATTGTTTTTTTGTGTTGTCAATTTATTTATTTTTTTATGAAAATCCAACATGTGTTGTAAATATGTAAGTATTCGAAGTTAATATTTTTATCATTTTAAACTAAACCAAAAGAAAATAGTAAAAAAAAAAGTTGGGTACCAGCAGGATTCGAACCGGAAACAATCGGGTCCATCCTAGCGCATGGATCAGAAAATTATAATGGAAAGTAAAATCGACAAATTGCGATCAAAAATCTCAATCACAATTATATAAAAACCAGAAATTGGCCATCGTTAATTAAAAAAAAAAAATCGTTCATCGATCAGCAAACGGACAACCGCTATCGGGCCCAAAATTTCCATCTGCTTTTTATTTGTTATTGCGTTTGACCTGCATAAAATAAATATTTGAGTTTTATATTCCTTAAAATAATTAATTTATTGGAAAAAATTATATTTTGTTCACTAGAAAAAAAACTTCTAGGCGTCAGCTTTCGTTCGCGTCGATTAGAAAATAACAATCGAAAAGAGACGACTGTCAATCGAAAAGTTTCGATCAAAATCGAAACTCACAATATGAAATAGAGTAATTGACAATCGATAATCGAAAGAAGTCGTTATCGATTAGAAAATCGAAACTCGCAATCGAGGCCAATGTTTATGTGCCAGGCTCGGATTTATTATTTTGATTACATAAACAAATTTGGGTGGAACGAAGTTTGCTGGGTTAGCTAGTATTTAATAAAAATTAATGAAATCTACACTGTCCTGGTCTTTTAAATGAAATGCTGTTGTAACATAATATATAATCTAAAAGATAAAAATCTTCATCAATTTCAATATGCAATGATATTGTTTGCTATGTTTTCTCTAAAATAAATTGTCCAAATTGTGTTAAAATAGTTGAGTTTTGACTTTTAGTAGATAAAGCTTTAAAACTAAATTAAAGACAACTCTTCGTCTGATTATAATTCAACCCAGGTCTTTACCTAAGTACTAGCTTAAATATATCTATGAATAACTTAAAGTGGGACCTTGCTTAAACAAATCATAGCAAGAGTTTACAAAATGTACATAAATTATTTATTTAAACGATATAGACTACAATTACAAATAATGAGTAATTAATTGTTTCGAGTATGGATCATTGTTGTTTGCAAATGTTCTGTTCCTTTAGGTACATCACAGTAACTACTTACAACAAAACTAGACCACTTATCATAAATTATATAATTCCTTTTACTGGTACTTTCTCCTGCATCCATTTGCTATACAATACAAGAAACTATACTTATTCAAGAAATGTATGAACAATGTACCTACATTACCTTCATATAGGTTACGTGCAGTGAAATTACAAACGGGGCGAAGGTGTTTACAAGGATAACAAATGGTGCTTATGTTAGTACGTGTGCCAAGTCACCCTATATAATTGATAACATGAGTGTTTGAGCACTTACATTTATGTATTTTCCTATAAATAGAAAGCAAACTGTTATTATATTCATCATGACTATGACTGTGATTATTACCTTATATTTATTTTCTATATAGACGATAGTTTTCTTTTAATAGCTTCTAGGTATACCTATACTTTATTTTAGTATTATGGTAAAGTATGTATAGTATAGGTATTAGAATAGGAGTAGTAGAATACGAGTAGTCATAACTCTCGTATAAACGATGACTATGCAATCTCTTACAATAAAGAAGCTTAAGATAACAAAATCTTACCAACTTAATGAAATAGTACCGGGTCATGTTACGTACAAATATTAATAGAGCGAAATGAATCTTATCATTATATTAGAAATATGTATAGGTTTGTATAAGAATACGAGAAATTCGAATAGAAATAAACTGCACGACTGGATCGCACAAACTTGCTCTCGTAGGTCGTAGCTAACAACTTTAACTCAGCTAGAAATTGGCAATGTATGTTTTTGGTTCAGTTGGTTTTAGATATAAAACCATACAAACAACCAATTCAATACAATGACCGAAATGTTGGCTTTCAGTCCAGTCAAATCGTCACCTGGAGTGCCAGTTTCAGGAAAAAAATTAGTCTGGGGAAAACTGGCCTTAACCCAAAATTTCGGTACACCTATACAAAATGTTTTGATGGTATCTTTATCGAAAAAGTGGGGCTGAATCCGAAAATGCCGGGTATACCTCTGGCAACCTTGAGGATTTTGAGATATGACGTCATCAAAAAAGGACTTCTCATAAATAGGCGGCAACTGGTGTGCATTCACGAAAAATTGTGATTCACAATAATTTAACACTAGATACGCAGTTTTAATGATTCGCCAAATAAAGAAATACTATAACTAAATTTTTTCGGGAGGTGGGGGGGGGAATTGGGTAGAAGTGGTTACTGAATGAAAAATAAACCCGAATCCAATTACATAATTAACTTTTCTCTTCAGGTCACTTTTTAAAAATGTTACTTTTTTAATGGAATGTATCTTTGGATCTTAATAAAATATGTCTTTTCCCAAATAATCCTACCACTCTATGTACACTTTCTTTAATGTCTACAATCCATAATAAAGGTACAATTTAAGTTATTTTGAGCATAGTGGAACATCAAAAGGAGAAATACATCTGTGTCTTATTATTATATAACTTTAATATGCACTTCATTCATCAAGGCTGTCAAAACATCATGTGAAGTAAGAATCAAGTCTGCTTCCTCATGATGAGTCTCAAGATCTTCTTGATGATATACATATTATTTCGTTATCAACTTAAGTAAGAATTGGCTGTGAAGATGTTTTTTGTTAGATGTAACGGTTAAATATACGTGCTGTTCAGGTAATGGGATGTCTAATATGAGTACGCGATGCCGTGATACACAAGCACTACCTCTCAAAATACGTGTACTACTCTTCTGACTCAAATCAAAATATCGGTCAAAAACTAGATAAACATGACCTTCATCCAACTTGCGTCATATGTAGGTACTGACCCTCTCAGAACAGAAAATGAAACACATACTCTTGTCAACATTGTGTATGGAAAAAGAACGTTACCTACTGTTAATGTTGATTCTTCAGTTCAATTTGGCACACATTCAATGAGAGAATATCAATATAATTTGACATCTTGTTTTGGAGGTAGAATACGAAAGACTGTGCACAATATGAATTAAAATGTAAAGTATATCCAGTCTGGTTGATAATAAGAATGTACATATCTAATAAAATACTGAACTAATTTACTTACGTGCTATCATTTTGAGAGTGTCAAGGGACTTAAAAGACGAAGACATTTTAAAGTTTGGGGTGCCGGCCGTTTGGACGAAAATTGTTTCGCAATTCTTACTTCGCAATTATCAAAATACATTTTAATCGATTCGCAAAAGTTGTTTCGCAAATTTTCTTTTGGCCTTTGAGTTAACCCGCAAGTCGATCATTTCGCAAAAGTTCTTTTGCGGATTTTAATATTGCAAATGATTATGTAGCAAATTTCTTGTGTTGCAGGATTTCATTCAGATTATTGTTATTTTGCATTTTTTTATCTCGCGTTTCGTTCTTTGGCTGTTTCATCATCTGGCCGTTTTGTTGTTTCGCCATTTCGTTGCCTCGCCATTTCGTTGTCTCACCATTACGTTGTCTCGCGCTTTTGAATGTATGCAAGGTTTCTTCTTATTATTATTTTTTTTTTTTTTTTCAAAATGAATAATGAGTTGAAATATGGGTTCCTTAAATAAATTTATTGAAAACATAAGTAACTCAGCAAGCATTTTATACGCAAAATAGTAACAAAACAAATTATTATAAAGAATTTTGTTTGTGTTTTTCGTGTACAAAATTTGCTGAGTTGCTATTCACTTTTTCATAAAACACTGCGAGTATTGTTTTTTTTTTTTCATCTTAGTAAGAGAAGAGGATTCACAAAATGGATGTTTATACCGAATATGATCAATTTGGTTTTTTTATTACTTCGCATAGTATTATTTAGCTTTTAAATTGTTTTGCCTTTCAACATTTTAGGTACACATGTACCTAAAATGCTAAATAATAATTGGCGAGGTAATAAAGTGCGTTGCAATAAAATGCGAAATGGTGAAATTCAAAATAGGCAAATGGAAAAAAAGAAAATGCGAGTTGAATATTGCGATGAAAAATATGGGAAATGATTATTTTGCGAAGCAATAAAATAGCAACATAAAAACTTACCAAACTAAAATTGCCAAACAATTTATTGCGAAATGATTTAATTGCTAAACAAGAAATTGCGAAATAATCATTGCCAAATGAAAAACAGCCAAAGAAAATCCGCCAGATAACCCCTGCCCTAAAGTTTGAGTTGGCAAAAACACCGCAATCTATATTTGAAGAACTTGGTTACACTCGAAGCACGCAAACAAATCTACAATGTAAAACGCTCTACAAGTAGAATTCTCTAACCGACTTCTTGAAAGCGAAAGATATTATTAATCATACCATTTCTATCGATGGTTGTGCAGTTATGTGGACAATCAACTGGGCGAAATGTGGAAATGATCGATCATATCTAAGTGGGTAAGGCTTAGGTACACATTTCCAGTTTTTCACTGATCTTCAGTCTGTCAAGTGAGTCATGGCTAACTTTTGATACATTTTCTTCTTTGTGCAGCAAGTCAAATATTAGCGAGAACTTTTCGCAAACAATGGTATATTAATGAAATTTGCAGGAAATGTTTCATTTAGCATGATAACCAAGAATCAAAGGAGGACGGTGATTTTTTTTTTTTGGTGGAGAAAAAAGAACATAATTATTACCATAACATCCATAAATTAATTTTTGACACCCATGAAATTCGCAAAAAATATTAAAACGAGAACCAAAAATCAAAATAACTAATAAAAATCATAAAAAATTTCAAATTAAACCCTTGACCAGCGTCAAATCTTTCACTTCTCTCCCCCCTTGTATAACCAACGAATTGTTGGCAAATGAATCGGGTACGGAGAAAAAAGAAAGAAACCGAATGTGACAACAGCAAGCTTGTGTGCTCTAATAAAAATGCTAGTCGTTCAAATGCATTTGATAAGCAACAAAACCTGCACTGAGATGGAGCTTGACATGTGGCTTCGGTGGCGCGATGGGTAGGCCGTCGGCTCCCGAATTTCAGTCACAGTTGATGTCTTAAGTTCAATCCCCATGACGGACAAAGCTTTTCAAATAAAAATGAACATATTAAGACTCAGCACCACACAAAGAAGTCTGATGATCTGGGTTGCACTCGTGAAATAGCTATAACTTCAGCCAAATAACTTGGTGGTAGAACACTTAGTTGTTGTTGTTTCATTCAAAATTTTCAAAATAACTAATCCTTAAAAATATCCGTAACTTTGTAAAAAATAAATGTATCGACTTGCCATTGTTTTCGTTCCATTCAGCATCAAAAAATACATGGAAACGATACCCCACTCGACCTAGTTCACAAACAAATTTTTTCACTTTCTACCAACACCCCCCCCCCCATTCGTCTGACCAATTTTCCCTCCCCCAAAATCTGGAAGAGTATTTGAGGTATCAATAAAGCTACATTTGTAGTGTCAAATTATTGCGGACCCCAATTTTACCGTCTTTTTATAACCAGTCCTTAATTTTGACGGCACATCTCAAAATCCTCAAGGTTGGCAGAGGTATTTTCGGATTCAGCACACTATTTCCATAAAGATACCATCAAAACATTTTGTATATACCGAAAATTTGGGTTCGGTCCAAAAAGGCCACTTTTTCCCTAGACTAAAATCTAGTAGTTTTTTTCTCACTAGTCTTTTATGTTTTAGGGGTCGCTGAATCGGAATTTCAACTTTTCTACCACGGATATAGATTCAAAGCGAAAATCGCAAAAAACCTCAAAATTTTCGACTCTTTTTCAGTTTTTTTGCCAAAAAGTCAAAATAATATACACTTTTTGGATAAAATTACCTTCTACACTTTATAGAACATAAAATTTCCTATAAAAATGACGCACAATTTTTTTTTTTAGAATCGACTAGAGTACGATGAAAAAAGACCAAAATTTCGTACTTTTTGGAAAACACAGTTCTCTGGTTAGATTTTTGCTTGCAAAAACCATGCCTGTAATTGTAGAAAACCTAGGCTTAAACAACATTAATTTCTCTACAAGTTCGTCACCTACATCACTTAAATTGGCGAGAAAATGCACGGACTAGAGCGTGATGAAATTATATGTCATATTACAGGAAGCCATCAATAGGCTATTGATTATCTCATATAGAATGGAACTAAGACGTTCCAGGGTTTTTATTGTAAAAATCATTAAATGGCTCATTGAAGATGAGGAAACCACTAAGTGTTTTTAAAAGAGAGGGTGTAATTTTGAGGAGGAGTAACTGCAACCCTTATGGTTTTTTGCATATAACTTAAAAACCAAGCTAAATTTCGAGAATATTCTTAAAACCTTTCTGTAGAGAATAAAGTTTACTATACAATTGGCTTACTCAAAAAAATTTAAATACATTTTTAATGTGTTAAAATGAAAAAAAAAAAAAAAAAAAAAAAAACAAATAAAAAAAAAAATGATTTTTTTTGTTTTTTTTTTTTACTTATTTGCCTATAAATCTTTTTCCAGCAGAGATAGGTATAGAAATTTGTTCACATAAAAGAAAAATAATAAAATTTTCTTCAAAGTGACCTATTTTAAAAAGTGTTTTTAACAACAAATCAACCAAAATACGGTCCTTCAAAGTAAGCCATTTTTTCAATTTTGTTACGGTTTACATCGACATTATTTTAATTTTTATTTTGTACAACAAAACATAAATGTATTTAATGAAATTAGAATAGTAAATTAATTTATTAATAATAAATGATTGGTTTTACAGCTTTAAACAACTCTTTTGTTTTTTAAGTAATGTGGAATTCATACAAAAAGAAAGTACAATTTTTCATTTCTAGATTTGATTAAATCTCTCTTCAAGAATATCATCTTCTTGAACGTCTGTTTCTTGCGAACTGTCCCAGTTTCGACCCATGCAATTCTTACAAAACATAAAACACGTTAGTCCTAATTTTCTACGACCACAGCTTCGGTGACAACCGGTTGTACATCCGCATGCAATTATTTTTCCAACCAAAATATCTGGTGAAGGAGCTTGATTCATGGTTTAAGGTATCAACCTAGTTGCAGTTACTCCTCCTCCTCAAAATTGTACCCTTTCGTTTAAAAACGCTTCGTGGTTATCTCATCTTCAATGAGCCATTTAATGATTTGTACAATAAAAACCCTGGAACGTCTAAGTTCCATTCTATATGACATAATCAATAGCCTATTAGTGGCTTCCTGTAACACGACATATAATTTCATCCACGCTCTAGTCGGTGCATTTTCTCGCCAATTTAAGTGATGAAGGTGACAAACGTGTAGATAATTTAATGTTGTTTAAGAAGAAGCCTAGGTTTTTTACAATTACCAAACCAAACCGTTGATTCTACAAAAAAAAAATCGTAGTCATTTTTGTAGGAAATTTTTTGTTCTATAATGTGTTGAAGGTAATTTTATCCGAAAAGTGTACATTTTGTTGACTTTTTGGCAAACAACTGAAAAAGGTCAAACATTTTGAGGTTTCTTGTGGCTTCCGCTGTGAAGCTATTTCTGTATGAAGTAGCAAAGTTGAAATTCGGATTCAGTGACCCCTAAAACATAAAAGGCGAGTGAGAAAAAACGTCTATATTTTTTCCTGACCTAAACACCATTTGACTGGTCTAATACTTCACTTAATTTTTCGTCTTAAATTAAATAACCTACCAAGTTCTTGCATTTAGGAAGTGATCATTTTGGTAGGGCTGGCCTATAGACGAGACTCGGCGAGACTTTTGTAAGTCTCGTCTCGGTCTCGCTAGAATCGAAAATTTTCAGTCTCGTCTCGGTCTCGTCTCGGATGCCTTAAAAGCAGTCTCGTCTCGTCTAGTCTTGGTCTCGTCATGCGAGGCCGAGAATTTTGTCGTCTCCTGGCCACTCCTACATTTTGGAATGTGAACTAAATTTCATGAAAGTTCACATAAATGTATTTGACCGTAGAAGTGATGCCATTGCCAATTTAAAGAACTGCGACTATTACGCAAGCAACATGACGCAATGCTATCTCATAATTTATTTTGAAAAGAAGAAAGTATACATATGTATGTGGTATGTATAATGTATGTACTTTATACCAACTTCAATTGTATACAAATTCTTAAAAGGATCATTGTTGAAAAAGAAACTTTTTTAAATCTATACATTCAGATCAAAGGTTTTCCTGGAATTTTAAATTTCAAGGATTCATCCGTATTTTATTTTTATAATTGGGTATTACACTACATTTTATGTACTGTACATGGTAATGTGCAAATGCAAAATGAGAAAAAAAGGAAGCTACTCGAAAATTGTGTGATAGTTACTTATCTTCTTTTGATATGCACATCAGCTTTTTCCATATTTTATTTATATAGTTAATGCTATAAAGACTACGAGAAAGAACTGAGTTCCAACAACATAAATAATAATCATCCGTTATCCGTATAATAGTGAATCAACTGTGTAATCCCCTAATTACCATCAGGCGATGAATAAAACTGCATCCTGGAAATTTTCTAAGGTATTTTCTTGCTATGAACTGTGAAGGTTGCAACGAGCGGATGTGTGAAAGAACATCCTATATAGGTACCAACAATCTACCTACGATTTTATTCTTTTGATTTTTCTTGCAATAGAGAGACGACGCACTCATGAATTTGAAATAAACGTTGGCACTCTTCATTTCAATAAGTATGTAGGAGTAGGTAAATCTAGGTACATATACAAGAAAAAGAATCCCATTTTCTTATTCTCTCCAAAGATTCCCTGTTTTTGACGTCACCATCATGGCACAATTTTGCTTCTTCAGTTTAAAATTTTTTTTTTTTTATTTTTGCTTTAAAGGTTGGAAAAGTTATTGTTGAACAAATATCAACGAAACATCCTTTCGTGTGTTTATTTTGAATTGTGAAACGATGATGAAGGACATCATCATCATCATCTTTCACAGAAAGAGAAGTAAAATATGTGCTATACGAATTAAAAAAAAAAGTATAACACGACACTTGGAAAGATACTCGAATACATATATCTCTGCATCTCCATATAATATATAAATATGGTGTGGTAGGTTTGGGTTTGCCTCTTCGTATTTACATTTAATTATAATATTCAAATCTTTGAAGGTTCTTGTTTTTATTCGGTTGTCTCTGTTGTTCATCTAAACTGTCCCGTATATAAACTCACTCCAAATCCAAAATAATCGCAACATGAATGCTGGTTTTGTGGAATCAGATATTGCTGCTGTTGTTTATCAGTGACGGGCGAGAAAATTTGGCGCCTTGTACACAATTTTTAGTAATTCCTCATTTAACGAAGAATATTAAGATACTTTTTACTTGCGATATATATATAAATATGTAGGTACATATCTATATATATGTTAAGTTATGGATTCGTAAAAAAATTTAACTCAAGCTAATAATTTTCCCTTACATTGAGATGATAGAGAACGCTAAAAAAGTGGCTCCCGCAATTCTGTATGTCTGTCCTTCTACAGCCTAAATGGCCTCCAGTACAACCATTTTTTGATTTTCGCGAAAACAGTTAAGTTGAAATTTTTATTTTTTATGGTAAGTCTTCTAAAAAGTATAAAACATTCACCCCAATAACGAAATTCTTATTCATCAAAAATATACGACTTTTCTCGTATAACACGTACATATACAAGTAAGATACATAATCACTAGCGTTTTCATTTTTGTTCAGTTCTGCGCATGTTGTCAAAATCAATAGTAAAAAAATTTAATTTTAAACAATCACTACAAATTTCTTTTTGTTTACTGTGTACTTATAGTTAAGGCGTTGGGGAGCCAACCTTGAACTTCTAGTCCACTAATAGTCCACATCCTAAGTTTACTTTTAAGACGTGTTGCCACGGTGGCAACACTCGCAGACCGGAGATATAAGGGTTGTCTTCTGACCATGTTTTAACACGAAATATCAAATAAATTAGCCTGCAATTTTGGAACCACACATCGTTGATGTCGTGGAATGTGTTGTTGGATTGATAAATAATTGAAGCCGTAGGAATATGTTAATTCTCTCCCCCACCCTTGTACGCTGGGGGGGGGGTCAAAATACCCTCGGCGAATGATGATTTTTATTTGTCAGAAAATAATGGTTATAAAATGAATATTCATAAAATTTTAAGATGAATATCGACGTAGTGTATTTCATACTCATCAGCATATCCAAAGTCCATTTTTATCCATGTATTAGTTTTTTATATAATCACTTTCCAAATGGGGGGAGGGGAAGGTGGAAGTATATCAAACCACTATATATTTATCTTGGTATAATCTAAGCATATGGCACATGATCTTAGGGTAAATTTTAATGCCTAATCTTAAGCAATCAAAATAATTTCTATATAATTTCCCTAGAACAAGTTATAACCTTTTTATAAAATGATGACTAAATTTTCAGTGAAACGGGCATAATATTAACAAATTTCAATGGTATGGTGATGAAACTTAGCAAACATGTCTCATTTGTCGTAAGAAATAAGAATCAAAAGAGAATCAGAAGAGAGAGTTTTTTTCTGAGCGAAACAGATAAGTGTAAAACAATGCCCCATAAACCCCCTCCAGAACTAGTACGTTGATGAAAATTGGTAGGAATGTTTTGCTTATTGTTACCAAGAATAAAAAAAGATACATAAATCAAATATCTATTGTAAAAAGTGTTTTTCGAGGCAAAATGTTTTATATGCTCTACTCAAAAAATACATTCAGCGGGAATAAAATCTCCCCCGGATTTTTTCCCCCGTATGAGACTCTAATCATAAATACTGTTCGAAAAATGGGAAAAAAGTCAAATGAAAAAAGTAGTTATCGTAAATCTTTTTCCCGGGGGAAAATTAATGATGTTTCCCTGAAAAAACTTACCTCAATTTAGTTGGAGAATTTTAAAAATAGAAGCATATTACTAACCATTAGTGAAGAATTTTTTACTTGCTCTAAAGGCCAAGTTTCGAACATTACGTTCACTGAGAAGTCCATCGGTATTGGTATTTGTGGCTGTACGTCAACTCTACAATAAGCTAGAGTTTAGTTTACGTGTAAACGGGTTGGAGGAGAAATTGGTTTTGTTTTAGCCGATCTACATTTCGTTTTTGCCGCTATACTCTTTTAACACATTTTGAAACAAATAACACTTAACACTTTTAACATTTAACACTTTCGGGTTATTTGCCCTCAAAGTAACACAGTTTTTCACAGAGAGAGAACAAATATATTAAAACTTTGGACTATTGTTACGCGTTTCCATTACACGAAATTTGAATTTATGATGCAAAATAGGTCTTCATCACCACAAATAGTTCAAATATTTAATTTTATTTCAGAAAATAATTTACAAACTTTGACAGATAAATAATTTCAGAATATAAATTCCTTCAGAGTATTTCGAAACTGAATCGAAGTAATTTCCGGGGGAGATTCAATCCGGGGGAGATTGACGATAGGAGAATTCGACTCCAGGGAAAAATGGCTGATTCATTTTTCCATTACACGACGATTACTTTCTTAATGGTGATTGTATCATCTTAATTTTACTAAAACTGGATTCAGCGTTAAAAAATGCTTTAAAATCATGTACCATATTGAATATTTGTACCCCGATTACATATAAATCAAATATTGGGTTTATAACTGGGTTTATAATTGGGTTTCCGCCTAAAAAAACACCCCTGGAACCAATATATTTGCACGGATCCTTTTGATTCTTGGGCCTAACAAGAAATAAAACATTTCTACCAACTTTCATCAACATACAAGTTTTGGGAGGGGTTTACTGGTAATAGTATTTCACTCTTCCCTTTGACTCAAGAAAACATCCTTCTGCCCCAGGTATTTGTATGGACTCTTTTGATTCTTATTTCTTACGACAAATGAGACATGTGTGTCAAGTTTCATCACCAAACCATTGAAATTTTCTAATATTATGATCGTTTCACTAAAACTTTAGTGATCATTTTATAAAAAGGTTATAACTTTTTCTAGGGAAATTATATTTAAATTATTTTGATTGCATAAGATTGGGCATTAAAAATTATCCTTAGGTCATGTGCCACATGATTAGATTATACCAAGACATATATAAAGTGGTTTGATATACTTCCATCTTCCCCTCCCCCATTTTGAAAACGATTATACAAAAAACTAATACATGGATTTTGGATATGCTATAAAATATGAAATTCTACGTCGACACTCATCTTAAAATTTTGTAATTATTAATTTTATAACCATTATTTTCTGACAAATAAAAACCCTTATCCGCCGAGGGTATTTTGCACCCCCAGCGTACAAGGGTGGGTGAGGTGTCAAAAAATTAACACATTCCTATGGCTTCATGTTGATGTCTGGTTCCCCATTTATAGGCTAATTTATGTGAAATTTCGTGTTAAATCATGGTGAGAAGGCAACCCTTATATCTTCGGTCTGCCAGTGTTGCCACCGTCTGCCAGTGTTGCCACTTCTTTATAAAGTACACTTAGGATGTGGACTATTAGTGTACCAAAGCTCATCCCGTCAGAATGAAGTGCAAGGTTTGACCTAAAATATGGCCTTAACGCCCTAACTATTACACAAGGGACAGCCATCTTGAAATTTAACAAGCTGTGCCTGATAATAATTTATTGTATTGTGAAATTCGCGTATATTAGACCTTTCTTTGAAAAAACTAGTCATTATTCTTGTGTGATAATTTGAGTACAAGAACAAGTTGGAAAATTTAAACAGAAAATGGGACCTAACCCAAAGATAGTAAATTTTTGTTTAAGTATGCGTTAAGCCCAAACTTGCAGAAAATTTACAAACAGGAACCAGATCGATAAACTTGTGTCTGCAATAGAAAGCAATTTGGAAGTTGCTAGAGGGCAAGGGAACCGCGGTCTAATGAATAAAGACATTTTGAAACGAGTTGGCAGAAACATCAGCTCAAATTGGGATCTAGATTAAACGTTCTTCTTAGGTAATTGTCTGACTTGTGTTTTTGCAAGTTAGGAATATTTTAAATGGGTGGTAGATTTAGGGTGGATTTTAGCAACATTCGTGGGCTTAGACAGAATTTCTATTCTGCATACGTTCATACTGTACAGTACAGGCCAGCTGTTTTGGCACTGAGTGAAACACAAATAGATGAAAATTCTGATCATTCAGAATTTAACCTATATGGGTATAGCTTAGTGCCTCTATTCTTTGCTCACCATGGACTCGCCATTTATATAAGAAATGATGTTGCGTACCAACTTCAACCACAATATGGTTTGTGCTCAAACACATATTTTAACTTCATGTGGTTCAAATTTTCGGTCAATAAGCACATCATTCATTCATGTTTTATTTATCGGAGCCCGAACCTGGACAGAAATTTAACTTTTAACGAATTTGATGCTCTGTCCGACTCCATCCAAAGAATTGTTGCCCTTTATCCTTGCACTGAAATCGTCATTGCGGGCGATTTCAATGTACACAATTCTAGTTGGCTTCGCTTTTCAGGCCAGACAACACCCGAAGGAAGGTATGTTGAGCTCTTCGCTGAGTTAAACCTACTAACTCAGCTTGTTGACGAGCCCACTCGAATACCGGACATTGCAGGTCAATCCGCCAACACCCTAGACTTGTTTCTCACCTCTGATCCTAATAAATACTCAATTAGTGTATTATCGCCTCTAGGCACATCAGACCATTGTGTCATATCTGCGAATTTCTCGTGCCAACAAAACACAGTTAAAGAGAAAGCACCAACGAGAACCGTTTGGCAGTACGAGAAAGCCAACTGGGACGGTCTCAACGGTTTCTTCAGTAACTTTAACTGGTCACTATGCTTCCTCGATAGTGACGTAGACGCCAGTGCAGATATGATCACAAATTTAATTCTTTGTGGAATGAGAAATTTTATCCCGAATAGGGTAAAATCTATCAAACCCAAAGAAAACTCATGGTTTGATTCGAGCTGTAAAGAGGTTATTAGGGTTAGAGAAGTAAATTTCCGATGTTATAAGGCCAACCCTACTGAGGAAAACCGGAATAAGTTCAAACAAGCTAGAAAGACCTGTAATGTTCATATTCGACGAACCAAATTTTTGCATGACCAGAAATTAAGGCAAAAAATACTACAATGTCCCACAGGTAGTAAAAATTTTTGGTCATTTGCAAAAAATATACGAAATTCTACTTCGTCGTCGGTTCCAACGCTCGTCTTCAATGACACCCCTTTTGTCAGCTCGATAGATAAAGCCAATTTGCTTGCAGCACAGTTTGCTGTTAATTCGACGCTGCCAGAAAGTGTTATGACTCCTCCTGTACTTGAGAGCGTAAATGATTTTATGGGACAAATCTTCTTTCGCACTCGTGCAGTTGCCAGAGTCCTGAAAGATCTTGATATACACAAATCCGCTGGCCCGGATAGTATCCCTCCCATTGTTCTGAAGAGGTGTTCTTCAACGCTGGCAAAACCACTGCGTAAGCTTTTCCATCTGTCCTACTCTACTGGTCTCTTTCCGAGTGGATGGAAAACAGCATTTGTCCAGCCTGTCCCTAAAAAAGGCGTATCTTCTTCACCCTCTAACTATCGACCGATTGCACTTACGTCCCTTCTTTCCAAGGTCATGGAAACGCTGATTAATTTTCAGCTAAAGAAATATCTCGAAGATCGAAAGCTTCTTAATGACCGGCAGTACGGCTTTCGCAGCAATAGGTCCACTGGTGATCTGATGGTTTATCTCACCGAACAGTGGCACAAATCTTTACATCGTTTTGGAGAAAGTAAGATTATTGCACTTGATATTTCAAAAGCATTTGATAGAGTTTGGCACCAAGCTCTCTTATCGAAAATGCGTGCATTTGGCATCGACGAATCTCTACTTCGCTGGATTAGAAACTACCTTTCGGACCGTTCAATTCAAGTTGTATTGGATGGTTTCAAGTCTGAAATCCATAAAATAAATGCTGGTGTGCCCCAGGGCTCCGTTTTGTCTCCGACTCTCTTCCTTATATTCATAAACGATCTTTTATCTGAAACTTCTAATCCATTAAACTGTTTCGCTGACGACAGTACCCTCAGCTTCTCATATTCGTTTACAGATTCACACCCATGTCCTTCGGATGTGGAACTTGAACGGCAGCGTATGATAAGCTCATTAAATTCTGATCTAAGCAGCATTGTCCAATGGGGAAACAAAAACCGCGTAGAATTTAATGCTTCAAAAACTCAATGCTGCCTTCTGTCATTAAAGCGAAACCCACCTCCAATGCCGCTTTCCATGGACGGCACTTGCATCGAGGAAACCGAACAGCTCTCAGTTCTCGGTATGTGTGTCACAGACCACCTAATGTGGAATGACCACATATTTGACGTCGCCAAAAACGCTGCTAAGTGCTTAGGTTTTCTCCGAAGATGCAAGAAATTCTTTACGCCCTCTGATCTGGCTATGATCTACAAAGCATTTATTCGTCCAAAGCTTGAGTATAATTCACATATATGGGCAGGTGCTCCTATAACTCATCTAAGCTTGTTGGACCGAATACAAAAAAGGGCCCTAAAAATGATAGGTGATCGAACAATAACGTCAACAATAGCACCCCTCGAACATCGCCGCAATGTCACCTGTCTCTCACTGTTCTATCGCTATTTTTATAAACAGTGTTCAAGTGAAATAGCCAGTTGCATTCCTCCCCTTAAACAATTCAACCGCAATACTCGCACTTTTAGGAATGCTCATCAGTTTACCCTTGAGCCCAATTTCGGACGTACCGTTAAGTATAGGGATTCCTTCTTTAGTCGCACAACAAGAATGTGGAATGCTTTACCTGACCCTATTTTTCCCCCCCATTTTGATATTCAGAACTTCAAAACCAATGTGCATCGGTATCTCCTTTTAAATCCTTCCTTGTTTTCCTAAGGCTCGCACTGTGCTAGTCATAATTAAGGGTAGTAAGAACCAGTAGCGGATCTAGGATTTGGCTGTGGGGGGGGCTTGGTAGGTCCAATTTGAGACATTAATGGCCAGTTTCACAGTGCAAGTTTAAACTACAATTTAAGTTTAGGGGCTTATTGCAAGAGTCTACTCCGAATAAATCTAGTCCACTTAAGGATCAGTTTCATAGTCATAGGAGTGGCACTTTAGTGCGAAATCTTGGGTACAAAATGACAATTTTCGCAGTGTAAACTAACCTTAATAAGTTGCACTTAAGTCTCCCGTGTTGGGCACTTAAGTGTAACTAACCCAGGTAAGTGTTCACTGTGAAACTGGCCCTAAGTCGATCAGAAATTCTTTGATCGAATTTAGTTTTCTATCAAATAGAAAAATTCATACAATTTCGTAGCAATCTGACAGAAAAATAAATAACAGACTTTAACCCCCATGGAATAGACTTTTACACCATGGAATAAGAAGTTTCTGGACTCAAACCAAAGCCTTTAATTAGAGCTCCATTTGAGTCCGGAACATTTGTATTCCATGATGTAGTTTCCTAAACATGGGAGCTGAAATAACTATTTTCTCTATTTGACTTTTGAATAGACTCTCGCAATAAGCCCCTTAAACTTAAGTTCAGCACTTGATTAGGTTTCAAAGTAAACGTTGAACTTAATAATTCTGTAGTTCTAGTTAAACGAATGTAGGTATTCTGCCATTTAAGCTTCAGTTTAACGTTCAGAACACTTGATCGTAATAATCATTCTCAAATCTTAATTGACAACTGCCATTAATTAATAATAATAAATTATTATATTCCTTTCTATTTGAACTTTTTTGTTTAATGTTTTTGAGTGACGAGGAAAATTTAACATTCGTTGTGAGAGTGAAAAGATAAAAACGCTTCCCTTTAAAAACAAATGATTTTAACTATGTGACGATGATGATTTGTTTGAAAGTTGCATTCATGCAGTCATATTAAACTTCGCTCTATGGAACTGAGCTTTATTTTAAACTGTGAAAATCAATTATTTGACCTTTAAATTTAAACTTAAGTTCAAGACCAGTTAAACTTAAGTTTAAACTTTCACTGTAAAACTGGCCATAAGTAATACAATTGGTTTATCCATACAAATTAATTTTATGATTTATAACAAATATAAAAAAGTTTTAGTTTATTTATTTTAAGGTTTTTTGTGAAAATATACAAGGTTATATAAATAATTGAATTTTGGCATTCCAACTTTTCCTTTTACAATAACCGTGTTATTTGTGCATTTATATCAGCTTCTATCCCCAGTTTAAAATGTTTTTAATATTAAATACAATTACATCTGTAGTATTTAACATTTAAAATATTTTTAAGTGGAGATAGAAAAAAAAATTAAGGCTTAGCTTTATTTATAGACAATATAATCTTAACATATTATATACCTTCAATTTTCAGCCACGTCAAGCTTTGAATCACAAGACGAAAAAATCTGTCATTAAATTTGTCCTCGGGTTTTGACCCCAATTGGGGTTTTTTTTTTTGCAAAACTAGCTAAGTTCTTAGTGTAAATTTTTGTTTTATTTGGCATTTTAACTGTTAAGCCCCGACCTCGTTCTTTCAATTATCTCTTCAAGTTTTAGCCCCAACTTGGACTTGACAGTCCCTAGAGTCAATCCCAAAAACTTTCTGGAATAAGTTAGCCCCAACCACGTTTTGTTGTCCAATTCTTGTCAGCCCAACTCGCGAGCTGTTTTTTTCGTCCCAATTTCCTGTCCTTGTAGCCCCGAACTTGATATTTTGTACAATCCGCTTCAGTCTACAGCCCCAACTTAATTAATTTGGGGCTTAGAAAAAAATACGTAGTATATAAATTGCGTTGCCCCGGCCACGTTATTGTGTCTGACTCCCATTAAACTTCACTGCTTAACAATATTTTAGACGAATGCAAATTTCTTCACGTTGTAATGCATTAATTTCTATACTTCTATCAATTTTAAGAACCGCCTGTGGGGGGGGCTTTAGCCCCTATAGCCACCCCCCTGGATCCGCTACTGGTAAGAACCCCTTTAGTGCGCGGCATGTTTTAAAAAAAAAACATTAAACAGCCAGGCTTGACATTTTCTTTATCGCTTACAAATATAATTTTGTAGTAAAAAAGCTATTTTTTTTAAATTACAGTCGACGACACTTATATTGACGTTACTTATAACGACTTGCCGCTTTTAGCGACCACTTTTTCATCATTTGGTTGGTTTTCTTACAATTTTACTAGTACAACGTCGAATTTAACGTCGCCGCCTAAAACGACTCGTTGGATATAACGACGTATTTCTAAAAAAAAAAATACTTTGCTTCCGCCCCTTACTACGAACAAAAAAGAATGAGAATGAGAAAAATTCACCTAGGCAAATGCAAGATGTCATGTGACTGCGAATAACTACTTGAATTTGATGTCGAATTCGATTCAAAAAAAAAATCCATTTTTTTGATCCTTTTCAGATTGCACTTCGATTTTTTTAGTGGTCTGATTTGGTTGAGATCAATTTTGCAAATCTTAATTTCAGGCAAAGATAAAGTGACATTTCCCAGCGGGAAATATCGTCCCCAAATGAAATTTAAAGCTGAATTCACTAGCCAAATAATAAAAGGAAAGGTCATGCAATGATTTAGTGAGTGAATAGTCATGCGAGATTTCCTCAGTTCATAGATTTGAACCCACTTTTTGCTTTGTGTGTAGAAAACAACCCTTTCTTTCGTTGAACTTTTTTTTGTTTGATAGGAAAAATTATGCGATGAAAAAACTAGTGAAAAGTCATGTACAAGTTCATCAGTTCATCGTCTATGTCCACCCAGCGGGAAATATCGTCCCCAATGAATTTTATAGCTGAATTCTTCAATCAATTCACTAGCCAAATAATAAAAGGAAACGTCATGTTGTGTGTAGAAAACAACAGCAATCAATTCACTAGCCAGATAATAAAAGGAAACGACATGTAATGATTTAATAAGTGAAGAGTCATTCAAGGTTTTTCTCAGTTCATAGATTTGAACCCACTTTCAGCTTTGTGTTTAGAAATCAACCCTTACTTTCGTTGAATTAAAAATTGCTTTTGATATGGAAAATTATGAGATGAAAAACTGTTGAAAAGTCATGTAGAAGTTCATCAGTTCACCGTCTATGTCCACTCATATGCTTTGTAAATTGTGCACCGCCATTGTGTGTTTTGGTAGAAGTTGATTTTTTTTTTGTGTTCTCTGTTTTGACATTGTCTACTGACAGTAAATATTATAAGAGGACTTGTGAATTTCCATTAAAATGAGTCAATCTCAGATTGTCTCACTTCGCATAAGTAAAGTGGTGATTAACCAACAACTGATATAGTGATTTCACTTTAATTAAATTTAAATTTTTAATTCTATATTTTAATTAACCGATCACAAATTCACAACACAAACACAACAGAGTAATGAATTCACTATTTGTTTAATTTTCTTCACATTTTTCATATTGAATTAACTATAATTGCTGAATAAACCACTACCACTAATCTTGTGATTTGATAATTGAATTTTCACTACCGTTTTCATCGAAAACATTAAACTGATGAATAAACCACATAGTGGATTCACAGATTATGCAACCACCATGTTTTTCATCATCTGGGTGGGTGAATAAACAACTTCCAACGAAGTAGTGATTTCGTTGGTGAATTTTCATCGGATTTTCAGCATGTGCTCCCCGCCTAGGACATGCCCATGTTAATTTCATCAAAGGAATCAGCTGAAAAGTGGTCGGTGCAGCTACCATTCCTCAAGGAAAACCCTGATTGTTCCTCAATGAATTTTTGAATTTTTCCCGCTGGGCACTCATATGCTTTGTAAAGTGTGCACCGCCATTGTGTGTTTTGATAGAAGTTGATTTTTTTTTTGTGTTCTCTGTGTTCACATTGTCTACTGACAGTAAATATTATAACAGGACTTGTGAATTTCCATCAAAATGATGCAATCTCAGATTGTCTCAAAATATTTCAGGTTGTTGGTTAATCACCACTTCGCATAAGTGAAGTGGTGATTAACCAACAACCACTCACCTAGTGATTTCACTTTAATTTAAAGTTTTAATTATATATTTTTTTAATTAAACAATCACAAATTCACAACACAACAGAGTTAATGAATTCACTATTTATTTAATTTTCTTCACATTTTTCGTATTGAATTAACTACTAATTGCTGGATAAACAACTACCACTAATCTTGTGATTTGAAAATTGAATTTTCGATACCATTTTCATCCAAAATATTGAACTGATGAATAAACCACATATATTTTTGGAGTGAATTCACAGATTATGCAACCACCATGTTTTTCATCACCTGGGTCGGTGAATAAACAACTTCTAACGAAGTAGTGATTTCGTTGGTGAATTTTCATCGGATTTTCAGCATGTGCTTCCCGCCTAGAACACGTCCATGTTAATTTCGGCAACGGAATCAGCTGAAAAGTGGACGGTGCAGCTGCCATTCCTCAAGGAAAAAGCTGATTTTTCCTCAATGAATTTTTTCCGCTGGGATTTATCCAAATCCATAGAAAATGCCACTCACACAATTGCAAACAAAAAAAACACGTTTTGAGTTCTTTTTACCACTAAAGTCTGACCACCAAATCCAAAATTGTTGAATCGAAATCGATATGAGTGTGTCCGAACAGATACAGAGTCACATTCAGTTTTTCGTATGTGTATCTATTAGAATTGTTTAGTGAGGTTTTTCAGATTAGAACAGAACAGAGTAGAACATAAAAGTCAGACAAGATAGAACAGGCAGCTGTCTGACAGATGTAATTGTCAAAAAAAAATGTTATTTACTTTCCGAGTTTGGTCGATAAGCAAGAAATACTTTTTATTTAATACAATTAGAAATAGTATTTATTTAATAACACAATTTAATTTAATTTTATTTAATTTGTGTTGTTTTTTAAATTTTTATTCGTTTGTTTCCAAAGTAAAAGCACAAAGTGCCACGATGTTTGTTAAAAAATATCAACTTGCAAGTGACAGCAGCTGATTTTAACAGTTGTCGCAAACCTGTTCTAAGTTGTTCTACATAAAAAGTAAGAACAGAAAATCCTGTTTTATTCTGTTCCAAGATGTTCGGAACAGCCTCACTGAACAGCAAATCAGAACAGTTTGGAACAGAAAATTCTCATTGAACTGCAAAAACTTGTACTTTTCTGTTCTAAACTGTTCCAAACTGGTCGGAACAACGTCGCTGAACAAAGCTATTACGTACTGTACTGTATACATATAACTAAATGGACGTCGGATAAAACGACCGCCGCCGGCTATAGCGACCAGTTTTGCCTGGTCCCTTGGCGGTCGTTATAAGCGGCGTCGACTGTAGTTTAGTAAAGGGTGGTCCAATGAAAACACACGATGTTAATTGTAACTAAAACAAAAAGTTTTCAGATAACTATCTTAATAATTTTTATTATGATAGAAGGGTCTATGATCTATGTGTGTTGTGTGATACTCGCCACGGCTTCGGTAGCATACCTCTATCCGATGGTCCATATTTTCAATTACTCTGAGACATAATTCAGGTTCAATGTCGTTAATGTGCCGAATTATCTCATCCCTAAGCTCTTGAGTTGTTCTTCGCTTATTGACTAACACTTTTTCTTTTAAATATCCCCGGAGACAGAAGTCCAACGGTGTCAAATCACATGATCGTGGCGGCCAATTAACATCGCCACGACGCGACGTAAGATAAGTCGACCAAAAGAGCCATTGTTTTGTTGGGTTGACTGCTTTACCACACTATCGCTAACAACTGCAATGTTTTACGCTGGCGCTGCTCAACTGTGTACCTCTACATGGTTGAATTTGTCAAACACTGAAACAAGAATGTCAAATTAAGTTGGGCAAAAAATTTGACGTTATGGTGTGACTCACAATTAACATTGTGCATTATGGTTGGACCACTCTTTAGGAAACAAAGAATAACAATAAATAAATACCTAGGTAGTATTGCAGCAACGAAATTGGATTTAATACATTTTAGGTATACATAAGTTATTTGAATTATTACAAAAATTATCGATGTATGAGCTAACATCTTCTTCATCCTCACTCGAGTATTGCTCGTACATATTTGAAGGCTTGAAGTATATGTGTGGTAGTAGCCCGTAGCGTAATGGTTAGTGCATTGCACTGCCACGGTGGAGGGCTGGGTTCACTTCCCAGCCTCGTCCACCTAAAAACTAAAAAGTTTTGTTTTCAGGGCTACTGCCTCTTGCGAGGAATTGACAAATCCTTCAAGAGTATCACTTGTCATGAATAAGTGCTTCGAGGTTGCGAGTTGTTATTCACTAGGCCCTGGTTCTTCACGAGCCGTTGCGCCACCCAATTTATATTTTTGGGGTTGGTTTGAACTTGGAAGTTATTGCAGCAAATTTTTTTACATGGGAATGAATCCTAATCGTTATTAGGGGATCTAAGGGCCAGTTTTTCAGTGCGGAATTAAATTTAAACCCAAGTTAACTCACCAAATTTGGTGAGTCAACTCTGGATTAACTAAACAAATACATTTGTTATTTTATCTTCTTGGTTATTAAAGACTTTCTGCATTCACCTTTCATTAAAAAACTGCTTCTTGACATAACTGTAGACAAATCTATTACCAGAGTTAAGTAACTCTGGTTTAACTCACCACTGAAAAACTGGGCCTTAGAATTATACTTTAATCTAAGAATGGCTTTTTGTTTTGATTGCATTCATGTAGGAAAATGCATTTCTTGATGGTAAGGAAGGAGCACTTATCTAAAGCAGGTTCACTTTTCAAGAGTGAAATGGTTATGTTCCAAATAAGATAATTTTGTTTTCCTTAAGGTTGAATTTTTGTTTTATTGCAAGGGAAAAAATACCGCAAATATCGCGAAAAATATGAGATATCAAAAAATGAAATTGAACACCGCTAACTTAAAAAAAAACGCGTGTTTCGCGATATATCGCGCCATCTGGCAAGTCTTTAAACAGCCAAGCGGACCCTAAGGCGAGATGGTCCTTGTTGGTTAAAGGTAAACGTTAGCTTTTTCTTTGCATACCAGAAATATATTTTCCTTTACTTTAGTCCTGGAATGACCAAAAATATGCGGTAAAAGGAAAGCTTCAATAAATAAAAAATTAAATTGGGTGGCACAACGGCTCATGAAGAACCAGGGCCCAGTGACTAACAACTCGCAACCATTCCTGTGGGCGCCTGTCGAAAGCTTCAAGATAATAAAAAAACAAATGAATGCAACTGGAGGTGGCCCAAATAGGAAAATTGTTCTCAACAAACTGGAAGATTGCATTTTAGAAATCCTTCAAATTGAAAAAAATTTCAACCCAAAAGGCCCAACTTTCGGGGTTGGACTTCCAAAAGTTCTAGAACCAGAAAATCAAAGACCTCAGGACGATGGTTCTGAATTATTCAAGGAGAATATTCAGACGGATGTTCTTGTGTCTATTTCATCAAAGCAAACTAGGAAATGAAAAGCCGAATGTATTTATGAAATGGAAGACATAATGCTACAGCTATACTTATAAAAGAACAAACTAAGCTGCAAGAGAATTTCTAAGACTCAAGATGAAAAACTTGGAATTCTCAAGCAAAATTTTGAGGATAAAAAGCGATTCAGCCATAAGTTATAATTCCAGTTAAAAGCCAAGAAACTCGAGGGAATGATAGAACAAAATTATTTAAAATAAGTCCTTTCAATTATAAAATTTTTTTCTTTTTTCCTGGTTAATCAAATAATATTCAAATACTAATTAGTACTTAACAATTGAATTCATAATGGTATTTCGAGAGTCATTCGCACTTTCATTATACGGTTGGGACTTTCATAAATTTCAAAAGCGCCTTCAGATTCAATATCCTGTGAAGGAAAAAGAGGACGCACGCAGCTTCCCAGCTCAAGGAGATAGAAGAGTCTCACCGGGACGCAGGCTCTCTGAACCAGCGAAGGCAACCTAGTCACCGAAGCACAGCAAATAGTTGATGTATTCAAGCCACATTTCCAGCAGCTGCTAAATGGGCATCAAGAAGAAAAAGTGATAGGGCAAGTAGAAAACCCATCCCCCAATGAAGACAAAGTTCCTCCACCTAGTATAAAAGAGATTAATTAAGCTATAAAAAAGGTAAAGAACGACAAGGCTGCCTCCGACCACCGCTAGAGTAATATAGGCCGTCGAAAACCGCACCATAGACTTCTTATGACCATCTTTAATGAATACAGTAAATAAATACCCTTACCTAAACTAATTTTGCGTTTCATTCCTAACTGTAGCGCCCTAAAATATAACACAGAAATTCCGATCCCGTGCGTGTAAGACTTTTCTTCTCTTCTTATATTTTTTTGTATTCTTATTTTTTGTGCAAATATAAACCACAAACAACTTCAAACTTAAGCTTTAGTAAGCAGTTTTGTTTTCATTCTTCAAGGAAATAAGAAGTTTCCTTCTTTAAACAAACACACGGATGACGGATGCATCAGGCGGATGCTTCTTGTCATGTTTTGTTACTCTTTTTTTCAAACGATTTTTATATGTGCGAGTAGCTGCCAGATTGTTTTACGGAAGATGATGCAAATAAAAGTACAGTTTTCTTCAAAGGAATAGAGATAAAACACCATGAAAAATAGATGCAAAAAAAGTCAACCAAAATTTGTTGATTTTAAGTAAATCTTGAAGATGAGCATCATCGTAGTATACGAGAGGGATTTCATCATGATCTTTTATTTCATGTTTAGAGTAAAGTCGGCTAATGTGGGCCACTAATCTTGTTTTTGCTAATAAAACACAAATGGTTAAAGTTTCTTAATAAAAATGATTTATTGACCAATTTGGAATTAATAATTGTGATTGGAAGTGATTAAAAATAATCTTTCCGTCGGCTTTTTTTGGTCACTGTAGTTTTTGCAATGAAACAAATAAGTTACATTAGCTTTCCCGACGTTTCGGCAGCGGTTGCTGCCTTCTTCAGGAGAACTTTATTTGGACAGCAAGAAAAAATATATTGTTTACATTATAATAACAATAATTGAAACAATACAAAATACACTCACTTTAATAAAACTGGCGCAAAATTTTAGACGATTTAGTACGATGTTAAATCATTTTTAGTATGATACTAGGTTAAAAATTGTGTTTTGCTAATTTTAAACGAGTTTAGCATCGTACTATCACCTAACATTTTACTAAAGTTAAAATCACCAACTGGCAATTTTATCTTTTTAGTATGATACTAAATCCATATGAGAAGACCCAAATGTTCCAGGTTCGAGTCCTGCTGGTGCCCAACTTTTTTTTCTTTTTTTCATTTTTTTTTTTTTTGTAAATAATGAAGTCAAAATGATAAAATATAAATATCGAATACTTATTTCAAGCACATGATGGGTTTCCGTTAACATATAATTAATTAACAACGCATAAAAACAAAAATTGTGTTCATTAAATTCAAACCCTACAAATGCAATTAACTAGTTAGCAAAAGGTTTAAAATTTTGGAATAGATAGTAAATTGCTAAATACTTAGGAAATTGTTAACTAGTAAAATGTTAAGCCCTTAACAATAGGTTGTTTAAAATTTTGCGCCACTGTGTTTAAATTTAAACTGACATTTAAACTTATTGTATCTAATAATTGTTATATTATTTACAAAAGTAAAGAAAAAACCACTTCAAACGAAGTTTAGTCTATGGAATTTAAACAAGGAGTAAAGAAACTGAAAGAATATTGTGTTATGATGAGACAAGAGAACAATAGATGGCAGAGATGTTTTGGGTGTCTTGTTTTCTGTTCATGTTGTTGTTGATGATGTGTAATGTTTCTAGGGTGTATCGTTTCGAAACATGTTTCTTTGTCTGTAGTACTTTAACACCTTCAAAATCTGGAGAGTGGCCGTTTTCGATACTGTGGCTCGCCAGGGCTGTCTTTCCAGGATTGTTTGATTTGATATCCGATTTATGATTAGATATTCGCTGTTTAAGAAATTGTTTTGTAGTTCCGATGTAACACTGGTTGCATGGTTCATTAGGTTTACCCTTACAATTTATTTTGTAAATGACATCAGTAACTTTATCCTTATCCGCTTTCGTTTTGAGTTTTGTGAAAAGGTGACTCAGAGTTTTATTTGATTTGAAGGCCAGGCGAACATCTGTTAGTTTTTGGTTTATCACTTCTTTAAAATTATCAGTCAGTCTTGGGATGTAAACCATACTTTTGTGCACGGAAAGAATTCTTAGATGAGATCAAGAAAAATAAGCTATAAATCACGAAAAATGAATTCAGTTTTGGACCTTCGATTGGAAATTACTAAATTAAGACTTTTAGTTTGCAATATTAAAAAATGAGCGAAATGAAGATATTGACACTCAAAAATTATATTTCAGCACTTTTGAGTATCAATAATTTGATCCAGGAAAAAAAATATTGCCATTAGAAAATCGCAATTTGATATCAATTTGTATCAATTTGGATATAGTGTTTGATGGCTAACCTGGAGTCGTGGGTTCGATCCCTACTCTAGGTAGCATTTTTTTTTTATTTATTTTTATTGTGGGCATACAAATTAAATCCCTATTATTATTTCGTAATCAAAATAAAAAAAAAAATGAAAATTTCCAAATCTGCGAATTGTGGTCGGAAATGTTGATTTACGTGTATTTTTATTTTGTTATTTTTGTCCACACGGGTGTTGTGTTGCAGCCACTTCCTTTTTATTCTGAAATGTGTATAAAATTTTACATATTTGAAAAAGAATTCTATTTTACTTACTTGGGATTCGATCCCGGTATCTTCCGCATATCAATCCAACAAGCTACCACCTAGGCCATCGCACGATATAAAGGGATTATGTTGAAACTTAATCACTTCAAAAACGTATTTACTTGTTGGTTGGTTCAAATCACCATATAAATATTTAAATTATTTCCCTGAAGTGTTAGATTACGCCTAAAAAAATTGTTATTTACTGTATAGTTTTGCAAATACCTATTTTCGTAAATTGCGATCGTGTGGGGTCAATATTTATATCGCAGCTACTTACATTTTGCTGGTTTGAACATTGAATAAATGAAAATCACCATTTAAAGTTCGCAAAACAAGATCAATAAGTTGTAAAATTAAATTACTCTCCTGAAGTAGTAGATTGTGATTCAAAAACTTGTAATTTACTTTCAAGTCAACAAGCTCGAATTATATCTTTTGATAATAAATATCGAATTATAAAATTTAGCTTTTTACGATGATTTGAGTAGAAAATTACAAAATTTTCAATTATTTTTTAATAAAGGCGCTTTGATTTACAAACAAAAAGAGTTTCGTAAATTACAACCTAAAATTTTGCAATTGATGATTTTTCAATTCTTTCCGTGTAGTAACCATTATTCGGGTCTTTAGTGTCTTCGCTTGGAATTTTGCAATTGTGTTTCTGAAGTAGACCACGAATTATAGAATTTGGAAAACCATTGTCACTCAGGATTTTTTTGATTTTTTTTCTCATTGGCAGAGTGAAATTGTTCGTCGCTGAATGCGAAAACTTTACTGACGAGATTGGATGCAGTGTTCATAACTATGTGCCTCGCTTGGTTAGACCGAAAGTTGACTAGTCTTCCCGATGCAGTATGTTTTTGGTACCAGTCAAACAATAGACGGTTGTTTTCACGATGGATTTTTACGTCCAAAAATGCTATTGACCTGTTATGTTCCATTTCTAAAATGAACTGGATTTTTGGGTGGAATCCGTTAAGGATCAGCTGCACTTTTTCAATGTTTCGTGTGTCCATCACGGCAAAACTGTCATCTCATACTTAGCAACAAAAATAGGCCTTTCTTCCGTTCCACTAAAACATTCATCTAGTACGTGATCAAGTACTAAATCTGCAATCGTGGGTGACAAAGGGTTGCCCATAGGCATGCCAAAAATTTGTTTGAAAATGTCATCTTTAAATTGTAGATAGTTATTTTCCTTGAGGCAGAAATCAAGGATTTCAAGAAATTTGTTCAGATTAATTCTAGTGTTTTCACTAATTATTTCCCATTTCTTTTTTATAATGGTGATGGCTAGTTGTATGAGAATGTTTGTAAAAAGTGACACTGCATCATACGAAACTAAAACATCATTGTCTTTTAATTTTATTTTTTTAGCCTTCTCAACAAATTCAAATGAATTAATAACCGAGTAGCTTGATTTTGCCGTCGCGCACTGTTAAATTCTGCCAATAAACCTCGAAAGCTCATAACATGGTAGTTTCATTGATGACGTAATGGGACGCAGGGGCATGTTTGCTTTATGAATTTTTGGCAGTCCGTATGGATGGAAGCTGCGATGTATACGTTGTCATCTTCGCCTTTTCCCTATCATCAATGCAATTGTTGTTGTTTAGCCATTTGACTAGATCGTTGTTGCGAGTTTGTAAAGTTGTTGTTGGGTTATTCCTCACCCGTCTGTAAGTATTACGATCTGACAACAATTCAATCATCTTCTCGTCATACTCCACACGCTCCATCGCCACGGTGACGTTACCTTTGTCAGCTGGTACAATAACAATGTTTTTGTGCTGCCTAAGAAAATTGATTGTTTGCTTATTTACATTAAGCAAATATTTGGCAAATCGATCATTTTGTTGGTGGCGTTGAAACGAGTGGAGCATGTTACTATATTGTGACCTCATAAGCTCTTGCTCTCTTTCGTCTTGCACACTTCGAATTATTTCTTCTCCATCAGCTATCAATTGAAAAAGAGGAAAGCTATGTTTATCCACAGGGAGTGCAAATTTCTTGCCCAACGATAAAAGCCATTTGACCTCTAAAGGGAATTCAATGTTAGTGCGATTTTCAAACCATTTTCATTCATTTCTATATTGAATTCCTTCCAAAGCGATGATTTTAGGCTGTCAATTTTATGTGCGTTCGATTGTTTTTTTTTTTATTATAGTGTCTTTAAACATCTGTTTTTGTTTTGTTGTGAATTGTTTGTATTCGTTTTGGGATAAGTTCTCTTTGATATGTTGGTCGTGAAGGCGAATTAAATTGTTAGTGCACTTGACCTTATGGTGCATCTCTGTTATTTCTACGTTGAGAACGTTTTGATGGAATTTAAGTTCGATTTTTTCATAAACATTTATCGATTCTTTATTAGAAAGGAGTTGTTTTGTACTATTTGTGGACTTTTTTAAATGGTTAGGAATAAGTCCGGTTTGTCGGCATATTAGTAGGAATTTTAAGTTCTGTTTTTGTAAAGCTAAAGTTTTCTGTGAATTGCTGAATTGTTTTAAATTGTCACACACTTGTAAACCATATTTGTATTTAATGTGTTGGAATAGTTCTTCATTTTGATGGATTGTTGATTCTGCTCGGCTAGCCGTCCGATGATTATACTAAAAATGATTTATTGACCAATTTGGAATTAATAATTGTGATTGGAACTGATTAAAAATAATCTTTCCGTCGGCGTTTTTTGGTCACTGTTGTTTTTGCAATGAAACAATTAAGTTACATTAGCTTTCCCGACGTTTCGGCAGGGGTTGCTGCCTTCTTCAGGAGAACTTTATTTGGACAGCAAGAAAATATATATTGTTTACATTATAATAACAATAATTGAAACAATACAATACAATACACTCACTTTAATAAAACTGTGTTTAAATTTAAACTGACATTTAAAATTATTGTATCTAATAATTGTAATATTATTTACAAAAGTAAAGAAAAAACCACTTCAAACGAAGTTTAGTCTATGGAATTTAAACAAGGAGTAAAGAAACTGAAAGAATATTTTGTTATGATGAGACAAGAGAACAATAGATGGCAGAGATGATTTGGGTGTCTTGTTTTCTGTTCATGTTGTTGTTGATGATGTGTAATGTTTTTAGGATGTATCGTTTCGAAACATGTTTCTTTGTCTGTAGGACTTTAACACCTTCAAAATCTGGAGAGTGGCCGATTTCAATACTGTGGCTCGCCAGGGCTGTCTTTTCAAGATTGTTTGATTTGATATCCGATTTATGATTAGAAATTCGCTGTTTAAGAAATTGTTTTGTAGTTCCGATGTAACACTGGTTGCATGGTTCATTAGGTTTACCCTTACAATTTATTTTGTAAATGACATCAATAACTTTATCCTTATCCGCTTTCGATTTGAGTTTTGTGAAAAGGTGACTCAGAGTTTTATTTGATTTGAAGGCCAGGCGAACATCTGTTAGTTTTTGGTTTATCACTTCTTTAAAATTCTCAGTCAGTCTTGGGACCATACTTTTGTAGTAACCATTGTTCGGGTCTTTATAGTCTTCGCTTGGAATTTTGCAATTGTGTTTCCATACTTTTGTAGTAACCATTATTCGGGTCTTTATAGTCTTCGCTTGGAATTTTGCAATTGTGTTTCTGAAGTAGACCACGAATTATAGAATTTGGAAAACCATTGTCACTCAGGATTTTTTTGATTTTTTTCTCATTGGCAAAGTGAAATTGTTCGTCGCTGAGTGCGAAAACCTTACTGACGAGATTGGATGCAGTGTTCATAACTATGTGCCTCGCTTGGTTAGACCGAAAGTTGACGAATCTTCCCGATGCAGTATGTTTTTGGTATCAGTCAAAAAAAAAAAAAAAAAAAAAAAAAAAAGAAAAAAAAAACATACTACATCGGGAAGATTAGTCAACTTTCGGTCTAACCAAGCGAGGCACATAGTTATGAACCTGCATCCAATCTCGTCAGTAAAGTTTTCGCACTCAGCGACGAACAATTTCACTTTGCCAATGAGAAAAAAATCAAAAAAATCCTGAGTGACAATGGTTTTCCAAATTCTATAATTCGTGGTTTCATTGCAAAAACTACAGTGACCAAAAAAAGCCGACGGAAAGATTATTTTTAATCACTTCCAATCACAATTATAAAGTTTTTTTAAAAGATTTTTATTTACAAAATAAGACACATTCATTGTTATTATAAATCTAGCAGCAAAAAGATTATAATTTACTTAAAAAAAAAAAAACAAAAAAAAAAAAAAAGTAAAGAACGTAATAAAAAAAGGTGGGTAATGTGTAAAATAAAGGTACACAATTTACAGTTTTGTTTTGTGAATAAATTAGTTTTTCAGTGCGGGGTTAAAGTTAAACCCAAGTTAACTTATCAAATTCATCGAGTTAACTCTGAATTACTCTTTCTTGTTTTTTAAGACTTTCTGCATTTTGCCTGAACTTAGAAAATGCTTCTTGACGTAACTGTCGACAAATATATTTTCAGAGTTCATTAACTCGTGCTTAACTCACTACTGAAGAACTGGGCCTTAGATAAACATCACAGATAAATTGTAGTTTTTCGCTTGCAGCACAAAGTTCATGGGCCCAAATGTGACACGTAACGCATTGGATCCATACTTCGCCTGGTCGATCTTCCGAGTATTGGTTACCGCAGTACATGCATTCGGCATATTTTTATCAGTGACGGAATGTGGTAGACAATTTCTGCTGTGCGGCTCGTCATGGAAGCTTATGCGTTTGAAAATAGCGATTTTCCAATTTTTTTGTCAGAGGTATTACCACTTCAATACATTTAAAAAATAAATACCATGATGCTCTGTCATTTTCCTTAAGTCCGAACATCATAGTCTTGTCAATCCGAACAATATAACTCAAGATATTAGTTTTTAAGCGAACCTATTAATACTAACCCATCTTCTGCTATCTACCCATTAAACTCAACAAAAACAATGAACAAAAATTTCTTAAGACTAAGAATTGGACACACGAAGCTGACACATAGTTACCTAATTACCAAGGACCCTCCACCGATTTGTCAATTTTGCCATTCCAACCTCATCTTAACCATACAACACTTAACAGTCGATTGCAATTATATCAAAAAAATCTGTAACGAACTATTTAATAAAGATTTCTATAATCTTCTTGCTGTTCCATCAGAACAAAACATACAAAATGTACATTTGCTTTTAAAAAAATTAAAACTCGTGAATTGCATATAACAACATTAGCTTAATATTATGTTTGGGGTGGTCGAGAGAGGGATTGATCTTTTAATCCCACTCTCGACCGCCCCAAACAGAGTTTTTACCCAAACAAATTTAAACCCACAAATTTACTTGTATTTTATATACTTTTATACGTTAGCCTTAAGCCCTGGTAGCTATAGAGCTGTAATTTATATTATTCTATACATTAATGTAAAGTTTAATAAATTGTAATAATAAAAATAAAATTAAGCGAACCTTAATCGATTTTTTTTTTGGCGACTTTGTGTTTTATAAATCTTCAGAAAAAAGCGATTGGGTCCACTTGTGGCATTTTATGAAATTTGCAAACCGTTTGTTGAGAGATTCCTGTCGACACGCGCACACAGGAATGGTTGCGAGTTGTTCGTCACTAGGCCCTGGTTCTTCACGAGTCGTTGCGCTACCCAATTTATATATTTATTTTTAAAAGAGATGTAGAGGCCTCGAACAGAGGTCTTGAGCCCTTTAAGGAATATTAAGCGGCTGCCAACTAGAGCTAGGGCCTATAAAAGAGATGTAGAGGCCTCCAACAGAGTTGTAGAGGCCTCGAAAAGAGTTGTAAAGGCCTTTTACAGAGATCTAGCGCTCTGCAAGAAACTTATAGGGGCCACCGTCTGAACTCTAGGGTCTCTAACAGTGATGTAGAGGTCTCCAACAGAGCCTTTAAAATAGATGTAGGAGCCGGCAACTAAGGTCTAGGGTCTCTAACAAAAATGTTAAGACCAACAGAGCTGTAGAGGTTTCCAACAGAGCTCTCGGGTCCTTGAAGAGAGTTTAAGGGCTCTACAACAGAGTTGAAGAGTTTTCCCAAGATCATTCAAGGGCCATGAAAGCTCTATATTTACTGTGGGAACCCTCAAAGTACTTATTTTGTGAGAACTTTTCCCCTAATGAACAAAAAGACAGAGGTCTTTATGTACTTTTTGCTCACCCAAGAAGCCCACCAGGCAAAATACCAGTTACCGGGCGCGGAGGCCCAGTCCGCCCCTGGTTGTAGCATCTACTCGTAGAACGAGTAGCTGCCATTAGGGCTGGCCACGAGACGAGAAAAGTCTCGGTCTCGATCTCGGTCTCGCATTACGAGACGAGAATGGCTTTTAAGCAACCGAGACGAGACCGAGACTAGACTGTATATTTGGACCAAAATTTACAGAGAGTCTAATAAATTAAAAAATGCCATTTCAGTTAAATATTTATTTTCTCCTCTACGTATTGAAACTATAATCGAAAATATTTCGTTCCAATAATCAACAAGTTGGCCGGAAATCGTATTAACAACGAGTCTCGGAGACGAGACTTAATTATACGAGACCGAGACGAGACTGAAAACTTTCGATTTTAACGAGACCGAGACGAGACTTACTTAAAGTCTGGCAGAGTCTCGTCTCGTGGCCAGCCCTAGCTGCCATACAACGATCTTGGTTGTATAAAGTTTTCTTAAAAACGACTTTTATAATTTTTATTAAACTTTGTACCTATAAAGTTTTTACAAAAGGTGAACGACTGACTTGGCATAATTTTTATCAACATCCGCTATTAGACCAAGAGCCCATAGCAAATTTTGGTTGAGAACGATAGCAAAAATTCCTTTTGTTATAAGATAGGTCGATACTATTCATATGCAGATATGGAAGTCTGGCACGTCCTGGTTGGGGCCATCGTACGTAATAATGCATTAAAAATGCATTTCTTTCTTTAGGCCCATGTACCAAGGGTAGGAAGTTCAAAATTGTATACCTATTTAATTAAAGAGCTGAGCGCCCTATAGATATGAATATGTGGTTCAAAACCTTTTCTGTGGGTCCAAATTTCTGCAAGGGTCACTCATAGATTGTAGCTTTGAGTGCGTCTTGCAGCCATTTGGCTCTTTGGAAAATATTTTGGACTCCATAGCCATGTCTAGGGCACTCAGCTCTTTTATTAATTATGATTTTGAAGTTCCTACGCTGCATTTTCAATGCACTGCATTTTAAATGCAGTATTGCATACAAAGGCCCCAACCCCGATATGCCAGACTTTCATTTTTGCTTATGAATATAGTGGACCTATATTACAACAAAAGGAATTTTTGCTATCGTTCACACCCAAAATTTGCTGTGGGCTCTTAGTCTATATGAGATTATGTAAACCTACGGTCGCAAGCAGGTGCCGGACTGGTACTAAAATAATATTAGGAAGTTTGTTTTGCACTTTACTGTATAAGCTGCTGCTGAAAACCAACAATTAATAAATAATAATAAATAATATTAAAATGGTAATATTTTGAAGAACCTCGTTAATTTTCTTTAAATCTTGCACATAAAGAAGCTACAACATCTAGGTATACCTTTTTATGTTTTGTTTTGGAAGGTTGTGGGTATGTGTCGTGAACAAAAATGAGGAACACCAATTCCATTTAAATTAAATTATATAGGTACCTTAATTTCCCATGGTTGTTTTAAAATAAAGGATAAATATTCGGGGAAACATGTATTTCAAGGGCTATTTAACCGTAGCGAAAGTACATACAAATTAATTTCAATACAAACAAATATAACATATATGTACCTAATATGAAAATAAGAATGATATATAAGTAGGTACGAGTGTAAGTATAATGACTGTATGTTTTGAGTTTTTTGTTTATTTGTGCAGGAGTTAATTTAAAAGCTCTTTTGTTTGATTTGGCCATATTATGTTTTTTTTTTATTTTGATGATGGTTTTCTGTTTTTCAGTCAGAAAATATGCATACCTTACCTACATATTTAAATACATTATTGAGCAGTAAATAATAACTTTATTAAATTGAAATTGTTCTTAGGAGAATAATAAAATTTTGGCTCGTACGTAGGTAGGTATAGGTTTAGCGTATTCCTACCTTCCTAAAGCATATCGTAAAAAGCTATACCTACCTACACAAAAACAAATTGAAAAATGACCTTCATATAGGTAGAAACATATAAACATAAATGTGTTTTCAGAATCATCATCAGTAAGTAGGTACATAAACTGTAAAATATATTCATTTTTGTTTGCTTAGGAGTCTGAGTTGGTATAGTTTAAGAATAAAATAACGGCTATCAAAGCCGAGACGAGACGAGATTGCATTTTAAGCAACCGAGACGAGTCTGTATATTTGGACCGAAATTTACAGAGAGTCTAAATTACAAAATCCAATTTCAGTTAAATATTTATTTTCTTCTGCACATATTCAAACTATAGTCGAAAATATTTCGTTCCAATAATCAACTGGTTGTCCGGAAATCGCATTTTTCGGAGACGAGACCGAGACGAGACTTAATTACACGAGACCGAGACGAAACTGAAAATTTTCGATTTTATCGCGACCGAGACGAGACTTACAAAAGTCTCGCACGGTCTCGTCTCGTGGCCAGCCCTACTTTTAACACAGGTATTTTTGGGGACTATTTTGATTCTTGGTAAACATGCCAAATGAAACATTTGTACAAAATTTCATTAATATCCAATTATTTTGAAATGGTTTTCGGTAATATTTTACTTGCTATAGGTACTTACTTAAAAAAAAAAGTCATCTATCTTCTTCTATCTATCTTCTATATATATAAAAATGAATTGTTGTTCGTTTGTGTTCTTATATCTCACGTTTGGTAGCTCCGAATTCGATGAAATTTTGTTGGAAAGGTATTGTTCTGTAGCAGGTTTGTATGTACAGAAATGACTTTGTGACCGCTTACCATTTTTATGACAAGAAAAATTCAAAGTAAAAAAAAATATGTCAACAAAACGAAGGAAAATCAAACAACATTTGTTTATAGAATCAAAACGAAAATTCAGATTTTATTGTTGTCATTCATAGTAAAAAATCAAACAAAACGACAATTCTTTATAGAATCGAAATGAAAATTCAGTGTTTATAAATCATGAAAGCTGTTTATGATGAGAAAGGTGGATTTTATTTTTTTGGATGCACCTCGGGTAACAGAAAGACATTTTTAATTTCACTGATTTTAGAATGTATTCGGTCAACAAAAAAAAAAAAATTAGGTGATCGAACTGCACATTCTGCACTGTAGGCGGATTCTGGAAAGCGCGGCGGATCGCTTTCATTGGTGGATTTTTATTTTCTTGTTCTCAAAAGCTGTCTTACTTTCCATTTTTTGTTTGGAATCGATCATAAACATTTTGATCACCTATAAACCTATCATTTTAAAACAAAAACTGGAAAGCGGAAGCCTTTTTAAGACTAAGAAAATACAAATCCGCCAATACAAGCGATCCGCCACGCTTTTCAGAATCGGCCTACTGAAGTTACCATATTGAACATTCATATTAATGAAACACCCATCACATGGAACATTCCAAAGAATTTGGAAACAGCACAGGTGTTACAACAATGTAAGATTATTTTGTGGGATGAATGCACGATGGCTCACAAGAAGTCATTGGTAGCTTTGAATATCTTCAAAACAATCAAAATTTATTTGGTGGTTTCTTTATATTATTGGCCGGTGATTTTCGACAAACATTGCGCGTAGTTCCACAATCAACTCCAGTGGATGAAATTAATGCATGTTTGAAATCGCCTAATTTGTGAGATGTTTTCAAAGCAGTTGATGATTATTGGTGATGGAAAAATGCCCATTGATGATGGATTAATAACATTGCCGGAACATTTTTGTGAGATTAACCAAACTAAAGAAGAATTAAATTAAAGATTAAAAAAGATTTTCCAAATATTCGACAGCGATAGAAAGATCATGCTTGGTTGAGCGAACGAGCAATATTAGCAGGAAAAAATAAAGATGTTAACGATGTTAATTGGGATATTCAAAATGGAATAATTGGTGAATTAGTATTATGTCAATCGATTCTATTCAGGGCTGCCGTTATAAAATTTCAGAGGGGAGTATTTTAGAGGATTGGAGGGGAGTATTTTAGGCTTGTGAGGAGTACGCAAGAAAAACATAGCTTTTGTATACTATGGCCTTGTGCAAATTTGATTTAAATTACGAACAAATTTTCACCTCGTTAGTGCCAAAATTATCATCGGATAACATTTAACAAAATTTGCAATTTACAAACGAGTTGGAAATATATGTAACTTTATTAAACCATTTTTAATAATTTATACTTTATTCATACCAATCATTTAAGGGTGAAAAGAAGAACTGAACTGATAAATTGTTAAAAAACTTAAAATAACTTTTACATAGTAGATTAAACCACAACGAAGGTATTGGCATAAGGGACTTAACTTACAATAAAAAATGTATTTTTTTTTAATTCAGACTTTCTGAGCTAACACATTTTTTCAAACATGTGATGTGATCTCTGAAGTACCGCTTTTGCTAATAAAATTGAACCTCCTGTGGCAGGTTTTGTTTTTCTCCATCTCGAAGACGACCATGAAGGAACAAGGAAATATTTGTTTTCTTCCATAAATATGCTAAATGAGATTTTATTTTTCGTCTTTTTTCAAAATTGACACTTCTGTAAAGTTTAAAAAAAAAACAATAAACCAATAAAAGTTTTCAATGCGCTAGAATAAGCACAATTATAACGACTTTTTGCAAACATTTAGGGAATTTTCAAGGGGAGTACAATCACAGTGAGAGGAGTACGGGAGTACAGTGAATGGTTGGGGAAGTCGAATACTCCCTTAGTACTCACTTCGGCAGCTCTGATTCTATTATAGACGAAGATGACGTAGTGAACTATCCAACAGAATTTCTTAATTCACTAGATTTACCAGGAATGCCACCCCATAATTAACAATTAAAAGTCAGTGTGCCAATCATCATGCGTCGGAATAAAAATAAAAAAAAAACTTTGCAACGGAACTAGACTTGCTGTTAAGCCCTTAATGAATAACGTAATTGAAGCCACAATTTTAAAAGGAAAGTATAAGGTAGAAGTTTTTATTCCCCGAATTCCACTAATTCCATCTGATTTACCATTCAATTTCAAACGGATTCAATTTCCAATTCGCCTTGGTTTTACAATGACAGTCTTTAGAAGTGTGTGGCATAGACTAAGAATACCCAGTATTTTCACATGGGCAGTTATATGTTACATGCTCCAGAGTAGGCAAACAGCGTAACAATAGATAAACATTTTGAAGAGAACTTTGAGTTTTTATTAACGACCAGCGAAGCGGTCGCGGGCACCCTAGTTATTCCATAAAAAGGACTTAAACTTTCTACAGCATAAATGTATCTTTTCAGTTTTGGTCTCTTTAATCAACGTTGAAAAGCACCATCAAAAAATGTGTCATATGATAAGATTGTATCTATTATAATAAATTTTTCAGTTTGATGACAATGCTTCGCCCCCCCACTTTCCACCTTTTTAAATACGACTATGCAGAAAGCCAGTCAGCGCATTTTGGAGCACTTTGAATGTGATGTACAGGATGAAATTCTGCGTCGATGCCAGCAATAAAATTTCATGAAATAATTTGTTCCGGATCAGATCCTATCTTCCTTAAACTAAAAAAGGGATTTGAAATTGCAAATATGTATTTGTAACAAGCTGGGCCCTAGAGTTTATTGTTCCTATAAGTTTAAGGGAATTCTTAGACGGTCAAAGCTTAAATGGTCTACGTCAGCGAAAGCAAAGGCAAAAAATCTTCAAAGAAGACTGTCAACGCATAAAACGTTCACGTTCACAGTCGTTTTACAAGTCGAGTTGACGAGTTATTTGTTCCAACTTCCAACGCTATTTTAATGTACCATTTAGTGTGAATGCTTTGACAGATAAAACTTTAACCCCCAGTTTCACAGTGGGAGTTGAAACCTAAAATCAGCTGAACCTTAAACTGAGTTAAAATTTTGTGTTAAACTCTACCGGTTTCACAGTGAAATCTGATCTTCAGATCAGTTGAACTTCGTTTAACTAGATTTTAGGAAAAAAAGTATTTTTTTGATTCGCCAAGTGACGTATTGCAAACAGTAGGTACGTAACTTTCCTTGTCTATTCTTTCTCTTTCCGAACGTTAACACAATTATTTGTCTTTACTAAAAGGATATTCACTAATCATATCCAGACTGCAGAATTCCTTTATTTTCTTTGAAGATTTCTATTGTGCATTATATTATAGAATTTTGAATTTCTACAACAACATTATTTAACTTCATATTTGTGAATTTAAGTTATGTACAAAATGTTTAAAATATTTAAATAGTTTTAATGTACCAAATTATTCATACGATCTAATAATAATTTTGTTAGTGATTCAAAATTGATGCTTAGATATATTATAATCTTTTCTTCTATCAAGGCAAGTTTTTGCAAAAAAAAAAACAAATTCAACTAAATCAAATATGTTTGAAGTTTCTCAAGTCAAATACGATAGTTACTTCCTATTTCACAGTTATCGGGTGTATGTGTGTATATGTGTAATAGAATGCACAAGTACCTACCAATCAACTTCAAGTCATAATTGAACATTGAAATTTTACTTCCGCACATTCATTGCACACTTCTCTTGCCCCATTATGTTTGCTTAGCAAGGACTCTTATAAGGATGTTCTATTCTTAAATGCATATCTTGCAAGTTCACACCTTAAAATGTAGACGAAAAAATTAAAAAAATACCTACCCATTGAAACTTTTATTCTTTAAACTTGTTTTGCTTTTCGCTTTTGCATAAAATCCAACAAAGGATGGATAAGAAAACTAGTTTAATGATCAGATATGGCTTTAGAGAAAATAGTGTAATCGTCGAATCGACAATTAAATTCACTCACAAACTGAGTTTTCCAAGTGATTTCTTTTTCCATTTTCGGGTACCTATGTATGTCCGTAGCTCTCAACTTAATTGAATGAGGGACAAAACTTTTCATCGAACAAAATGGATATGGAAGGATTATGAGAAATATCTACAATTTTCTGCCATCAGACGGTTGTCCGAAAAATATTGGACTCTGGATAAATTATGGGAAATTGTGTTGCTTTTGTAGCTTAAGGCATCGGATACTCGTAGGAATGTATATTTCGGTCAACTTAAGCACACACAACGAGCCTATAATAAAAGGATCTGCACAAGAAAGTATTTCTCAGGCTGCATTGATGGTTGTTCTTTGAAAACTTTATTTAAACATATATACATACATAATACACAACACATACATATACATATGTTTGTAAACTTTAAAATTCACTCAGTCAAGATAAAGAGACTGCACAAAAATAAAAGGAACATCCCCTGAAGGAACCATTTAAAGATAAAACTTAAAAGATTGGATTGAATTTTAAAGCAATGTATTCCATGTGTGGTCTTTTACGTTTTTACTATCTATATTTATTGTTTTATAGGTATTTATGTAGGTATTTAAGTCCGTAAAATAGAATTTCGATTGTATTTTCAGCTGTAGAATGGCTTTGAATTAATTTCTTTTGTACGTGTTTGGTTAAATTTGTGAACAGACGTCCCGTTGGTTCTTAGGATAATAGCTAAACATTTCAATTAGGTACCTACCTACATCTACATGCTCTTGGCGCATAGTTTACTTAATTAATTTCAGGATATATTACCTACAGGGTGATTCGCATATAGTCCAGTCGAATGGTCGCGTCGTAAAAAAGGGCTTGACCTTGCGTTGATCGGTACGGTCTGTTTTTTTTTCATGAATCGATAGGAGCTTACAAGAAAGTCTTAACTCTAGATTTGCACCACCTGACAACTTTTTTTTACCAAAGTTATTCGTCAAAACTTACTTTTTGACTTTCTTTGGATTTTTGCAAATATCTCGGCTCCAGTACATTGCACAGTAAAAAATTTTAATACGTATTGTTTGTAACAAAATTATCTATCATTTGATGTTAAGTTTCTTTTGTTTAAACAAATAAGTAAAAAGTAACCGTTAGGTTTAGTAATTTTCTTTTGGTTTTTAGATGGTTTTTCACTATTATTTTGAAGAAAGCTCTTAACACCAAACGGGAGCCGAGAAATCTATGAATTGAACACAGGCAATTCGAGCCCCCCCCCAAAAATACATTTTCTGTTTTTTACAAATAGCTTGGCTCCAGAATAGCGCAAATGAAACAAAATATAACCGATTATAATATTAGCTATTGTTTAAAGAAACAAATGTTTTTTTTTACCAAATAAATAAAAATTAATAGCTAGTTTTCGTCAGTTTTATTCAGTTTTTTTGTTGGTCAAATATCTACTTTTGAGTTATAATTTTGATAAAAGCTTGTGAACCGGTTTAATTAATAATTATTTTTTAGCCCTTATAATTTCTTAAAATTAAAAAAAAATAGTCATACAAAAATACCTTTTCTGTATGATAAATAAGCAAGTTACAGTTTATTTAAATTATTATATTTGCTTGTACTTTTGTTTTGTTATTATTTTGAAAAAAGGATTACGTTACGGTTAATTTTCATATTTTTGTTATCCTCTTGATTCCCTATTAATGAATGATGTGGCAAGTCAATGCACCCAGACTCTTTCCTCACCACCTACGAGGTAGAGTATCTGGCGCGTTTTATTATCGTGCTATGCCCTGCAGTCCTATTCCACTTCAAAATCCTTTTATTGGTTTCTAATCCTTGATCGTTTGGGGCGTGAGGGCATTTGGCTTTCGCTTTCGTTTTAGGAGTCGCATTCGAATCTATTTTCTTCCAAAAAATATTGTGTAGTCGGGTTTTTGTTATTGTCATTGTTTTCCTCGTCTACATAGTCATCCTCGATCTCAGCTATATTGGTGTTCGTGTATGCTTTTCCTACAGCAGATTTTGCAGACAGCTGAACATTTTAAACCGGCTTTTTGGTAACTGCACGCTGCACCACATTGGTTCTTACACTTGCAAGAAATAATTTCAACGAGTTTTGGTAGAATCGTCGCTCTTGATGTCATTACGGGCTGTTAAAACGAAGCTTATCTCTGTATTGAAGAAAAGTCCAAGCCTCTTGAAACCTTTGCAGCTTTTTAAATTAAGAAATCCAGGAAACAACGAAATTGCTTCTATGGGAAAAAGTGTCTTCTTGCAAGTGTAAGAACCAATGTGGCTAGGGTTAAGCTTTTCTTGTAAGCCCCTATCGATTCATGAAAAAAAAAACAGACCGTGCCGATCAACGCAAGGTCAAAGGACGATTCGACTGGACTAATACTTTTTTTTGATATGTATTACCTATAATATTTTATCCAGAAATGCATTCTTTAATTTTATTTTAAAATTAATTAGTTTTCAAACCCTAAATTTTGACAAAAAAAAAGAGTGTTTTTAACTAATTTTTTTTGCAAAATTAATATTTAATGCTCGTATTAATTCTAAGTCGATCTCTGCAAACTTTATGGACCTCTTCAAAATATTAAAAACTAAAATTCAATATGTCTGGAAATTTTTAATAAATAAATATTTTTAATAAAAAACAAAAAATTAGGTACATAAGAAAATAACTTCTTTGCAAGAAAATAATGTTTTTTCTTTCGTAATTGCTTAAACATTGATCAATTATGAACATAATGAGATATTATTCAATTATGGCTTATATTTGTTTACTATATATTACATATATATATTATATATGTATATTTACGCTAGTCCCTGACTAACTGACGGTAGCGCTGATGATAATAAATTAAAATCAGAGAAAAAAACAACAACAAAAAATACAGGCAATATGTCGGAATCGGAAGGTAGGTCTTGAATAGGCCTAACTTGGGTAGGATTTTTAGGGTTACCACATTTCTAGAAGAAGAAAAGGCACGGTAGTGCCCAGCCAAGTTCTGACACTACACCCTTTTTACAGGATCAATTTTGGACCCCCCTCTAACTTCAGTACCAATAATGTCAGAAATTTCAAACTTGCAGCAATTACTAAGCTCACCACGTTTAGGCAACTCACCAAATTTTTAGCGTCGCGTCAGTGGTTTCCGAGATATAAGACGGCAAAAATTGCAAACTCACTGACACACTCCCTCACTGACAGATCTTCAAATCTAATAAATTATATAATTTTTGTGACCTTTTATCGTTAAAGATATATCTGTTAGTCCTACAGCCCACTAAAAGTTTCGATCATCAAATCTTGTAATTTAGCAACGGTAGGCCTTGTGATGTGTACAAAGGAAACAAATGAAAATTATAGATTTTCCATTCAGGGGGCGTGGTACCAACCCATTTAAATTACTTGTAGCACTTCTGATTGTCGTAGATTGATGAAATTTTGTACAGCGGTAGGCCTTAAAGTGCAGGTAAAGACAACATTTTAAAATTTGAGATTTTACTTTTAGCGGCGTGGAAACCGCCCATTTGCATAGAATTGATATAATAAGAATATGACGAAATTTAAATATTAAATTATTGAAATAACTTCTGTTTCAAGTGGAGTGAATGAATATTATTCAATTAAAAATTACAAATGACCTCAACTCCAGAAATAATTGTGTTTCGTCCAGGTATAATAGTTGGCTCTTCACTTTCACTTAAAATTTTTATTTTAATATTTAATTTTCTTCATCTTCTTATTATAAAAACAACCTGACCACAGGTAATTATTTTCTGGGTGCACGAATTTAAACAAATTCCCCAAGAATAATAAAATTCATAGTATCTTCTCGCTGTGATTTGGTGAGTTGGTAAACATCGACCATAATGTGTGCCTTAGGAGGGTAGAACAGACTGACTGAAGAGCCCTCTGTAACTGTTATACAGTTGGAGTTGAGGTCACTTGTACTTTTTCATTGTAGAATTGATAAAAATTATTTGGAGCCCATCTGAGAATTGTAGAATGATTAAATTTGGTAGAGCGGTAGGACTTGAAGTAAGAGCAATGGAAAAATATTAAAATTTTAGATTTTACATTCAGAGGGTGTGACATCCTTCGATTTGAATAGAATTGATATCAATTATGAGGAGCACTTTTGATTTTCGTAGAATAATGAAATTTTGTATAACGGTAGAGCTTGTAAGAGAAATGCAAAATTCTAAAATTTGAAATTTTACATTCAGGGGGCGCGGCACCCACCCATTTTCACAGAATTGATATCAATTATATCGAGCACTGGTGGGTGTCGTAGAATGATGAAATTTGGTAGAGCATTAAGACTTGACATGCAAGCAAAGGGAAAATTAAAAACTTGAGATTTTTTTAACCAATTTATACAAAAAAAAAGTTGAAATCATGAAATTACTTACTTAAATCATGAAAACTTACTTTTCCTTATGAGGATCTCATTGGGCGTTTATTCCACCAACTTTTCGTGATAAAAAGAATCTTTGCAAAAAGTAGTGAAATCACACAAAACATAAATGTTAAAAAAGTAGCCAAGCTCTTCTGTATACAAAAAACCTTTTCGTAACAAGTCAGCCGTAAAAATAAGTGAGATCTAAAATTACGCCAAGTTCAAAGTTTATTGATGTTAAATATCAAATATTTAAATTATAGAGTTATATGGAAGAACCTCAAAATTATCAAAGAAATCTGTTATTTTATGATTACAGACTTAAATTGAGTTGGTTCCTGGTCAAGTTTTCATTTAAAAATTGAGTAATTAGGTAAAAAAAGAAAACTTGCCAAGACCAACTCAATTTAAGTCAGTTATCATTAAATAACAGATTTCTCTGATAATTTTGAGGTTCTTCCACTCTACTTAAAACATTTGATATTATACTCGTAGCATTAATAAACTAATAACTTGGCGTACTTTTAGATCTCACTACTTTTTACGGCTGACTTGTTACGAAAAGGTTTTTTGTATATAGAAGAAATTGGCTACTTTTTTAACATTGATATTTTCGGTGTGATGCATATTTACGCACAGCCCTGACTCACATGACATGTTATGTTAACATGTTCGATGGGCGCCTTTGGCATCCGGCATAAAACTAGTTGTTAATAAGAGAATATTTTTTTTTCCAAAAGTACTAAATGTTACTTTTCAAAATGTATTGAAAATCCCGCCAAATAGTAGTGCCGTTTCTGGCAGGATTTTTTCAATTTGAATCGACAGGATTTCGTTACCCATGTGAACATTTTCTGTGTTTTTTAGCAGCGCAATAGTGAGGGAAAAAAAAGAAAATTGTATTTTATTGTAATTCTATATTCATTCTAAAAGTCGGGTATCACTTTTTCGGAGTTCAATGAATAGTAAGAAGATTAGATTGAAATCGATATGAAAATGTATTTTGAATTCGATTTTTTTCATTTAAGAATTAAAAAAAACTGATATTTAGACTCTTTTTGAAACTTTTAATTTTATTTAATCTCTGAAATGGTTGTTTTTAAGATAAAAAATTATAATGTTTTCTTGTAGGGGTTCCGATAATGTACAAACTTTGTTTAGCGAGGTATTCCGTGAAAAACGAGCATTTTCGACCTTTTAGGTTTTTTGAAATGTCGATATCTTTTTTTTTTGCGGACAGCATAGTCTTCAAGTTTTGTATGAAATGCTTTTCGATAGCATTTAGACCGTTTCAGAGTCATAATGTGAAAACCGATATTTTTGCCATTCAACCTTAAATAACTATTGCGACTTTTGCCTTCACAGTATTTTGTATGCCAAAATAAAGCTAACTGCGTTTAAAAATCTTCATTACTTGAATTTTTTTGGGCAGAAATACCTAATCAAATTTTCCTGGTTTAACAGTGCACTTTTCAAACACGTTGGTGTTAGTCTCTACTTTTTCGTCTGCCATTTCGGGTTTGGCTTTCTATATACATAAGTATTAAAATAAAAAAATCGGTATCCATGTATACCCTATGATTTTGTTTTACCAATTTTGCGCCACTTTAACGTCGTCTGCTGGCCACTTGGCCGCTCGCAAACCGTCGTCTGTTATTTTTTTTTTACGTTTCTTGACGACACGGACAGAACATTATTTTTGTTATCAGAACCCGTGAACCTTATAACTTTTTTTGTTCACCAAAATTTGACAACTTTGACGCCCCGCCCGCCCCCGCCTTAAGCCCCAGAATAATCGCGCTGGCAGACGTGCATATTTGTGCTCAGCTACTCTGAATGATTCTCTCCAGTAAAAATTAATCGTGTACCGCTGACACTCTTTTTTTTGAAGCCAGCTCTCCTTCTCCTATTTTTTATATTGACTCTATCATTTCTTCATTATAAGTATTTTTTGTTAAAGCCAAAGCAATGATATTATGTGTACATATACCTATACAATTAAGTATATGGGAATATCTAGGTTCTTGTTTTTTTTAGAACTTTTGAAACTCAAGTCTATAAACAAAAAAATATTTATTCTGTCAAAGAAAACAATTTCATTAAGTTTCTTGGCGCATCCTTTTTATGTAAATTAGCAAATTTTCCTATTTATCAAGAAGTTAAAAGTAACGTCGTGAATTTTTCTTCGTTTTCCTTTTTCACGTGCGTATAGCTTCAGTAAAATCTAGGGAAAGAAGAAAGTAAATAATTAAAACGAAAAAAAAAACAATACAAAGTTCATCTGGAGATAATGATTAAACCCTCCCAAATGTTACGTATTTTCTGTCCTGTTAAGGTATAAATGAATGTTTTTAATTTTGAAGTATCGTTTCATTAAAAAAAAATTAAAATATAGGTATGAGTTTTGACTGTTTTTGAGAATCCGAGATGAGAAAAATGTTTTAATGAGCCAACAAGTTTTTACTGTGCCACGAAGATTGAGATGAATACTTTTTCATTAATCTTCGTAAAAACAAAATATAAAAGATGAGAAGTCAAAACTTTTCATTGTTTCTTATAATATCAAACGTATGAACTTAGGAGAGGTACCAACTTAGCAGGAGTTCCTTCTCAACTCTTAAAAAAAACAGTTTTTGCATAATTATGTATGCATTAGGGAAAAATAAAAAAAAAAAAAATCGGATGGCACAACGGCTCATGAAGAATCAGGGCCTAGTGACTAACAACTCGCAACCATTCCTGTGTGCGCCTTTCGACAGGAATGGAAGGGACTTACAATTTTATGCCGAATCCGAACGGCTAGACGAGAAGCACTTATTCGTGACAAGTGATACTATTGGAGGATTTGTCGATTCCTCGCAAGAGGCAGTAGCCCTGAAAAAAACTTTTTAGTTTTTAGGTGGACGAGGATGGGAAGCGATCCCAGACCTCCAGCGTGACAGTCGAACGCACTATCCATTACGCTACGGGCTACTACGATGCATTAGGGAAAGAATTATTAAAAACAAATTAGAAACAATTTGTATGGAACCAGTTATACTACTAGTAAATATAACACCAAAAACTCATGTGATTGTTTCCTCAATACGTGCAGTATTGCATTTCTCCCTTTTCACTAACGATTGTCCGTTGGTCCTACTATATGGAAAATTATTATTCATTAAACAAAATGGACACGACTGGATCGCACAAACTTGCTCTCGTAGCTAACAACTTTAACGTTGCTAGAAATTGATGATGTACAAGTACATATGTATTGTTGTCATAACATTATGATATTATTAAAAAAGTAAACTGTGGGAAAAACACTTTAAACTCCTAAACAAACCACTTTAAAATTAAAAGCTAACATGTATGAAAGATAACTAAGAGTGAACGTACCTACTTAAATTAAAAGTTACACTTTAAACTTTGTTCAGCTTTAACGCAAATCGTTTTAAACTTAAAAGTTAACACTTTCAAATTAAAAATGGCACTTTTAAAGGCCATTTAAAAGTATTCAATCTGGAATTTAAAGTGTTTTCAAAGTTAAAACCTTAAGAACCTATTTCAAAGTTTGAAACCAATTTTAAAACGTTCACTATTAAATTAAAAGTGTTTCTTAAAGCTCTCACTTTTAAATTCGATTTAAAATGTCTTCCTTTAAAATTTAAATGGCAAACCAAAGTCAGTCAAGTACTCGAATTTGGTACATTTTGATACTATGAAAAAATTAATTAATCAATTTTAAAAATTTAAATTTAAATTTAAAAATTAAATTAGTTCATATTACATTAATTATTATGTTCGAATCAAATTTAAAGTGATTTCTCTCACTCTTAAAGCTGACGGGTTGGAAACAGAAGCTTTTCCTTTTAACTTTGGCAAATTAAAAACTGATTTATTTTAATTTTAAAGCTTAAGGTTTCAAAACAGACACGTTTCCCTTAAACTAAACCAACTTTTTTTTATTTTGGACATCAAACACTTTAGATTTGGACATTTTAATTTCAAATATGCGATCTTTTGATTTTAAAGCGCACTTCTTTTCTCAGTGTATTATTATAAATTTTTGTAAAATTTTTATTTTAATAGCTAAAACACCTAGAACTCAAAAAAAGGATGCCATCAATTCAAAAATCGTTAGAGGGGCATTCCATGAAAAGTGGTAACTTTGTAACTTTGTATGTTTATATATTTTATATTTGGGAAACAAATGAAAATATTTTTTATATAAAGTACTATCCCTGACCTTACTTCTATTAGTAGTCACATCTCAAAAAACACTTGAATAGTAACATGTAAAATTAAACAAAAATTTAACTTGCAAATTGTCCAGTGTCCTTACAAATAAGCATGATCTTAATTTGAAAATAATTTGGTTTGTTTCATCTCATTATTAATACTTTTGTGTACTATTTTCTTCTTCTATCTTCCCTTTTGAAATGTCAACACCTATTTTTTCTAGTAAGCCAAGTAGAGGCATAAATCTACCGTATTTTAAATCATATTGTCAAAATGTCGGGCACGTGACAATTATACAGTTTAATTTTATGTATTACCAAACTGAGACTAGTAGCTTTTTATAATTTACGACTTAAACAGCGCAGGAAGTGAGCTATCTAATACATAATTTTGTTTATTTTTATCGTGCTAATAACATGTAAAAAAAGGTGATAAAGTTATTGTCGGGCACGTGACGCGTTTTATTAAAAGTCTTTGAAAACCAAGAACATTTTTTTTATTTTGTCTAGTAACATAATATTTGAAGAGGAGCAATTATAATCGTGTATACTTTGATTTTTGAAATTTAAAATTTTTCATCAAGTTTTGAATTTAAAAGAACCAATATAAAGTTGACGGACATTTACACACCCTTTTAGTATGAAATTTTTCGCCGCTCCCCAATAATTTGTATACAGAAATCTAGATACATTTGTAAGCTTTTTTTTAAACCTTAATTTTAAAGATCTGATCAGTAACAATGAAGTTATGATTTTTTAAATGCAAAAAAAGCCGATTAGAAATAATTATTTTTATTCAAATAAAAAAAGGTTGACAATGAACAAAGCAAAAAATTTCGACCGATTTTTGATAAATTTAATTAACACCCCTATTATGGAAGACAACTCAACTATGTTTAGTTGTCATTTTTAAGAATTGGTATTATCGATATCAACTAGTTGAATATCAAAACACAACTAGTTGTCATTGAGCATACAACTAGACTTTTCAGTTGTCTCTTAGTATTATATAAGTGAGTTGAGTTTGGGTTGTTGTAAGCGTCAAAATCAAACAACTGGTTTTAATCAGTTGTGTAAAACATTCTGTACAGATTTTAAATAAACAAATATGGATAAAAACAGTAAGTAAAACAACAATTTTAATAAAAATGACATGAGTCCCATTCTAGGGTTACCATTCGTCCCCCTTTTGTGGGGACAGTCCCACTTTTTCATCTCATCAAGAAATTTGTCCCCCAACACAGAAAATGATAAAGGGGGGCGCAAATGTCCCCCTTTTTTACACATCTTCAATTTTTCAACTTTTCCATTCAAAAACTACTTTCTTTTGCATATTTAATTTTTTAATTGTTTTCTTAAGCAAATCTGTGGATACTTCCATCATAACTTTGAAAGTTTTAACAACTGAATACATGTCTTAGGTTTAACACCTGGCGAAAAGACAGAAATAGTTTACTTGTCGAATCAGTTTAAACTGAAGTGATTGTTAAACATAACTATAAATTGAGTAGCAATGATTTTTACAAATTTATATATGAAAATGGCAGTTTATTGCTAAAAATAAAATCAGGCGATAAATATAACTTATGAAGGATTGAAGGACCGAATGTGTATACGAAAACATGAATATCTGAGCTTATGTTCCTTTTTTAAATCATTTACTATTTGTTTTTTTCTTTGTTTTTTTTTTTAAATTAAGTAGGTACTATGTATGTATGTGGGAGGGGTGCGCCGACAAATGACAGTTTTGTTCAGTAAAACTGATTTAAAAGTTTTATTTTAAATACTTAAATAAAATAAAAGTACAAATTATAGTTAATTCAGAAATTAAGAAGACAAAATATTAAATTTAAGTTAAACTTCAAACAAGATTAGCAAATAATAAAAAAAAGGTCGATGCGTCGCGATGATGTCGGACCGTTGCGTGTTCGTAATTGTTCTTCTTTCTGGTCGTGTGTGATTTTGTCTAGCTGATGGTTTTTTGACTACCGAATGATTTATCAACGGTACCAAGGATTAACAGAAGATGATGGGATGAAATGGTATTGGCACAACATTTTCCAGCGTACGGACTAGGGAAATTGACACTAGGCACATCCTACAATGAACCATTGTTAAAAAGAATAAAAAATCAAGTTGGTCTTGTATTTATTTCTTAAATTAAAAGTAGAGGATTTTGAAATTTTGTCCCCCCTGAAACCCAGCTGTCCCGCTAAAGAAAACTCAAAATCCCCTTTTTGTCATTTTCTGAAATGGTAACCCTAGGCCCATCCACACATCCTATCACACCAGGGAATCCAGTTTTCTAGTAAAAGTGAATTTTGGATACATTTTGCTCTACAATCGTTAGCTGGGAATCAAGCCATTTTCCACAAATGCGTTCCTCAATCACATCTACCACTTCCTTTAGTACAACTGACACTGTTGGTTGGGCCAGACCTAAATTAAACCGTTGCCACTACACTTTTATTAACTTCCTTCGCCCACGAAACGAAGATCAGCAGCAAGTTTGATAATTGGTGGAACCGATGAGACACGTTGTGGTTGTTTTAAAAAATCCTTTATTTCATTCAATATGTACACAAATGCTTCTTTATACACAAAAGTAACTTTAGAATCTGGAACCAACCAAAAATACATACTTTAGAAATAGAAGTTTATACATACGATTATTGAATATAATGTACTTAGTATTTGGAAGTTCCAATGGATTGGAGTGATCCCGGATATTTTTTTCTTATTTTGGCAACATTAAGGGTGTTCTCATCTTCCAAATCAACGAAAAACAAATCAAAAGAACTTTCCATCGTACAATAATTATTTCTAATTCTTTGCATACATTGACAGCAACCCGACTCCTAAAAGACGGAAACGTATTTTTTCATAGCAACTGAGTTTAGTTGGCTTCCATAATACGAATAATTTATTTGGTTGTCTAAGGCTCCAGTTATAGCTTTCATTGAAAACCATCATTGAACATTTTGTCTTTCAATTTTGATTCACTAAAACAAATAAAACTGATGGCGTTTTGGTACCAAAATGAAGGTTGTTAATTATATATTTTTTTTATTAAAACAAATCTTTAGTTTGCTTTAACACTTTTTAATAAAATCACTTTTAGTTTTTCAATGATTAAAACCGTTTTCAATGAACAGCTGATATTTTGTTCCCAAAAGTGGAACACATTCGTTCCAATGAAATCTGTTCCTTTCTCTTCCTATTCTCGTCTGTCAGTTTTTCAATGATCGACTTTAACCTCAAAGTTGTTTTTTGTATGGAGAATGGAATTTTCAATAAAAGAAAATTTCATGATAGCTATAACCGACTTGTCAGAAAATATTCCACCATTTCATTGATTTGTGTTTCAATTATGGATTTCGATGAAAGCTATAACTGGCGTCTAAGAGTTGAGTTGTATTGATGACAACCCAACCAAGTTGAGTTGTAATCCATAATAGGGGCATAATTCGATTGTACCACTTATATAGCACGTATATCAACAAATGAGGTATCAAATTAATTGAGATGTTAAATAACAAACAACTAAATCAATCGATACACACATTCAAAAGTTATTAGGTAATATGTGTTAAAACGTTTATTTAGGAAAACAATTTTTTTTCGTACACACGAATAAACACGATTTGGACCAACAAGACCACGATTTGGACCAAGAAGACCACTTTTTCAACAAATATCTATTCATTGTCAGTTCTAATTTCGTACATGTCGGGCACGTTACATAATTGTTGGGCACGTTACATAATTGTTGGGCACGTTACATAATTGTTGGGCACGTTACGGCAATTATAATGCTAAAATTCAGATTAAGTGCATTGTTGTCAACCAATTTTTTTTTTGTTAAAAAAAATCCTTATTTGTTAATTATTTTGTAGAAAATGCTATTTTGCTATAAATACTCAAAGTTTAGCTAAAATAAACCAATGATTAATAAAGTTCTGAACTTTGGTAGGTTTATTGTCGGGCACGTGACGCAATATACTCTTAGTATAATTACCAGGTTTTTTAATTTTGAACTACAAATCATTTGCCACATCAAAGCAAGGATTGCAAACGATCTAAAAATGTATGAAAATAATCTAGATTTTAGTATTAAGTTGTTTTAAATTTATTTTAAATAGTAAAAACTATGTACGAATGTCGGGTACGTGACAATAGAATGCCCCTAGAGAGGTTTTAAAATATTTTTTTATATATAAAAATTCTTGAACATTTTTAAAAATAAAATTTCCTACGCCAACTTTAAGTTTTTAGTAAAATACAATTTTTCACAAAATTAAAAATAAAATTACAAACCCGTTTTCAAGATATGTATTAAATTTTCAAAAAAAAATTTAATGATTAAAAAAAAAATCAAAATTAATTTTTTAGAAAATTTGTATATGCAAAATTGTTAAAATTATAAAGGTTCTCTAGTGTAAAAATTTTTATTGAAATCGGTGCAGCCGTTAACGAGAAATTTGAAAACCAAAAATCGGTTCTTTCTAAGACAGGTATGCGTTAGTAACCGTTATTGATACATTTTTTGTTTACTAAAACATGAATCATAATCTCAATAAAAATAAATAATTTTGTTTATCAAAATCGGTAGAGCCGTTTTTAAATAAATACATTTTTATTTTATCTGCATTTCATTATTATAAATTAAGATTTTTTTTCTATTTTCAGGTACATAAGTGTATTCCTTTGTTATATGCTGTATAAGTAAGTAGAGTCAATGGCGCAAAATCTTAAATAACCTATTGTTAAGGGCTTAGCAATTTCTTAAGTATTTTGCTATTCCAAAATTTTAAAACTTTTGCTAACTAGTAAATTGCTAATTAAGCAAATAGCAGGGTAAAAATCTCCCATATTAATAAACGGAGCTATTATTAACTCGTGGATTAGGAGTAAGATTTCTGATACTTACGAGCTAGCTAAACCAAGTAGGAAGGCAGTTTAGAGAAGGGTTAAATAAGAAAAGTAAATATACGTTTTAATTCACGAGTTATCTATTGATCCATGCTTACACGAGAGCTCGAAAGTTACAGGTGAGTTAAGCGCTGTATTTATTAATATGGCTGGTAGTGTTTAAATATGATGAACACAATTTTTGTTTTTATGCGTTGTAAATTAATTATATGTTAATGGAAACCCAACATGTGCTTTTAATAAGTATTCGATGTTTCTATTTTTATAATTTTAGCTTCATTATTTCTAAAAATTATTTATAAAAAAAAAAGTTGGGTACCACAGGACTCGAACCTGGAACCCTGGGACCCATCCTATTACCTGGAGTAAATTCTTCATATAACTATGGATTTTACAAATTGCTAAAAGTTAATGTTACTATTTTGTGATTTTAAGTATTTGCAAAAATCGTTTAAAATTAGCAAAATCTTCTTTTTAACTTAATAACTTACTAAAATGATTTTTACATTTTACTAAATAGTTTAAAATTTTGGGCCAATAAAACGAAAAAAAAATGTTTAAACTTTTAACTTTTTAGCTGATATATTGTTTGCTAAAATATTGTTTTTATTATTTTAATTAAGGGGGGTTCTGTAAGGGGAAATCAAATACATGTTGGTATCTTAAAAATAACTTATTTCCATTAACTGTTAAAAAAAATTGGCCGTTAATATTTTTTAGTATCAAAATGTTATTAAAAAAAAACAAAGTTTTATTTATATAAATCAATTTATTTACTTTTTAAACGTATACACAGAGAGTGAGTGGAAATGGAATGGTTGTCTCTTTCTTTTTTCGGCAAAACATTGCGCCATCTATTTGTTGAAACAACAAACTCAATATTCTTAAAGGCATTAACACACTGTGCTAAGCCCCAATTATTAAAGGTACTAACACACTGTGCCAAACCATTTCACTCTTTAGACAAATTAAATACTACAATATTTATAATAAAATAATAAAATATAAATACATTTTTTTTTTGTCCTCTTTGTTATGGCCGAAAATAAGTATTTCGTTTACATGGAGAATTGAATCAGACTTGAAGTCGGATTCAATTCCGTGTTCACCTGGATCGGATTCAAACAGGATTTCTCGGTCCGATTCGAATTTGCGAGCTGAATTTATTGGAAAAATACAAGTAGACCTGGATTGAAAAATTAAAGAATCGAGTTTTAAGTATGTGTGAAATACAATCTTCCTTTTGTTTTGTTGATTATTTTTCTCTCGTAGTCACCATATTCAAAAACTTATTTCTGCACGCACTGTCACTTTAAGTGTACTTGGATTCTATTTGAATTCGATCTAGTGAGATCGTATACCTAGATCGAAATCTTAATCCGATTCTATTCGATCGACGAATCCTGTCATGTAAACGGAGTAAAGGATGCAAGTTTCTAGTATTCGACCGTGTTGTTTTTATATGAAAACAGGTTGCCGAATACTGGAACTTTACAGTGAATTACGATTTTATTTGCTCAGAGAGCCCTATTAAAAACCAATTAGGGCTGGCCATAAGACGAGACTCGGCGAGACTTTTGTAAGTCACGTCTCGGTGTAAATCGAAAATTGACAGTCTCTTCTCGGTCTCGTATCAGTCTCGTATAATTAAGTCACGTCTCGGTCGCGTCTCTGAAAAATACGATTTCCGGACATCCTGTTGATTATTGGAACGAAATATTTTCGATTCTATTGTTGTGCTGTTTTTTGTTCGCTGAGAAGCACGATTCTCAGTTGGGTTCTTACCTTTCTTTTGTGTTATTATTCACCAAGAATATAAACAAGAGTTTAAGTTTACACTGAGATTTCTGTATTTGTTTTATTTATAATTAACTTAGTTACTTATTATATATACAAGAGTTTAAGTTTACACTGTGTTTTCTTTATTTATTTATAATTAACTTAGTCACCAATTATATAAACAAGAGTTTAAGTTTACACTGTGTTTTCTTTATTTATTTCTTTTTAATTAAATAGTATAGATTATTAAAAATAGGATATAGTAAAGATATACGACGGGCAGTTTTGTTGTTTGTTATAATTTTCTTAGTTTGATATCAAGTTTGAGTAAAAGATTTGGAAAAGGAATAAGATATCCAACTGCAATGTCCGAACACAAGATACAGAGTGACCCATCGATTGCTCGTCACCCGACACGACGACAACTGCGGGAAATGCAACATCATGCACAAGTGTGTCTGTTTGTAGTTGCGATCTGGTGTTCGTTTAATAGGTTGAAAAGTTGGATATATAAATGAAAATAATGATCTGGGAATTATGGGTTTTGTTTCAATGGAGCAGGCAATGAAATTGGAGAAGTTTAGCGGATTGGAAAAGTGAATGGGTTTAAGTGGAGCGATCGTTGACTGCATGGTTGACGACTTTGGAGTGGGATGGAATTTGTAAGTAATTAAAAGGAAATGATGATATGGGAATTTTAAGTGGGTCGGATATTGGTCAATCAAAAGAAATGATGACCATGGGAATTTGAAGTGGGATTGATATTGGTCAATCAAAGGAAATGATGACCATGGGAATTTGAAGTGGAGTTGAATGGATGGATGGGGTCATGAAAGGACATGAGAAATGACCGTTGGAGGTTGTGAAGTGCGTACTTTACAACAATAGTTTTAATATGTGCAGAAGAAAATATATAGGTATTTAACTGAAAAAAATAGTAAAAATGTCTTTTTTTTAAGTAGATTTGACTAAAATATAACATTATAAACAAATATAAACGTATAAAAGACAATAACGTTAAAATATTTCCAAATAAACCCTTATTTTTGAACGATGTCCCACAAACGTTTTTGACATCAAAACTTAATAAATTCGTGGCCCGGCGAGATCGCACATTTACAGACTTAAAAACTGACCTAGTAAGTATACTTGTATAGGGTGTCCCAACAAGAGCGCCAGATTCAAATTTGCGCCATTTTGTTAATACGAGTTGTACGATTTTTTTTTTCTAGTTGTCGCCACTACAATTTTGCCATACTACATTACAGGCGAAACCTTGAATGAGAGATGGTGGCATTGGTAAAAGTCACTCACGAATTGTTTAAACAGTTTTTTTTTTTGATAACTTTAATACCTACCTCGAAATGAAAAAATAAATTAGGCGTTTGCTGAAAAACTCTAAATCTTACCGGTTTCACATCACTACTATCAGTGACGAGACGAACACTGCTTTGCAATTTTTTGTAAAGCTTTAAATCACATCTTATAATCCTACTTTTCTGGTCTTTAAATAATTTCATTAAATTTACAAAATATACCTAATTTCCTTTATTTAATTTTAATGTCACTTGTTGATATTTTCCACTCTTGTATGAACTTGTATCAGCGCTCTTATAGTTCTCCACTTTAAGTAGTAGGTATATTGGCTTGCTTTTCTTAAACCACCTTGAACGTCACACATCAATGACACGTCAAGTACCTACATAAAGGAATAGCACTTAAATTGGTCGTCTTCAAAAGCAACCTTTTCACTTTAACGCCGATTATAATGTGTCTTCGTATATACATAAATACACCTATATTGTATTGTATATGTGTATATAGAATCCACTTAGATTCCTATTAAAAATGTTTTTCTTTTTTCGAAAGTTACTGCTGACATCATTCTGGATTTTCTCTTATTCTGTGTCTGTTTGGTCCATTTGCTGCAGTACCTATATAGATACATATAAGGATATTAAATTGTTCTCTAATACCGTTTCAATGATTATTATATAGAAAGGGCAGAATCAATTCTTTGCCCGCATATTTGTTCAACAATCCATAGTTCGGGCAATCATATCGATAATGGGATTTTCGTTTAGGTATTATATGTATTATTTATTACATTTGTGTTTGTATTTTATTATTTATTGCCCTGGAATAATCTTCGTCAGGATTATTTTCGATGTTCAATATGAATACGTCTTATTTAACCCCCTAGATCACTCCCAAAGTATAAATCTTACTACATATTTATTTTTGTTTTACGAAAAGCACGAATCTTATTCCATCATCACATAGATCTCCGTCATGATGTCGAAGGATTTTCCTGACTTGCGGAATTTGAGTTTAAAAAGAATGAAGCAAAAAAAAACAGCAGGCTTTACAATATTCTGAGCAAAACTTATTAAAATGCTTGTTTAGGTTGTTAAAATGTTTTATTGCCAAAATGTTTTAGACTGTGATTACACTGTCTAAAGCAGACACATTTTATAGTCAGAGACGCGTGATTTAGTTTTTTGTGTTGATGGTATTAAACTCTTTCACATACATACCATATTGCTAAAATACGTAGATAAGCACAGACTTTGATATTTTTTTACTTCCATTATGGAACTTAAACTTAAAAGAGAGAAACATTTTGATGTTTCGTTTAGCAATTCTGCAATGGAATGATGAGACGATGAAAGCCAATTTAGAAAAAAATTGGTATGTATAGGTACATATCCTATGTAATGCAGGCACCTTTGTAAATATTTTGTTGTTGTTGTTAAATAATAATATATTAATTTTCCGACTTGCTTATGAGAATATGCCTTTTAGTCCATTGCAATGTTACATTTTTTATAGGACAATATTTCTACTTTGGTTTATGTAGGTGGGGTCGGTGTGCGTATACCCAATGAATTTCGGAGCTGAAAGCCCCCCATTGGGCCACCATCTGGAAAAACTTTTTCAAACTTTGACAGGGCTTTGCCAGGGCTTTCTTTGGATTTTTAACATTTCAAACTATGTTCTGGCCTAAATTGTGAAGCTCCCATTTCGAATAAAAAAATTTAGTCATCACCACTGAATTCTGCTTCCCCAAATCATTAAGTGTACCAATTTTCATTAATTGGAGTGGGAAATTATTTTTGTCCACAGACTTCTACAAACGGACCACTGTAAGGCGATCGGCCCTCCCTCTTGGGTCAGTATAAATTAAGGAACTCAATTTTTTAGCCCAAACACAAATTATATATGCTACCTCAAGTAAAATAAACTGCAAGAAAAGAAAGAAAAAAAAGGAAACAAATTCAAATGGTACACCTAAATAGGAAAACATAATCTTCCACAATCTTGAAACCAACAAAAATAAGAAAACTCATATTTAGATTTCAAAAACCCTTCTCATTTTATTTTAGATTATTTTTATCTAATTTTTAATTGAAAGTATTTAATTTTAAAATTTTTCGATATGATCATCACCAAAAGGTATAGCAGTAGTAGGGATTAGCGGGTTCGAGCTAAGCTTTTCTACTGGAAATGGCTTTTCTGTCGATGGTGGTGGTCGTTGGCAGGAATGGTGGCGGAGTAAATAAGTGACGCCTGCGACTCAGGGAATAACAGCTCAGCGAGTTGGTTTCTTGATGATTTGTCGGCTCGTGCCAAAAAATGTACGTTTAAAAACTAATATTTTCGTGTTTTTAACGTAATTTATGTGTAAAACGTAAATTTTGTGTTTTTTTTAGTAAATTTTGGACTTAACATGATTTTTGGGTTTATTACGTAAAATTTGGGTTATTTACGTAAATTTTGGGGTTTTTAACGTAAATTTTGAAGTTTTAACGTGATTTTTTTTACGTAAATTTTAGGTTTTTAACGTGATTTTTGGTGTTCTTACGTACATTTTGGGTTTCAACGTAAATTATGGGTTTTTACATAAATTTTTGGGGTTTTTACGTAAAATTTGGGTTTTTACCATTCATTTGTTTACACGAGCCGACAAATCATCAAGACCCCAACTCGCTGAGTTGCTATTCGCTGAGTCCCGGGGTAGCGGTGGTCTCTTATTCACTCCGCCATCAATCCCCCCAACGACCACCACCGGCAGAAAGCTCCGTCAGAAAAGCCAGAAAGCTCCACCAGTTCCGCCAGAAAAGTTTAGCTCGAACCCGCTAATCCCTACTACTTAGGGCTAATCGCCGCCGACAGACGCACAGTGGTGAGTTTGCGGTAAAAATAACAAAAATGAAATTCGTAAAATGGAGTTTTTTTGTTTGTATTTCTATAGATATATAACTGGTCTATGTTTTCCCAAAATTTGGCAAATTTTTGTCAAGGAATATACGAGATATAGCTAGCGCTCTAAAGTTACCCTTTCTTTTAGTTTTGAAATTCATGCATTTTCTTGCAATAAATGTTTGGCATGAAAAGTTGAGTTTTCTTAACTGTTTGTTAAAACTTAATTTCTTAAATAAATAATATGATAATTAAGCTTCCAAAATAAAAAAAGAAATTAAAAAAAAAATAATAATATTTTTTTTTTTTTTTGGTTTAGAGCTACAGTGTTAGCTTCTTTAAGCTTCGCCTTGTGGTTACCATTTTTAGAAAGCTACGGTATTCAGCTCACTATTTTTGAAAGAATTGTATCCGTCCTGATCCGATCTTGGACGTAATGTTCAAATTTGTTTTTTAAAAAACCATAGTTTTGACTTTGGTTATGTTACAAAAGTTATAATTTCTTGCGTAATAATAATTGGACCAAGACCAACTAGGATTTTATTTTTAGTAAAAATATACTTTCTTTCAAATATAAAATAAAATTAATTCCTAAACGGAGTTCCGAGATATTCAATTTTAACCTCAATCTCTTTTTCTTGCCTCAATATTTTTCCAATTTCCAACTTATTTTTCTTAGAAATATGTTACAATAATATATTGTTTTATGGTGTTATTAAAAAAAATGTTAGAACCTACAAAATTGCGTACTTACAAATTTTAATCAAACTGTTTTTATCAGGCGAACAGGTAGGAACAGGTAATAATAAAAAAGGACACTTCTTACTTGTACACGAGTTTTTTTCTAAAACATGTTCCTTTTTTTCTGCAAATTAAAACAAACAATATTTAAGTTGTAGGTATAAGATTTATTGCTTTTTATGACCAATGACCTGAAACCCTTTTAGGATAAGTAAGGTCTTACAAAATATTAATTAATATTGTATATATACACAATAACAACAAAATTAAAAATCAGATTTAAGCAGTAGTGCAACGCGTGTGGTATTAAAAACAAATATTTAAAATGTCTGAATTAATTTTAAGTTTATAAAAAAGTTTATAAAAAAGGTTTATAAGGGTTGGCTATTCCAAACCTAGATTTTACGAAAAATATAGTGATTGGTTAAGTGGTGAATTGGTGATTCACATGTTTGAAAATGTTTCTGCTGGTGGTAGACCTAGGAGGGACTTCATATCGTGCAATGCATTTAGTTTACCTAACTAAAGGCAGTTTGTATGTACCTTTGTTATTAGATTTTGTGTACAAAAATTTAATGTCATCGAACTTAATGATAATCAATAATATAATATAGGTCTACCCTTTTTTTAAGAAGTAAGTAGGACCAAGAAATACATTGTTTCAGGGGGGTCATACCCCCTTTGACCCCCCTTTTGTAGAAAGTGTGTTACCGCAATCCAAACATGTGTGCAAAATTTCATTGCTCTCCGTTTTATAGTTCAGATTTTATAGATTTTTTCCGCTCTCCCAAACAAACCGCACTACTGTGCGACGCACCGTAATAAAGAAAGGCAGGACAGTTTTTTATTTAGTCCACAATGAAAAAAGGCAAATAGGATTTATCCAGTCCTTTATCACTTTATTGTCTGCTTATAAGACTCCGGATATTTAACCTTAGTATAACTGGCGTATAATAAACGCAGTCCAAAACCCCGTGTCGTTTTTTTTTTTAATTCCCTTTGAAATTGATCGTTCCAGAAGTGGCGTCTTAAGGCATGGACCCACTGGCCCGGCCCAGGGCCCCCCGAGTCGTCGCTGTAACGTTTCCAACCAATTTGGAAAGTAAACGATTAGGTTAATTTTAACTTGTAAACTGCAGTTACAAATTTGTTTACAAACCAACATTTATATAATACAATGAATGACGTCCCTTATTTTGGCGGAGACTTGGTGGCGGAATCGAAAAAAGTTAAGGGTAATTTTTTATTTGAATTTTAAGTTTAAAAGGTGCACTTCCGGTACGCTGAAGCTGGCGGACAAAATCTAAAAAAATGAGATTTTCAATTCTTTTCTTTTGCCAGAATTTGTAGCTTTTGAAATGCTGATTGCTGGCCTAAACCTCAAATGTGTAGCTCTAACGGTTTATTTAATATTTAAGTTTCCGCTGGAAAAAGTTAGCAAAAAACGACCTTCTAAAATCTAAAAAAAATGAAAAAAAATATTTTTTTTTGCCACAATTTGAAGCTTCTCTCAACTAGATCAACTGCGCAAACCGCGATTTTGTAGGTCGCACGGTTTTTTTATTATTCAAAATTTCGCTAAAATAAGATTTTAACGGTCAAAATTAAAAATTTTTTTGAATTTTTGAACTTTTTTTTTACCAGAAATTGTAGCTTTCGAAAAGTGAATTTGTTGCTCAAAAATTAATTTTGTAGCTTTTACTGGGGGTTTTTTATTTGATTTTTAAGTTTAAAAAAGTGCACTTCCGGTACGCTGAAGCTGGCGGACAAAATCTTAAAAAAATGAGATTTTCAATTTTTTTTCTTTTGCCAGAATTTGAAGCTTTTAAAATGCTGATTGCTGGCCTAAACCTCAAATTTGTAGCTCTAACGGTTTATATAATACTTATGTTTCCGCTGGCAAAAGTTAGCAAAAAAACGACCTAAAATCTAAAAAAATGAAAAAAACAATTTTTTTTTTGCCACAATTTGAAGCTTCTCTGCGAAATTAAAACTTTGAGATTTTACATTCAGTGGGCGTGGCAACTACCCATTTTCCCAGAATTAATATTAAATATATTGAGAGCACTTCCGATTTGTGCAGGATTATGAAATTTGGTAGAGTGGTTAGTTTTCAGACGTGGGTATGCAAAGAAAAAGTTGAAATCATGAACTTTTTTATGCAGGGGCGTTTCATCCACCCACTTTTCCTGATAAAAAGAATCTTTGCAAAAGGTAGTGAAATCACAACTAAAACATTAATGTTAAAAAAGGAGCCAAGTTCTTCTATATACAAAAACCTTTGCGCATCAAGTTAGCCGTAAAAAGTAGTGAGATCTAAAAGCACGCCAAGTTCTAAGATTATTAATGTTAAATATCAAATATTTTAAGTAGAGTTATATGGAAGAACCTTAAAATATATCAGAGAAATCTGTTATTTAATGATTACTGACTTAAATTGAGTTAGTTTACTTGGCAAGTTTTCTTTTCAAAATTGAGTAATTAGGTAATAAAAAAAACTTGCCAAGTAAACCAAGATTTTATGTTTTCTTTGGGCAAATATTCTACAATATTTTCTAATCAGCAAGACACTTACAGCGGGGCCCTACATCACCTTAAAACTGTCAAAATAATAATTCTTTGTTACTAAAACGTGATTTTTTCGCTTATTTTAGCTGTTTTTAAATGTCTGGATGATGAATATGCCCAACTGTAGATGCATAGCTGATGGGGAATTATTTTTCAACAGTTGCCCATAAAACATATAAATATAAGCTTTAAAACTACAACGTAAATGACACGATTATTTTGACATATTTTAAGTGTCTGGCTCACGTTAGGCCCCACTGTAGATGTCTGGCAAGTGTCCAATAAAGTAAATGACACCATCTCCTAAGACATATCAAAAATTCAGCTTTGATAAAATAACGCAATCTTGCATCCTTTGTATGCAACTTTAACACTCGCTTCATCTTGATTGCACCCGGATTGAAGATTCTTAGCATCCATTTGTTCTTAGCTTCCATAGTATCTGTTCGCAGAAAAAATCTTAGCTTTGATAAAATGACGTATGTTCTGGCGGCCCTGGGCTCTTACTCTACGGCCTTGTTTCGTTTTGGAAATTCAATTAGTTCAGAGAGATTCGGTCTTATTCTAAGGCTAAGGAGCAAATATAAAACAAAAAATATTTAATTGGCGGTGACTTCATTATTATAACAAAATAATATCAAGTCTCTAGTTTCCAAGGCCACCAATCGAAAGTTACCATAGTGTTCATTGCATCCAGCAACTTTTGTTTATAAATTGATGTTTTTTTTTTTTCAATTTTCTAAGTTATAAATCTCTTAAGCAACCTTTGAAGCGCCACTATGCTATGCAAATAAATTCTTCCCAAATTAAATTAATTTGTTCCCATTCTTACTGACCTATAAGTCCGTACCATGGGTTATTCCTTGAGTGTAAGTCCATTTGTGTATAGTAATCACAAGGATAAAAGGACATACCTAACAAGTTAGGCAAGGTATAGGCCATTCTATGGATCACACCATGTTGTTTCACACCTGACACTATTAGTACAAATCCGCAAATAATTTACGACCTTCTTAAACTCAGCCTTTCGAGAATAACCAAACCCATGGAAAATATAGGAAGCCTGGGTTCAAGTACGCATGGGTATAGTATAAACAGCAGCCTTGTGTTTTGCTCATTAAAATTTCTAGGATTTGTGTAAACATATTTGGATCCAATGACAAAGATGGCGACGACGACGAACGACTACGTCGAGCAACGGTGTGGTTTTGGTGATACATCTTAATTGTTGCTTACGGATGAAAACCATTTACCACCATCAAACACAAGCTCTAGAGTTATTTATAAGCTTTCGCAATGCCATGCTATGGTCCTCCTAGCTCCGCTATTATAGCACCTATGTACCTACTTTTAACTTGAATATAGATCCACTTTGTACCTAGCTACTGAGTGAGGTTCGTAATATTGTTGCTTCTCTTGTTTCTGTAGGTCGGCCCACAGTATGAAGGCATGTATCTACATAAGTAATATTCTCCTGGTTCAAAATTTGCAGCTACTGTGTAGATAGGTATCGTTTATACAAATGTATATGTATGATGGTGCTACTTGTTAATCTACTGTTAGTGATGATGATAATGAAGATAATAATTTTAATGCTTGCGTATCCATGAAAATAGTCCTTTGAGACAAATTAATTCCCGAAATCGTATTACGTTACCGTAATTGATAGGGAAAGGTAAAAGAAGTGTAATAATAAAAGCATCAACGAAACAGAAGGTAGACATCTAGTTGGGTGTAAATAAGGTGTAAAGTGGAGCTCGTTGTTTAAAAGGATAATGCGTGCGCAAAGGACCTCTTTGACTTGTACACACACACACACACACATCTACCTTATATCTATGTCCCTACCATATCCACGGAAATACCTTTCATTTCCATTACCTAGAGGAAATTAATGCAAACATTTATCGGGAAACCCTGCTGCGTGTGCAATCTGAAAAGTTTTGTGCGAAAAAAAACAATACAATACAAAAACTCGTTCAAAGCTTATTCTGACTGATATGTAGGTACCTATAACATAGTTCAGCTGGATTCCTCAAACATCAAACAGAACAGAGGTTTCTAATTTCATATGCCGTATTTCATTAGTTCGAAACTCGAAATTGCGTTTGAATAGCATGTACATAGGTATTGCTTTTGTTATTCGGCCCTAGGTGTTTTTTTGTTATTGTTGTTGTCCATCATCAGAACGAACAATAATATTATTTGTCATACGATATTACTGCTGGTGGGGTTTCCTTTTATAAGAAAAAAAAAATAAATAAAGAGGAAAAAGCTTCAAATAGTAATTAAATTACTTAATCAGTTGGAATTGTAAAAAATGGAATTAGACCCTTCATTTTCAAAGAAACTCTATGAACACAGAAAAACGAAAAGATTTTATTGCGATATGTATTAGCAGGGGCATACTGGGCCACCCGGCAACGGGGATTTTACCCGGTGGGCCCTTGGGTGAGCAAAAAGTACATAAAGGCCTCTGCCTTTTTGTTCATTAGGGGAGAAGTTTCTCATAAAAGGAGGGCTCCCACAGTAAATATAGAGCTTTCGTGGTCCCCAAGCGATCTTGGGAAGCCTCTACAGCTCTCTTGTAGACTTAAACCTCTCTTCAAGGTCCCGAGAGCTCTGTTGGAGGCATCTACAGCTCTGTTGGAGGCCCTATAGCTTTATTGGTCTTAAAATGTCTGTTAGAGGTCCTAGAACTCAGATGGCGGCCCCTATATCTATTTTGAAGGTTCTAGATCTGTGTTGGAGGCCTCTACATATCTGTTAAGAGACCCAAGAGTTCAGTTGGCATCCCCTACATCTTTCTTGAAGGGCGCTAGAGCTCTGTAAGAGGCCTTTACAACTCTGTTGAAGGCCTCTTTTAAACTCTGTTGGAGACCCTATAGCTCTGTTGGAGGCCTCTACATCTCTTTTAGAGGCCCTAAAGGAGGCATTTGTATGCCACCTTAAGGAAATACCACAAGAGACCCTAGCCAAAAAAAAAAGTCGATTAAGGTTCGCTTAAAAACTTATGTCTTGAGTTATATTGGTCGGACTGCCAAGATTATGATGTTTGGAGTTAAGGCAAATGACACACATATTTCTTTAATTTATTGAAGTGGTAATACCTCTGACAACAAAATTGGAAAATCGCTATTTTCAAACCCCAACCCTCGCCAAAAGCTGACAAAAAAAAACTACCAGACTTTTGCTTCCGATACCGAGATAAGTACATCTACAAAGTGTTCTTCATCAAAACTTTAAAAAATTGAGTATGGAGGAATAGGTATTACCAAAACATTTAAATCATCTTTACAATATATAATTTTTGGACCTTTTTTTAAAGTTTTGGGAGCCCCTTTGAGGCCCAGGCCACCCCTGGGTACTAGGGCAAGAATTGGTAAAAAAATCGAACTCGAGATAATAATTTTCCCTTAAATAACGATGCAAGAGAACGCGAAAAAAGTGGGTCTCGCAATTCTGGGAGCCTGTATGTACAAGTACATACCTCGATCTGTATGCTATAGGTATACCTAGATCTAGCAATATATTTTTCGACCTCATCGGTACATATGGATACAAATTTGCTCACAGAAGGATTGAGGGCCGTCAAACACAAAACGTCAGGCTTACACTCCGGGTCAGAGGCTTAGGTCTTATATTTTTAAAACATGAAAGATAAGGCCCTAATCGATCGAACCATATTGCCAGAAAACCGTTTTCAGAGGTGGAATCGGCTAAGGTGATATGTGATGTGTGATAGTCTTTATCGACAAATTTCGTCTGCGTAAGGTGACTGTCACAGATGATAATCATATTTTTGTGACTATTTTCTGTGACAGCTTTTTGTTCATATTATTTACCTACGAAGGAAAAGTTTTGTTAAATTATTATGTCCAATGAGGTTCAAATTTCATTAAAAATCTATTCAAAAGTGCATTGAATAGTCATGTTTTTTTTATTAAGAATTAAAATAAATTTATTTCAGTGAATAGTTGCAAAAATTAAATAAAATAAAAATTTTTATTCAAGAAAAAAACTTATCTTCAATAATGGGTGCAGGGAATTTGGAGCTCGGGTTTCTTTAAATCAGCAGAGAAGCACATCGGCGACGGTGTGGTTTAATCACTTGAACTCGAAACTAATTTATATTTTTCAATATTTAAAATCTAACCAACGCACAGTTTTGCTTAATTTTCACTAAAATTTGTTAATTTTAACACTTTTAAATAAATTTGGCGACTACAAAAACAAAAAACCTTCAAATTGACTTGATAGAAATGTCAAATCTTGCTAGTATGTGTGCAAATCAATATTATCTCTCAAAGTGATACCAAATTTGCCTAATTTTTTGGTGATCACTTTACGCATATGGAAAATCAAATACTATCACATGTGACTGTCACAAATAAGATGATCACAAATCACCTTACGTGATTCCAACCCAGGTTACTAGTAAAATCTAATTTTTAATTGTATTTTCTTATATAGCTTTTTAAATTTTTTTTATAAACATTGAGGTCATAATTTATCCCCCGTCATACTCATATTAGCCGTGTTTTTTGTGAGTGCAACTCAACCCGCCATAGGACGACCTACCCTCATCTCTTTACCAGATGGGAGGTATATACAGTTTTGTAGATAGTGTCCAAACAAACAGTTTACGCATGAGTTGCCTATAAAAAATGGGCGTTTATTCAATTATCTGATTGAGCTTCTATGTAGTGTGTGCAACATTTCATACAATGCTCGTAATCGACTAAGCCAAGGCATATCAGATAAATTGCTGTTATTGATTTTGTGTATCCAGGGGCGGATCAGTACACTGCTTTTTAAGGCATAACACTAGTAGTATTGTACTGTGAAGTCACTGGGGGCCCAAACTTGATATCAGCATAGATAACTGTCTGATTTGTTTTTTTATGTGTGTTTATTGTAATGGTGGGTGAATTTAGGGTTGACTACAGCAACATTCGGGGACTGAGGCAGAATTTTTATGCTGCATATGTCCATACTGTGAAAAACAGGCCAGCTGTTTTGGCACTAAGTGAAACCCAGGTAGGGGAAAATACCGACCACTCGGAATTCAGCCTACATGGTTATAGCTTAGTGCCTCTATTTTTTCCACATCATGGTCTCGCCGTGTATGTTCGAAATGATGTTGCTTATCAGCTTCAACCACAATATGGTTCATGTTTGAATACGAACTTTAATTTCATGTGGTTTAAATTCACCATCCATAAGCGCATCATCCATACTTGTTTTATTTATCGTAGTCCTAGTTTGGATAGTAATTCGACTTCCAACGAACTCGATGCACTATCCGACTCCATCCAGAGAATTATTTCCCATTTTCCGCACAGTGAAATCGTTGTTACGGGCGATTTCAATGTACATAATTCTTCGTGGCTACGCTACTCGGGTCAGGCAACACCCGAAGGAAGGTATGTCGAGATTTTTGCTGAGATAAACAACCTAACTCAGCTGGTCGACGAGCCTACTCGGATTCCTGACGTTGCAGGTCAATCCGCCAACACTCTAGATTTGTTTCTTACCTCTGACCCTGATAAATACACTATAACTGTATTATCGCATCTAGGCACATCAGACCATTGTGTCATATCTGCGAATTTCTTGTGCCACCAAAACACAGTTAAAGAAAAAACTCCCAAGAGAACCGTTTGGCAGTACGAGAAAGCCAACTGGGACGGTCTCAATCTTTTCTTCAGGAACTTTAACTGGTCACTATGCTTCCTCGATAGTGACGTAGATTCCAGTGCAGATATGATTACAAACTTAATTCTTTGTGGAATGAGAAATTTTATCCCGAATAGGGTGAAATCTATCAAACCCAAAGAAAACTCATGGTTTGATTCGAGCTGTGAGGAGGTTATTAGGGTTAGAGAAGTAAGCTTCCGAAGTTATAAAGCCAACCCTACTGAGGAAAACCGGAAAAAGTTTCAACAAGCTAGAAAGACCTGTAACGTTCATGTTCAAAGAACCAAATTTTTACATGATCAAAAATTACGGCAAAAAATTCTACAATGTCCCAAAGGTAGTAAAAATTTTTGGTCATTTGTAAAAAACATACGAAATACCACCTCGTCCTCGGTTCCAACGCTCGTCTTCAATGATACTCCTTTTGTCAGCTCGCAAGATAAAGCCAATTTGCTTGCAGCACAGTTTGCTGTTAATTCGACGCTGCCAGAAAGTGTTATGACTCCTCCTGTCCTTGAGAGCGCAAATGATTCTATGGGACAAATCTTCTTCCGCACTCGTGCAGTTGCCAGAGTTCTGAAAGATCTCGATATACACAAATCCGCTGGCCCGGATAGTATCCCTCCCATTGTTCTGAAGAGGTGTTCTTCAACGCTGGCAAAACCACTGCGTAAGCTTTTCCATCTGTCCTACTCTACTAGTCTCTTTCCGAGTGGATGGAAAACAGCATTTGTCCAGCCTGTCCCTAAAAAAGGCGTGTCTTCTTCCCCCTCCAACTATCGGCCAATTGCGCTTACGTCCCTTCTTTCCGAGGTCATGGAAACGCTGATTAATTTTGCAGCTAAAGAAATATCTCGAAGAACGAAAGCGTCTTCATGACCGGCAGTACGGCTTTCATAGCAATAGGTCCACCGGTGATCTGATGGTATACCTCACCGAACAGTGGCACAAATCTTTACATCGTTTTGGAGAAAGTAAGATTATTGCGCTTGATATTTCAAAAGCATTTGATAGAGTTTGGCATCAAGCTCTCTTATCGAAAATGCGTGCATTTGGTATCGATGAATCTCTTCTTCGTTGGATTAGAAATTACCTTTCGGGCCGTTCAATACAAGTTGTATTTGATGGTTTCAAGTCTAAAATTCACAAAATAAATGCTGGTGTGCCCCAGGGCTCCGTTCTGTCTCCGACTCTCTTCCTTATATTTATAAACGATCTTTTATCTGAAACTTCTAATCCATTAAATTGTTTCGCTGACGACAGTACCCTCAGCTTTTCATATTCGTTCTTAGACTCACATCCATGTCCTTCGGATGTGGAACTTGAACGGCAGCGTATGATAAGCTCATTAAATTCTGATCTCGACAGCATTGTCCAATGGGGAATAAGAAATCGTGTAGAATTTAATGCTTTAGAAACTCAATGCTGTCTACTGTCGTTAAAACAAAACCCACCCCCCATGCCACTATCCATGAGTGGCACTTGAATTGAGGAAACCGAAAAGCTTTCAGTCCTCGGTATGTGTGTCACAGACCACCTTTTATGGAACGACCACATATTCGACATCGCCAAAAATGCTGCTAAGTGTTTAGGTTTTCTCCGTCGATGCAAGAAATTTGTCTCCCCTTCTGATCTGGCTGTGATCTACAAAGCCTTTATTCGTCCAAAACTTGAGTATAACTCTCACATTTGGGCAGGTGCTCCAATAACCCACTTGAGTTTATTGGATAGAATTAAAAAGAGAGCTCTTAAAATGATAGGTGAAAGAACTATAACGGAAACATTCTCATCTCTTGAGCACCGTCGAAATGTTTCATTTCTTTCGTTATTTTACCGTTATTTCCATAAACAATGCTCTAGTGAAATAGCCAGTTGCATGCCTCCCCTTAAACAATTCAACCGTAATACTCGCGCTTCTAGGAATGCCCATCAGTTTACCCTTGAGCCCAATTTCGGACGTACTGTTAAGTACAGAGATTCTTTCTTTAGTCGCACTACTCGAATGTGGAATGCTCTACCCAGCTCAATTTTCCCCTCCCATTGTGATCTACAGACGTTCAAAACCAATGTGAATCGGTATCTCCTTTTAAATCCCCTCCAATCTACCTAATCGCTCGTGCTGTGTATATCATCTTAAGGGTAGTCACAACCCCTTTTGCACGCGCTAAATATAAAAAAAAAAAAACAAAAAAAGCTTATGTGGTGAGCCATAAAAATAGGCACTACTGGATCGCACAAACTTGCTCTCCTAGCTAACAATTATTTCCGTAGCTAGAAATTGATGATGTATAGTACATATGTACATAGGTGTTGATTCCAAAATATTATGATATCATTAAAAAAAAATAAATAAATTTTTACTATAAGTTATTACAAATTTATAATTTTAATGGCTTTGAGAGTTAGAGCTCAAAAGCAGGTCGTATGCCATCTGATTTGTTTGATAAATATGAATTTATGAAAAAAAAAAAATAAAATAAAAAATCGTTGGAGCGGTTTTCTAAAAAAATTTTTTTTTTAAATATAAAATAAAACCTAGTATGCACACATTTACTATTTAATAAAATACAATTTTACACAAAATAAAAAAAAAATTCATTGGTCCGTTTTCAAGATACATATTGAATTTTCAAAAAAACATTCAATATTTTTTTAAAAATCCAAATTTTTTTTTTGAAAATTTGTATATGCAAAATTATTTGAATTGTGAAGAAGTTCTGGTACACAAATATTGGTTGAAATCGGAGCAGCCCTCAGTGAGAAATTTGAAAACAAAAAAATCGGTTCTATGACAGGTACCGTTATTAACCGTTTTGGTAAAATTTGTTTCTATCAAAATATTCACCAGACCTTTAATAGTAAATGCACATCTTTTTATTTAAATTATTTAAGCCGTTTTCGAGAAAAAGATTTTTTTTTCTCAACGGTTTTTCAATATTTGTATGGGAGGTACCGTTATTTTTGAATTTAGTAAGATGATGTTTTCAAGTATTCTACAAAATAATGAAAAACTATTATACACTTAGTTTTGAAGATAATAGAATAAGTCGTTTTCAAAATATTTAGTTTTCAAAAAAAAAATATTTTTATTTTTTAATTTTCAAAAATAATTTTTTTTTTATTTTTGGTTCACAATAATGTTTATTCTTAGACGTTTACCATACAAAAATTAATATTTTCAACTTCACTTTTTTCGATAAAATCAAAAACCAAAAAAATGGTTGTACTGGAGGTACCCAAACCATTCAATTTATAAAAATAAAAAAATTATGAAAAAGTAGCATTTCCTTACTTAATTTATTTAATTTTTTTAACAAAAAAATTTTTTGAGAAAAATATTATTTTTCTTTTGGGTGAAAAAAATTGTATGGCAGGTACCTAACGGTCCTTAGTCAAAAAACACTATATACCAAGTTTGAGGAAAATCCCTGCAGCGAGGACAGACAGACAGAATTGCGGGACCCACTTTTTTCGCGATCTCTATCATCGTAATGTTAAGGAAAATTATTATCTCGAGTTCGATTTTTTTTACGAATCCATAACTTGCCATATAGTTAGATACCTATATATCGCAAGTAAAAATATATCCTAAGATCTGATCAAAATGTACAAAAACATTTATACCTTCTTATTTAGTTTTAACGACTTATACACTAATTCCATTTAAATGGTTATTTATATTTTAATAAAATTTTCTATTAAACTTAATTAATATAGTTCTCTATATGCACACAGAAGCTCAAGTCCTACGTTCTATTTTGTGAACGAAAAAAAAAACATTAGATGAGCACACTATCGTCGTGAAACCACAAATTTCATTCATAATAATTACACTATTTCCAAGAAACCACTGATACATCTTTCAGATAATATGAGAGAACTTGCTAAGTCCATGAATTTAATATCAAAAAACCCAATTTCAGTGTCCGCAGAATGATATAATATTCCTTTGATGTTTTTCTCTATATATAAAATGCCTCCAACAAATTTTGTTGTTGTGGTTTTTTTTATTTTGTTGGTTTTATATTCTCTTATTGTTTATTTATGTTTTTATTTTATTTATTTTTTTTTTTTTTGAAATGACTGTTGTCGTCGACTAATGTAATAGGTTTATTCATGGTTTATGTACATACATACAAATTCCTTTTATTATTATATTTTGTCCTGTTCAGGCCCACCCTATATTTTTGGGATATACACAACGTTCATTACTCCCCTTATGCAGCAAGTATTATATTTTGGTAAGCTCACGATTGTGTTTCATGAACTTTCGCATGATGGTTTGACTTCTTTCTTGGTTTTATTAAAACAAAAAAAAAACACTTGTAAGTTGTATAGTGTAGGTAGTGGGGAATTTATATCGTTTTATAAAATAAGGTTTCTTTTGTTGCCCAGGCTATGTGTAGTATATAAATGTTTGCATGTCGTACCGAAAAATGAGAATCCAGTTCAGATCAAATTTATTATACTCTGTTCAACAAAAATTGTCAGTACAGGGCTTATGGGCGAGCTTTTTTCAAAACAGTGGCGCCTGTGTACACTCTCACGACAATTAATTGAGAAAACTGCCAATAAAAAAGATTCTGACCCACTGCACAACGTACAGGAATTGTTGTTGTAATGCCCTGCAAAACATTGTACACTCCACCGTGACCGTCCTCATTGCATGCCCAAAGCACACTGATCATATAATCGTTTCTACTCTGGCTGTGTGCAGGGTTGTCAGGTTTTAAAAAGCGAAATCGCCAAAATTTAATTTAAAAAAAAAATCATATTTAAAAAAAAATAAGTAAACAAATAGAAATTCTGCATAAAAACTTAAATTAAAAAAAAATACTCTTTTGTACTTAGTCCTCTTCAATATATTCGATATACAAATATGTATCCATAGTATTTTATCAATTGGATCCTATTTATAGCCTTTGCAACATGGCTAGATTTTACAGCATGCCGTTCTTAGTCAGTTTTGAGCGAACGTATATCGCAGTCGCAAATTTTGCAATGTGCTAATCCATCTTGATCTTTCTTTGATTTGGTTAACTACGACGGTGTTCACATTTAACGTTCTCTTTTGTAAATTCGGAGGAGTCAGCTCCGAATTTACAAAAGAGAACGTCAAAAAAAAATCCAAAAATTTTAATTTATTTTTTAATTTACTACTTTTCTCCCTTTCTAACTATGAAATGGGAGGGAGATAAATTTCAGAGAAGTCAAGAATAGTCGGAAGAGTCAGTCCAATTTGAACACTGTCTAACAAAGTTGTTTGTTTTGACATACATACGTCATTTATTTTAGGGATAAAATTTCAGTTTTGGGGTGCGTTCACCGCAAAAAGCGATGAAAAAGATGTAAGGTTAAAGTGAACATTCCAGAAAAGAATATTAGAATTTCGATTCAAAAAATTAAAATCGACAAAAACAAAAAATATCGCCTTTTTTGGGGTACATCGCTAAACCGATTTTCGTGTCGCCAAATGAAATTTCAAATCGCACATTTGGCGATAAATCGCACAATCTGACAACCTTGGCTGTGTGAGGTGAGCTAAAAAAATATATATTCCAACAGAGTTACCCTTACCCATTGAAAGCAATACAAAAGAGCTTTTTCAGTGGTTTTTATAAAATAGCTTTCTGTTTTCAAGCTTTTGAGAACAGAATTAATTAAGGTGAGGTATAATGCTAAGTACGGAAACCCTATAGCTTTGACTTGAAATAGATATATGCAAGCCAGTGCGACCAGACAGAGGCACAAACGTCCTATCTTCCCTTTACTGACGATTTTTGTTGAACAGAGTATAATAAGATTCTCAGAAAAGATATTTTAATTGCCAAAACTTTGCCATAAGAAATGAAAATGTATTTCTCCAATAAACATACCTTGTTAATAGATAACCCCTTGAAAAAATAGTTAGTTAATTGCAATATCACGCTGGAGTTCTCTTGCATAAATTCCACCTTAAAACGTCTGTGAAGTTGGCAGGCAACTTTCACCTAGAATCACAAGACCTAAAATTTCTTGAAATGCAAACAAATTTGCAAATTTGGAGCTTTACTTCAAGTCTCTAGCATACCCACTATTTGGTTAACTCCAAAATCGGGAATAGAAATGCAAATGTAAAAAAAACTGCAAACTACTACGTTATTCCCGTTACTCTAAACAACACAAACCCTAGGTACATACATACGACTTAAATTATTTTCAACGCCCATGCCTATCCCATAGTTACCGTCAGCAAGACTGAAAAATCTTTTGAAATTATTCGCTGGATATGGGGAGAAGGACCAGGGGCGTATACAGCTTTACTTCTTGGGGGGGGGGGTCACGCCAAAAAAAAAAATAACACAAACTAATATTTATAAAAAGTCAATTGCCTTATATTTTATTATGTTATTTGTTTTCATATTTTACTGTGGGTATATAAAAGAAAAGGGAGAAAGTCTTAATTAACTATACTATAATTAATGCATTACCTATGTTAAAAACAAGTTAAAATAAATTAAAATCGTTCATATCCTGGAAAAAGATATCTTACCTTAACTCATTTAATTTCAAAAACGGCAATAAATCAAAAGTCGGCTTGATATAGTAGACTACGAATGTAATACTACATTTTCACTACGGAAAGCGGCAAGTTGTGCAATTTCGTTGAAAGTATATATTTCGAAATAAGATGATTTCAAACAAATTTGCATGAAAATAGGTGAAGATTTTACAAACGCACTCGATTGGAATCTATTTTAAAAGCTTGGAAAATCTTTAGTATGAAGCATATTGGTAGTTGCGAAGTTCCCTCATTTTTGGCTCCAAGGAAAAATAAACAACTGAGTCGAACGAACATTTATTAGCTGAACCAGTTAACGCGCTCTTCGTTTCTATTCCTGAATGTTACATTTTTTGTTTCGGACGGCCTCAGCAACAGCAGTCGGTTCTATGATAACAGGTATGGTAAGCCGGGGCACATTCGACACCAAAAGTTTGAAGCTTGATATTTACGAAATTAAATAGTATATTGAAAAACTTTAAACACTTTATGAAACTTTAACATTTAACCTTTAAAATTAAAAGAAAACTTTTTCGTATCACTTTCAAAACATTTATGTTTTCTTATTTAAGAAAAAAAGTCATTTTGCCGAATGTACCCCGACACAGGGCCCTTTCGTCAATGCTGGGGGCACTTTCGAATATTTATTTCATAAAGAGAAAAAAAGAGCACATAACAACAATTCATCACAATAAATAAAATTATATTTTAATCGCAGAAAAAAGGGACAAAGACTTAAATGAAAAAGTCACAAAAACACCTTGTGGTTACTTGACGTAGTATTGAGTCAAATTTATAACAAAAGCAATATTTAGGCCGAGATCTAGATGTTGATGCCAGATTCCTAGGATGAGGTACCTATATAGTTTTGATTCGATTTCACTCTTAGCCCGTGTGTCAATTGCGTTAAAAGTGCGTTAAATTTGATCCCATGGCTAAATTTTGACATTACTGAGGTGAAAACAGTCGTCAAAATTTAACCTGCTCAGGAGCTCGTTTAAATTTTAACTAGTGGATAAATTTTGACGTTTGTATTAAGCTTCTTGCACATTACTTACACCATCGACCTATTATACCTGGACTGCTGGGAGTCAACATCACGATGGTTCCCTTTATTAAAAAAAATCGATACACTAGCGGCAATTTGAAAATGACTTAGGCCTAAATTATTCACTCAAAGTTAAACATAACTTTGGGATTCTTACAGTCAACTTGAGAAATAGTTTTTATTCACTCGAAGTGACGTTTTCAACTTTAGATTTTCAACTCTAGAGTTGATCAACGAAATAGTAGAAGTTAGTGAGTAAACTTGTGAGTTTTCATCATTTCTGTTTATTCATTCATGATATTGTTGTGTAAGTATTTTATTTAATAAGGAAACACAAAATTCTTATTTCAAAAATATTTTGAATATCTAAAATGAATAAAGAAACATATTCACACTCAAATGCAAAATTATTCTAATGCAAACCAAAAGTTGAAAATGATTCACCTCTATAAAAACGGATCAAATTTAACTGGGATCAAACGAAACCAAAATTTTAACACAATTGACACACGGCCTTAAGTTTTAATGAATGACATATAAGATCTTCGAAGAAAGTTTACGTTGAAAGTCAAATTTGTCAATTATGTCACCAATATAATTGTTTTTTTTTTTAAATTTTCATTTAACGCTATCTCCCAGAGCTAAAGCATCACCATCCGTCAAATTATTTTTGGAAACGTGTGTTTCTTCTGTTTCACCACAACTTGAGTATAAATGCACCATCTGCCTGGTCTGACTCAGCGTACTCTATCTCAGTGCCACTTTCATCTGAAGATGCAGCTTTCATTCGTTTTTACCTGCGATATTGTGTATCGTAAAAAAAATCGAACTCGAGATAATAATTTTCCCTAACATTACGATGATTACGATGATAGAGAGAGAATGCGAAAAAAGTGGATTCCGCAATTCTGTCTGTCATCGCCTGTACAGCCTAAACGGCTGGAGGGATTTTCTTCAAACTATGGTATGTAGTGTTTTTTGACCAATATGCCCAGACGTTTTTTTTTTAATTCTTTGACAAAAAATACCGCTCTTATGATTTTTGATTTTTTTTTTTTTCATAAATTCATATTTATCAAACAAATCATATGGCATACTTTTTTTTAGCTCTTTTTGTTTTATCTATTTAAATAACAAATTTATAGTAATTTGTATAAGAGGTCATTTCTTTTAAATTTTTTTTAATCATGTTATAATAATATTATGGAACCAATACATACATATGTATGCACATTGTCAACTTGAAGCTATACGTTAAAGTTTTACGCTGCGAGAGCAAGTTTGTGCGAGCCAGTCCTGGCCATTTTTTTATTTTTGTCTTTCTGCTCTTGTTGCATACTTTTTGATGGAAACTGCATAACTCTTTTCACTGCTTCAGTTTGTTTCTTATCTTTTTGCGTTTGTTTAACTTTTCTTTTGGTTTCATTCTCTTCTGTCCGATTTTTGTCTGTCCTTGTCTGTTTTGTCTCCTTGATCTTGACTTTACATCGAGTAATCGTTGAATTGTACGATGAAAATATCATATCAGGTGATTGGACACTTGGTAATGTTACTGGTTGAATTTGTTCTAGTAACAAAGTTTCTGTTCTGGTAACATTTTCATCCCTTACATTTTCTATTAACAATTCCAAAGTCGTGTGTCAATTGCGTTAAAAGTGCGTTAAATTTGATCCCATGGCTAAATTTTGACATTATTGAGGTGAATACAGACGTCAAAATTTAACCTGCTCAAGAGCTCCTTTAAAATTTAACCAGTGGATAAATTTTGACATTTGTATTAAACTTGTTGTGAAAACTGTGCCGCATTTGTTTTAAAAAAATATTTGTTTCCGCAGTTGAACTAATTAAAAAGTGCGGTTGCAAATAGCCAGGTGTTCGCTTAAACTCCAAGCCCGTCGATTAGATTCCCAGGATAAGTTTCTATTGTTGAAAATCCTGTAAGGCACCTCGAGTCACATGTGGCTATTGCTCGTTATTTTACAATTAAGACCAGTGGCGGATCCCCCCCCCCCCCACAGCCGATTGCTAAAATAATTTGAAATATAGAAAGCAATACATTACAACGTGTAAAGTTTTATATTAGTCTAAAATATTGTTAAGATGAGAATTTTGATGGCCAAATAACGTGGTTGGGGCTAAAGCCTTAAGTGAATTTGAAAAAAAAAACAATTGGGGGCTATGAATAATGGACATGTTTCATGCAACGACAATTTTCCCTCAAAACAAAACCCAGAAAATTGAAAAAAAAAAACTTGGAACTAATAAGGTCTGAGAATATTGGACAAAAAACGTAGTCAGGGTTAAACAACTAACTCCCTAAAAACTAACCTTATTCCAGAAAGCTTTTGGGGCATAAGTCTAAGGATTTTCAAAGTCCGAAGTTGGGGCTAAACCTTGAAGATATAATTTAAAAAAAACCTGGTCGGGGCTTAACTTTTACATGTCAAAAGCAACAACTGCTTACACTAAAAACTTAGCTAATTTCACGAAAGAAACGCAATTAAGGCTAAAACAACAAGATAACACCGGGGTGAAAAGCTAAGTGTAAATGTTTAATACAACAGGACTTGTTTCTAACGGCCTTGGCTGGGCTTAGAGCGTTTTTGGGCTTAGTTTTTAAAATTTCAAAGGTCCAACGCAAAACACACAAAACATTTTTGGGCTAAGCAATTCAATACAAATTCTCTAGTCGAGGAGCCAAATTCCAAAAGCGTGAGGAACTCTATGAAACCAGAAAAATCTTGCAGGTGGACATGAATATTTACAATCTCTATAGATTCTTGAGTGACTTATAAATTGATCGACACATTTTTTGAGCTGGAATAGAAAGTGTATGTGGGTGCAGTGTAAACGAAAATTCATTAACACTTGCAAAATTGGGCCGTGCAGCTTAATTTTTTAGAGCAGCTGTTTCTTATGTCCGACTAAAAGCCTTAAAATTTTGATATTTTGTTTTTCGATCCACAAAATATTATTTTCGTGCTTTCCAGTGACAATTTGAAGAAAACAGGTAGGTTCGTTGATTTGGCTAATTAAAGAAAATGAGATCTTACTAACAATTTAACTTGTATAAGGTCCAATTTTCAGAATTTGATAGGCTATTGCTAACATAGAATAATTTTAAGGCTTAATAATGCAAGCCAAGCATTTAACGGATTAATTATTTCAAAATAGCTTGTTTAGTGCATTTAAATTTGTTCCTATATGAGAGTTCATGTAATGAGGTCTGCGAAGACCTTTTTAAGACCTGCCGAAATTGGTTACCTAAGCTAGAAAAATTAAAGCTTTTATATTCACCTTTTTTAAGAAATTAATCGCGTATCATGAAAATGTCTGATAGATGTTTAAATAATTTGATTTTAGTCAGAGTTGTTATATTGCTTTGAATAACGCAATTTTCATAAATTTATAAAACATACTATAAATGTTTGAACATACGCCTACTTAAATTTTTTAAGCATTAAACAAATACAAACTATAAGAATTTTGTTTCTGCCATTTTGTGAATGAAAAATATCTTCGTTTGAGTTTCTCAAAAGCAAAGTCTTGCAAGAATTTTTTTAAATGTATTTAAAACTCCAACAAATTAAAAAAAGTTGGTCATTTATTTTAATTAATAGCCTCAATTCGTTTTTTAGAGTAAACTGTTATCCTTCGTTTCTAGGGCTGGCCACGAGACGAGAAAAGTCTCGGTCTCGATCTCGGTCTCGCATGACGAGACCGAGACGAGACGAGACGAGACGAGACGAGACGAAACGAGACGAGACGAGACTGGCATTTAAGCAACCGAGACGAGACCGAGACGAGACTGTATATTTTGACCGAATTCAACAATGAGTCTAATAAATTAAAAAATCCAATTTCAGTAAAATGTTTATTTTCTTCTGCATGTATTCAATCTATAATCGAAAATATTTCGTTTCAATAATCAACAAGTTGGCCGGAAATCGTATTTTTCAGATACGAGACCGAGACGAGACTTAATTATACGAGACCGAGACGAGACTGAAAATTATCGATATAAACGAGACCGAGACGCGACTTACAAAAGTCTCGCAGGGTCTCGTCTCGTGGCTAGCCCTATTCGTTTCCATTGACCACTTCACCAAAATTAAAATTTAAAAAAAAGAGATACATTTTTAAAATAGGTGTATAACAAGGCTGATGATGATGATCAATCATTTTGTATGAGTGGAATTTGATTTTCTTGTAAAAGTTAGTTACTTACGTAGGGAACATTATAGCTTTTGCATTTTGTTAATAGCAAACTTAAGGAAATCAAGAATTATGGTTGTGACATCTATCTTGGCTTCCGTAATGAAATTACAGCTTTTGCATTTTGTTAATAGCAAACTTATACAAATCAAGAATTTATATTTGTGACAGATATTGCCATCCATTTGAAATGTATAGCTTTTGCATTTTTTTTAAAGCTTGTTTACGGAAATCAAAAATGAAAGCTAAGCAAAAAGAGGAATTTTGTGCTTTTTTTTTACATTTATTGCGTTCCTTATTTAGGTATATCTTTTGCATTTTGTTAATTAGAAAACAAACTTTGGTATATCGGAAAATGAAATACATATTATACATACCTATTTGTCCTCTTACGTGAGACTGATAGAATTAAGCAACTTAATTACACTATACTGCATCGCACATATCTACTTGCTTGAAATAAAAAAAACTTAGGACTTCTTTCAAACATGGTACGATAAATTTGCGTACCACCGTTTAATGAAAATTTAGTTTAATTTTTTGGGCTAAAGGTATCAACTGGTTAAAATTTTAACATGCCTATAGTATATTGCCTATTGGCCTGGTGTGTTGCGTGGTGGCCTACTAATCGAGAGGAGCTGAGGTCGATCCCCGGATTATGAAATTTAATTTGAGTAAAAGTTGAATTTTTTCAAATTAAATAAATTTCTATACATTTCAGAATAAATATAAAAGCGGTGATAACTCCCTAACATAATGGGAAAATGGAAGGAAAATAAAAAAACAATAATAATAATAAAATTAAAAGCAACGATTTTTTGTAAGTAATACACTGCTTTACTAGGCCTTTTTAAGGCTTTATAATGTGAGCCGTTTCATTTATGCGACCTGTCTTATGAAAGTCAGATAACTTGTTTAGTGGAGCAATAAAACTGTTTTGCTTTGTTTATTTTATAAATAAGATTTTCCATGGAAATCTATATAATTATATAGAACTTCTGGTCAAAGGTATTAATGAAATGAAACAACTTGTATAATGTGCACCAAACTGATTTGCATAAGGTCTTTATAAGTTGCTATACAAATTAGAAAATAGCTTGCATAGACACTAAAACAGGATAAATTGTTAGTTGCAGATACTGTCAAAACACATATGAGCCAGTAAGACCACTTAAATATCATTTTTCTGAACTAGCATTACAAACAGTTTTTAAATTTTGTTAAAAAGATGAAGTTCAAAGCATACTTTCAACTAATTTAAACAAACACTTACATAATGTACATAGGTAGGCACTTGATACCTAATCCATTATTAAGCAATGTACCTATAAATAAACGAATTTGTTCGTGTGGTTTGAGGCTGTAACGTGACTAGAACTTAAAGTTATAAAACAAGTTATAATACCATGTTTTGCCGAGCCTTAATATTGGCTTTTAAAAATAATTTTCATGCTTAACACATCAATCCCAAATTCTTGTTGTTGTGCTTTATTTTGAAAAAAAATTTAAAGCGCGATAGGAGCGGATATAAAGGCATAAAAAACACGGCTATTATTAAAGGAAAACTGATGTCAAAATTCGTTTTCTGTTATATAACTTCATATGTACAAACTGGATTTCCAAACTCCTAGCCCCCGCCACAGCCAAATCCTAGATCCGCTACTGCTCAAGACTGCTTGGACAGTACAACGTGTTGGATTGTGGATGCGTCCAAATCATCCAGAAACTTTTGCTGTAAGTTTTTTTTACAACAATAAAGAAAGAAACTTTTTATAAATCTTTATAAATTCCTAGGATTGGCATATGTTGGATAGTATTTCAGCTACCGAACGAATTAAACTCTGGATCAAATTCTCAACTCTCAACCCAGAATCATAGCTGGATGAATTTCACAGCGACATTGCAATTATAATCGTCTCTTCCTTCAGAGTGTCGATGTAATCCACGACTCCGGACGCCACCAGTTCCTTACAACTGCAGTTGTAATAATCACGCAACTTTAACATTTCAATGTGGTTTCTCTTCAGCAATAGACTGCCATTTTCGGCAATCAACCGAGGCCGACAGATGCGTCCAGCATCTGTGTGGATGTGAATCTCACGAGTCACTATCTTTCGAGACAAAGATATCCATCTGACGATGCAGTTTATGCAATTTAGCCAACAACTGTTTAGGATCACGATGAAGATGAATACTCACCCAGCCACCATTGACGAAGATCCTTGAATCATATGCAATTTTTTCTAAATTTTCCATAGACCACTGTTCCAAAAACTCCAAGATCGGTGCGCGATGGTTGTGGTCCGACGGAAATATAAGCCACCAAAGCCACCAAAAAGCGTGTTTGCTTCGACAAAGTCGAAGCAAAAGTGAAACGATTCAACACCTGAGACACTCCGGCACGAGACTGATGAGCCTTCTTGGTCTCCCCAATTACCTGTGGCCAACGAGTACAACCGAACACGGGCTGTTCTCACTCCATTGAGTAATTTTTTGGAAAAAGATAAATAGTAGTTTACAAAAATTGATTTGAATGAGTCGATTTTGTTACAATATAGAAGTTTTAGTGTGGGTAGTGTTCGTTCTCGATGAGAATGCAAGGTGTGGTTATACTTAATTATATTTTTGTAATGATCTTTTATTTTCATAAATTATATGTTATTTTTTTAGGATGTCTGGACCTATCAAACCCGAATGCAAATGTAGCAATGTTTCTGCACCGCCAATGATTAAAGGCTGCTGGGAAGGATCATAACTATTCTTGCCCAAGGCACACATACGATTTGGATGTGTTGCGTTTGTATCTTCTGTACCAGCTTTTGAAAAACAATATTCTTGGATGGGAAAGAAGATAAAATCAGAATTTATACAAATGTACTTGAAAGAATATACTTTGTCATTTCCCATAAAGAATCAAAAGAAGAATACAACAAAAAGAACTGGAGATGATTTCACTTACGTTGAAATATCTAAAATCTTAAAGAAAATCATTTGTTGTTATCTGCAGGTCAATCTGAACAAAAAAATATGTGTTTTCATAAAAGAATGGTTGCTTTATTTGAATGCAATTATTTAAGCGTTTGTTTTATAGTGTAGTACATCATACCATATTACAAAAGGTATTCTCTATAGGTAAAGTATTAGTTTTTTCAGAAAAAACTTTCGAGGTTTCAATCAAAACTAATATTAATGATGGTGGAGGATTTCTCCAATTGATTTTTTACAAGACGTCCGTCGTCGGTATGTTTGTTGATCACACCTTTCTCACAATTAACTATCTGCATTTACATTGGCCTTTGTGCATTCCGTATGCTGCCAAAAATTACATCGTGTTCATTGGATCATAAAACATTTATCTTTAAACAAATTACATATGCAACTTATGATGTCTTCAGTTGATGCTTTTGTATGCTTGGGCTTGGACAAAAAATGTTAAGGTTCAAGCCTAGTACGCTGCTGTTGTGAAACGAAATTTTCCTGTGGTCTCCGAAAAGACAACGAAATGCTTACGAAAACACAGCGGAAAAATATTCATGATGGAGAGTTTCACAAATTGCAAATAAATAAAACAAAATTTAATGAAAAAATCAAACAACAGCCATGCTGTAATGAAAGTAACAACAAATAAAAACACTAACAAACCAGAAAGTCATTTTTCCGCACACAATTAACTGTCCGGTCAATTAATTCTGTGTGAAAAAAGAGTGGAGACTTGTCAAAGCGATCTGGTATAATCATCAATTTCGCTGGTCGAATAGCGTACCAAGGAACGAAAAGCACAACGAAATTTTTCGTTTATGATTTCGTCATGTCATTTTTGTATGGGATTTTTCGTTTCACATCAGCAGCGTACTAGGCTTTACTAACAACATCCGTTGGTGGTTTCATCTAAAAAAAATATAATCAGGGCGTTTTGAATAGATAATTTATTATACACAAACCTTTGATGCTAAACATATGAGTTTGAATACTTCTTGGCGACGGAAAATCTGATATTTGCACAGCAATATAAGAGGGGTTCAAAGGTCTTCTCTGAAGAGCTACGGTTGTAACTTGTTCCGGCTCACTCGCTTCATATGGAGATCCTTTTGACTTAATTCGTCGAACCTTCCATAAAAGATATATTAACATCTCTGTCTATAGATCTTCAATTAAATAAATTTGTACTTACCTTTTCTTTTTGTGCAGCAAATCGACCAGCTTTGCTTTTTTATGTCAATTGAATCTTTGCACTCACCTGACACTCTCAAAATGCATTTTCCACGTTCAATGTCGTAGCCAAAGCGATTGGGATAGATTTGTGTTGTAATTCCTTCTGTAAAAGCTATTGCAACAACAAATAAAGGTATCTGGACATTTTTGGATAGGTTGACACCGTCTCGGATAGGTTCCTTTATCACAAGTAACGTAAATGGGAAATTAATGGTTTAAAATATTCCATTTAATGCAATTGAAACAGCATAACCCTCCAATTTGTTTACTCCTGTAAAAACAGATCAAATTTAACTGGGATCAAATTTAACCAAAATTTTAACGCAATTGACACACGGGCTATATAATCCACTGCAAATATTCCCCGCTGAAAATGCTCTCAGCTTGGCGATATCATAAATATTTATTTACTTTCCTTTTTTTGAACACAAATAATCGTTAAAAGATGTTCGGCAGAATTTTTTAAAAGGACCAAATACTGAAACATCGAGCGGTTGAAGACGATGTGCAGTATGAGGCAGCTTGCATATCGTGGATATCATCCAACCGCTCTTACTATTCATTAGATATTCGGGAATGTGCAAAAAAGGGCAATTTGGTTGAAAAAGAACTTAAAACATTATTTTCGTAATTCACATATCGTGACAAAAATATGGTATGTAGCCTTATTAAAATTATTCTAGAAATAACATGTGCGAGTTAAATCAAAAGTCCAAAATCGCTTTTTTGGACTTTTACATCCTCTATAAAGAAATGTTATTTTTAATTAATACCTCAATATTTTTTTTGACATAAAACCAATGAATATTCGAAAAAAAAAAATTGGGTGGCACAACGGCTCGTGGAGAACCAGGGCCTAGTGACTAACAACTCGCAACCATTCTTGTGTGCGCCTGTCAACAGGAATGGAAGGGACCTACAATTTAATGCCGAATCCGAACGGCTAGACGAGAAGCACTTATGTGACAAGTGATACTCTTGGAGGATTTGTCAATTCCTCGCAAGAGGCAGTAGCCCTGAAAAAAACTTTTTAGTTTTTAGGTGGACGAGGCTGGGAAGCGAACCCAGACCTCCAGCGTCACAGTCGAACGCATTAACCATTACGCTACGGGCTACTACTTCTAAAGATCAAGAAAAAAATATTTAAGCTGGCAATTCACATGTTTTAATTCGGAAGAAACTCTTATTTTCTTACAATCATTTTTGCCAAATCAAGAATCATTCACAATCACAATACAATGGTTGTTCCATTGTAATCTTAATAAGTGATTTTCAACTTTATCGTCGTTCGAGTAAAGATTGACATTAAGATTTTGAATATCAATATTTTGAATGCCTCATAATGATAGTTCGCAACAAAAATATTTTATAAACTAAAATAATTTTTTTTTTTCATGTCACAAAACCCCTAACACATTTGTTTGTGAGACCCTGGAAAGAATTCAAAGATTTGTTTGAGGTCATGATGATAGCTTTAAATAATTAATAGTAAACTAATGAAAGCGAAACAAATAAAACCAAGTGGAGTTTTTTAACATTATATTTCTGATACTGTTACGTTACCCATGTTAAAATTCATCTAGTTATAAAATTTAAGTCAAAGTTCTACAGGCAAAAAATGGAAAATGGTAGGAATTGCATTTTTTTTATTTGAATTTATTTGACGTGTCAATTTTATTAGATTTTCTTCCAAAATAAGAAAAAAAAACTATTTAAATTGTTTAAAATTTTTATATAAAGAATCGTTTAAGACATCATTGCATTAAACTCAACAAGATGAAAGCAACTTATGTTTAAAATTAAATTCTATATGTACCTATATTGTACATTGGTACTTCTTCTACTGCGTATTGTACCATATGAATAAGAAGTATATATTCTATTCTGTTTTCTTCATTAGTTGCGGTGATAAACTGTAAACATTATTTACATTTATAGGATTTAAAATCCAACAAATGAAAGGAGGTTGGTTTGAGAGTACTCTACGTACGATTATACATATACATAATGTACATGCCTATATTTTTGTTCAATTCAAGTAGGAACTTATTTACGAAGTTATGTAATGTATATATACACTATACATAGATATACCTAGTAGAGACGACCTATTCAGTAAATTTAATATAATTTTCTCTATTTTCGAGAATTAACTATGTAGATGTAGGAATTTAGGGAATGTACCTGTGTACATGTAGCTATAAAAAGTCTCTTTACTAAAATATTTATATTTACGTATTTGTTAGATAATTAATAATATACATATTTAGAGCCGATTTTTCAATCATCAGTTAAACTACACTCGCGAGCAAAAAGATGAAATCACTCATGTTTGCCTTCTAAAAACAACAATCGCGATGGATTAAATATCTATAATTAATTGTTAGTGGGCTCGTTTTGAAGCTTGAACTTAAAGCATTAAATTAAGTGTAAAATCATAAATTTCCATTGGATAGTTTCCGCGCTATCCACATTAATAACAAAAATGACAAATTGTACTTGTTTATATTAGGCAAGAGTTTGAAACATTGATACGCAATAAATGCGCCCATAGTTGGTCTTTGGTGTTGATTTTGTGCTGTTAAGAGTATATTTTAACGCCTGTAGAAGTTAGTCAAGTTGTCACACTACTGCAACAAGGAATAAACCAATGTACTGTTACCCGTCACCTCGGTCTAAGCCAATCTTGCATATCAAAGATCTACGGAAGGTTAAGACAAACTCGTAGGTTAGTGTCAAGGCCAGGATCTGTGTGCCACCGGATTTTATGACTGATTCATCGTGATGGCGTTTCTCCGAAATCGTGCTTTGACTAGCGTTGACGTCCAACAATAGCTGGGACATGTACGATAAAGACTCGTAAGTTAATAGACAGTTAGGAGGAGACATAAGGAAGCAGACCTTATCCCAAAATGTCCCGCCACGGGACCAAAATTAACTGCAACTCATCCACAAACTCGAGTACGATTTTCACTTTGCACTACAATTGGGAAGTTGAGTTATAAAGTTGATGTTATAAATTCAAGATTGAAAACGAGCCCACTAACAATTAATTATAGATATTGTATCCATCGCGATTGTTGTTTTTAGAAGGCAAATTTGAGTGATTCGGTTTTTTTGCTCGCATGTGTAGTTTTAAGCTATTTAAAAAACGAATAACCTTAGAAAAGCTTATGTCCAGTTTTTCGGGACGCCATCCCCCTGGGGAAATCCGCCATTTAGAAAAACGCGAATTGATTTATATCTCCAAAACTATAGATTTGAAGTGAAAAGTTGTCATAATCAAATTTATTGAAAATAAAATTGTCTTTCATTTGCCATCAAAACTTTTTTCTGCGTAGACAATGTTTTTGAGGTTGTTTTTTTTTACTTTTTCACATTTTTATCATTTCGTAGGAAACTTACGTTAATTTCACTCACGATTCAAATTGTGGATCACAAAGTTTAACAAATTTTCATATATATTTGGAGATGATGCGATATCCCAGTCCAAAGTTAGAGCTTTGGAAAATTTGCTGCTATATCAATTGAGCCGATAAAGTACAATAAAGATAGACTTTTTCGTGGAATGAAATATTTGTAAGCTGATTTCTTTATAAATAAAAGAGGGCTATTAGAAAAGCTTATTTGGGACGCCATGACCCTGGCGAAATCCACCATTTTGGAAAATGCGAATGTACCTATATCTCCGAAACTATTGTTCTTAGAGGAAAAACTGTAAGGCCAAGGTTGTAGGCAATTAAACCATCTTTCGTATATATACATAGAGGAGGAAAACTTGTAAAATATACGCCAAGCCCTTTTAAGTTTTCAGTAAGTAAAATTTAGACGAGGAAAATGTTTCATACTCTCGTGAGGTTCTCGCTAGTAAGAACTTGTTGGACGATTTCGGCATCCTATCAGACTAAGCACTATCGTTGTCCACACATATGCAAGATTTTAACTAAATAAATTGAATCGATGAATCGAAAAATACAAATTTTAACTTTTATTATAAATGATCAGTTTTGGTTTCAAAAAAAAAGTTAAAAATTTCACGCTCTTGCAATCCTGCCAAGATAATCATATAGGTATTTACTTTCGAGAATCTGTATTTTCACACCCCCGCCAAATGCTTTTTGAACTTTTCATTAAAATTAATCAAAAATTATAATTTACTGTCTTAAACTATGTGTACTTAATTCCAGATCGTTCATCTCAAGTGGTTCATATCGGTTGTTTTTGTGGTGCGATGAACATAGTTTAGATTAAGCGCATTTTTGTACACGATAATAAATCAAATAATATGATAAAAAGAGTATTTTACAAAAATGCCCAGTATAATACTAAAATGGCTTTAATATCGCATTAAATTCATAAAAAGCTGCGCTATTATTTTTATTATTCAGGTTTTTATTTTTGATCTGAGTTATTTTACTATCGGGTCACAACCGATACTAAAATACCCTTTTTTAATGTTTCTAGCAAAAATATGAACAAATCTACTTTTTGCTGGTCCGGTGCCTAGAGTGGTTTTTCTGACGAGGCAAAAGGGTTCATATTCGACAACGCCCTAGTTTTGGCCATAACTCAGCCATGATAGGGCCTTGCCAGAGTCTATTTAAAACTCTCTATTACCATGTCGAAAACTAGTATGTTTTTCTGCTCGGGTAATTATATATTTTATAGTGTAATAACTTTGGGTTTTGGATAATCAGTATTCAAAATTTCGATTTTGAAGCGATTTTGAAGTGATTTTGATGGTAAGATTTTTTCGAATTAAACATTTTTGAAAAGTTTTTTCTTGCTAAATTTTGATTTTTAGCTTTTTAAAGGGTGGTTTTAAAAATCTCAAAATTAAACAACATTTAGATGGTATAGGTATACATTTTTGGTAAGAATTTGAAATCGATTTCATTGTTTTTTTTTTTTTTTCAAAATATTTGAGTTAAAAAACATTTGTTAAGAATTTTAAATAGTTTATTGTCCAGTTTTTTTGCTCTAAAAAAAAAAAAACTGTCGATTGAATTTTTTTTTATTACTAGTTGTTCACTACGTCATTTGTAAAAAAAAATGGACCTGGTTCGGAATCATTTTTTGTTCTTGAAATATTTGATAAGAAAATTATTTTTCAACTGGTTTTCTTAGTTTAGAAAAAAATGTCTGTTGGTATATTTTTAATATTTACCCATTTGGTATTGTGTGTAATTATTGTGTGTAATTATAATTATAACGTGTAAAATAAAATTAGTCTGAAGTGAATATCTTATTCCCTTCTCGAGATATTCTAGATAAATGACATTGTACAACTCCTTTTTAAATTGCTGTAGTAAAAAAATGGTTTATTGAATTTGTTAGAAAACCTTTATAGCACGTTATGATAATATTATCTGTGATGAACAAAATTCATCTGAGGTCGATATCTTTATGCGTTCTCGAGATTTGGTGGACGAAAAAAGTACCCCGAACGTAAGTACATACACAGATACAGACATCTTGCTTAAAACGATAGATTCTGATTCTAGAAACCTCAAAACGTGAACATATGTCAAAATTTTCAATTCGACAAATCGCACCAATTACAATTACTTCCAATGGGAAGTTAATACAACCAAAAGAGGATTAAACCATGATTTTATTTTTATAAGAGAAAAAGTTGTAAGTACATATTTTATAATTTTTAAAAATTGAAGCCATAAAATATTAATAACTATGTTTTAGAGACCTGAAGAAAAACGTAACCACGTTTGAAACGTCGTCTGATTTTGATACTAGATACAAATATAGACCTAAAGCCCATTTAGAATTTAAACATTTTAAGAAAGGTCGCGAACGAGGAATAATGATGAATAATTATTTAGTATTTTATTTACTCCGGAGTTTTCATTTTAGCGGAACCAAAATGGCTATAACTTTTTCATTTTCAAAAATGTATCAAAATGTTGGAAATTTGGTGTTTTAAAATTCTTATTTGTTAAGTAATTCACGTTAGTTTATTCGAGAACGACAAAAATGTGTAAAATTGAAGAAAAAAAAAACATACAATAAAACGAAATTACCCTGAAAATATCGCCCGCACCGAAAAAAAATTACGTATGAACGAAAGATAATTTAATTACCTACAAGCGTGGCCTTAAAATTTTTCCTCTAAGATCAATAGTTTCGAAGATATAGATAAATTCGTGTTTTCCAAAATGGCGGATTTCCCCAGGAGATTGCGGGCGTCCCGAAAAACTGAACATAAGCTTTTCTAATAGCCCTCTTGCACGTATACAAATTTCAGAGTACCTATAATTCGTTCCACCAAAAAATCTATCTTTCCTGTGCTACTGATGATAAATAATTTTAATTTTGTTTGAAATATAGAAATCTGGTCTTTTATTTAGTAGATATTTAAATAAAATTATTTTAGTCAATAGTTTTCGAAAATCTGCCCCACCTGCCTATACTGAAGGAGTAAAAACAAAATAGCCCCCATGGTACTTGTATTTGGTCCCTCTACAAGAAACCGTCATTTCTTATCGCCATTTATGTATTCGCAAACCGAATTCATAATAATATATATCTATCAATTTTCGTGAAATACTACCAATTTTCAATGGCTCCCGATTTTGTTTTCCCAAGGGTGACCCGAAATAAATGATGAGGATGAAGTCATAAAACCTATAAGCATAAACTATGAGTTGTACGCAGTGATTTGCCCAATATTGCTGAAAAGGCTCCACCCTTTTTCTTGATGATATCCTTGTTCTTGTACTTTTGCTTGATTGTCGTGTTTTATAAATTTTCTGAATAGTTGAGTGAACGATATGGTGTAGGTGTAACCTTACCCAATTTTTCACCCGAATTTGTTTAGTCTTGAAAGTTGAATCTACCTTTCTAAAAATCACTCTAAAACATCTAGTCTAAAACTTCCTAAACAAGCATAAATATTATGTAGTTATTTAATAATGTACTTCAATTTAACATGAAACAATAATTGAGCTGCCGTAATTTAAAAAGGTTCTTCGCATACATGTGCAAATATTTGATTTTCTTTTGATTAATTCCAAGAAGAAGTATACATATATTCGAACTTTTGAAATAAGCAAAAGGTAGGTAGGTATTTATGTACACTTGCGAGCAAAAAAATGGAATCACTCAATCTCGCATTCTAAAAACAACAATTGCGATGGATAACTAATTGTTAATGGGCTTCTTTTAAAGTCTTAACTTAAAACTTCAAATTATGGGTAAAATCATAAAAATCCATTGATAGTTTTCATGCTAACCGCCATAATAACTAATATAACAAATTGTATTTGTTAAAGTAGGCACGAGTTGGAAATATTGATACGCAATAAATGCGCCCATTGTTGGATTTCGGTTTTCAGTTAAAGCTTTAAAACGAGCCCATTAACAATTAGTTATCAATATTGTATCCATCGTGATTGTTATTTTTAGAAGTCGAATTCGAATGATTCCATTTGTTTGCCCGCAAGTGTAGGTATATCACATTCAAAGATGTAAATTTCAACAACTTTATTGATTTTTGATAGCTTTTGAAGCATGCCACCATCTTCATGTACCTTTCCTATATGTACCTATGTATCTTTAACAACAGCTCTTTGAGTAAGTTGAATCTGCAGCAACTTGCAAGGAACAGCATTCGTGTAAATTTTTTACATCGAGTACAAAAAGCAAAACACATTACTCGTTACACCCTTCACTTAACAAAGCATAAATGAAATTCCCCGGCCCTTTTATTTTTTGAATCATGTCTAAGTTTTCATGGCATACCTATAAACGTCAAGATGGATAGGTACCTATAAGTATTGCAACCAGTCAGCAAGTTTGATATATGTATATTGTATATGTACCTACCTCGTATCTGTACATTTACGTACATAGTTTTACTACAAACGAAGTTCAATTTCTGGATGCGCGTTTTCTTTAATTAAAATGCAAAAACCTATCCACTTCACTCGTCTCACTGCTATACCCTCTTTGGATTCTCTAAGATTTTCTTTTCCACCTCCGTGTTTATTTATACGTGCAACAATAATAATCCCAAGTTTGTAACTGTGAGTTATTTTCGTCCCTATACAGCAGCAACAGCAATACACGTATGACAGGTGATTTTATTTATCCTTGGGGAGGAAATATACTAAGTACATACATAAACTGAATAGTGCATAAAACTACATTCCAATACCTACTCAAAACATAAAAGAAATGAAAACAAGTTTTTCTGAGAGTTCTATATTTTTGTTCAAAGTTTTAGAAACACACACCGGGTTTTGTAATAACTCAGGAATTTTAAAGACGACGACGGCTTATCAAAACGTACCGGAATAAGACGTAAAACTATAATACATTAGCTAAACTTAAATGTGAAAATGGGTAAGGTAAAAGTTAAAAATCTACTTGGTCTTTATGATATGTTTCGGCTCGTGATAACTAAATGTACCGCTGTATCACATGTATCTCTATTAGGGTGGGGCTTATTTCCATTAAAAATCTCGTAGTTTTCATAGTCTTTTATTCTAAACAATTCGGTACGATATTTACTGTTTTTTTGTTTTTAAAGAGGGTAGTTATTGTTTAAACAAATTGAAAATAATTGTGTTTGATATAGATGCATATACTTATGCCCCCGTATTTTAAAAAAAAAAAAAGTTATTTTAGCTTCCATGCTTAGGAAAACTACACCATAGAATAAAAATATTCTGGACATAAATGGGGCACTAAGCGCCTTAAGTTTGAGTCCAGAAAATTCTTAATCCTAAACACGGGAGCTGAAATAACTATTTTTTTTTTTTTTATAAATAAGGGGGATGGTATTTAGTGCTATGTGCATACATAAGGGTGGGTCAGATAGAACGAAGTTTGATGATACCATACAAATCGATTATCGGTTTTGTTACTTCAGAACAAAAATTCAGTAAGAAAAATGAGCTCAAATTTTTAACGTTAAGCGAAACATTCGAAACAAAGCGAAACATTCAGAGTGCCCACACCAACGCGGCGAAGAAACATTTGCCTGTCAATATTTATATATATACATGGATAAATAAATATTTATTACATGGATAAATCAAAATACCCACACCAACGGCGAATGATTCTCCGCCGCGCCGCCGCGCCGCCCGCTGCACCGAATGTTTCGCGTTGGTTTGGGAGAGCCTTTAGGTGAAATCTATCAAACCGAAAGAAAACTCATGGTTTGATTCGAGCTGTAAGGATGTTATTAGAGTCAAAGAAGTAAGCTTCCGTTGTTACATGGCCAACCCTACTGAGGAAAACCGGAAGAAGTTTCAACAAGCCAGAAAAAACCTGTAACGTTCATATTCGACGAACCAAATTTTTACATGATGATGATGGCAAAAAATAATACAATGTCCCAAAGGTAGTAAACATTGTTGATCATTTGTAAAAAAAAAACATACGAAATACCACCTCGTCCTCGGTTCCAACGCTCATCTTCAATGATACTCCTTTCGTAAGCTCACTAGATAAAGCCAATTTGTTTTGCAGCACAGTTTGCTGTTAATTCGATGAGACCTTTCGGATCACTTAATACAATTTAGATTGGACGATTTCAAGTCTGCAATAGGCAAAATATATGCTGGAGTGCCCCAGGGTTTCGTTTTGTCACAGACCCTCTTCCTCATATTCATTAATGATATGCTGTCTGAAACTTGACATTTTTTTATTTTGTGTGTATTTTCAATTTATTATTGCATGATAATATTAAAAACAGTTAGTTTTGAAATAAAAAACTATTTTTAAGTAAAATATAGAACCACATTCGATTTAAAACATGCAAAAAGGATAAAAATGGTAGTTTTGAAATTTGGCTTTTTCTCATAAAAATATAAGGCATTTGGTAACTCAACTTCTGGTTCTATCGAAAACTGAAGTACTTCTGATGCGTTTTTGGGATAAGTTTCCGTAATCTGCTAATTAATGGATCGGGAGAAACCCAAAGATTATCAAAAACTTCATCCATATTTTGCTGACTGAAAAATTTCTTGCGAAGCTTTCTCGAAAACTCTTAATGTCTTTCTTTTAGGATTGTTGCGCTTCTTCGACGAGCTGCCCTATTGGAAAAATAGCTTCTGATATAATTACAGGACTGTGAATTAAAATTCTTTTGAAGGGTTGTGTGCATATTATACCATGGGTAGAGTTCAACAAACAAATAAGCGGCATCAATGCAATATTCTTTAAATCGACCTATTTGAATGGGAAATCCACTCGATATTGTTAATAGAATAACGCGAAATCAGCATATTATGTCTTAATTTATATTTGTTATTTCCGTAGAAGTCCCCGAGTCTTGGAAAAATTGACGGGCAGTGTTGCCATCGTTCGAACTTCCATAACCTGGTTTTGGTTTGTCCACTAACAGCCCCATTCGGTTCCTGAAAGCTTCTTGAATTCTTTTCTTGTTTTTTTTTTCAACTTTTCTTATTTTTCTAACCACGAGTTTGCCATTGTCCTAGAGGCAGCTTATAGGAGACATGAAGTAAACATTAAAAAAAATCTAATTCAGGCGTGCAAGGAGGATAACCCAAACCTGAGCTTCGATTTGTCTCGGACCTGTTTGCTCAACACCAAGTCTATTTCATTAAAATTCTTTGATGTTAGATTACAAAGGTAACACCTTTGATTTAAAGTGGTTTCGTAATTTCACTACAAACCTTCCCGTCATATATTGTAAGCAGCATTTTATGCTCAACCGCCACCGTTTCAGTCAAATTAGATATTTGATTTTCAATATAATCAAATTCTCATGAACGAATAGAATTCGTATTGGTCTACAGAGCCTTGTGGATGAAGGACGAGGATTTTGCCACAAAATAATTTTACTCAAGCATTTCTTTTTGTGATCATGAACAAAATCACTCAAAATTATACTTGTTTGCTCTGAAGTCGCAATATGATTTCATTTTTCACCTTTTCTTCCAAAAAACTGATTTTTTCTGTGATGTCACGATAGGTGCAACTTCAGACAATATTTTTTGAAAGAAAACTGATCGAGATCCTGTGTAAAAAAGTATAAAGCTCAAATTAAATAAAAAAAATTAAAATGCCCTTCCTTATTATCTTTAAGAGCCAATATTAAAAAAAATCGCAAAAAGTCGCAATACATTTTGACTGTTTCTGATTGGGGAAAAAGAAACCCAAATTTAAAGACTATTTTCATTACAAAGCGACCTAATTGTGCAATGCTTAATTGTTTTACAATCACCAAAAAAAAAGGAAAGAAAAACAAACCA
>OX439483.1:207382080-207443654 GCA_949320155.1 Melangyna quadrimaculata
TTTTCCTCGTCTAAATTTTACTTACTGAAAACTTGCAAGGGCTTGACGTATATTTGCCAAGTTTTCCTCGTCTAGATTTTCCCTGAAGAAAACTGACTAGTACCATGTTGAAAATAGACAGAAACTGGGCATTTTCCAGCTGTGTGATTTTATTTATGTTGTTTTTTGTTTCTTTTCTATTATTTCTAGATAATCTACCAACAGTGTAGTTTTCTCAGATACTACACTACCCAAACTAGGATACACCCCTCCACTCTACCCCGACTTAACTGCCAAACACTCTCACTTTCCTCTAGTGCTAAGCATTTAGGTGTTATTCTCGATCGCAAATTAAATTGGAAGTTGAACATTGAAGAAAAGGTCAAGAAGGCCTGTCTAGCCTTCTACCTTTGGTAAAAAGTGGGGGCTTTAGTCGAAGATGATCCTGTGGACATACACAACCGTGGTACGACCGATCTTCACATACGGTTCGATTGTACTTAACAAAAAATACAACATCGATAAACTTAGGAAGATTCAAAGAACTGCTAGCGTTGGCACGACAGGGGCTATAAGATCCTGCCCAACTGATGCCTTAAGCGATTTTCTGCACCTTCTACCACTTGATTAACATATTAAATAACTAGTATCTTGCAGCGCGTTTAAACTTAAAGAATCAAACTCTTGGTTTGCCAAGCCCTACGGTCACAGCAATATCACAGACTTAGTGCCAATGGAAACGTTTTCGACTTCCACTGACTACTTCACTCCTACAATGCTACAATGGGTATCAGTAAGGATTTTAAAGTTAACTTTCCAATTTCGACACAACTATCTTTACTGATGACTCAGAGATAGAGTGTGGCGTTGGTGCAGGAATATTTTATGATTCTCTAAATGTCTCTAGGTCCCTTCGGCTACCTGACTTTCCTGGTGTCTTTCTAGCTGAATTGCTGGCAATCAGGGAAGCAAGCAAAATAAGATCAAAACTAGAATCGTAATGCAGCTATTATTACATACAGTCAGGCAGTTGTTAAAGCCATTAATTTATCCTCCAAATTGGTCCAGCAATGTCGGGATGAGCTGGCGAGTCTGAACACTGACCTCAGTGTCACCCTTATCTGGGGTATGGGTCACAGTGGCATTGAGGGCAATGAACGAGCTGAAGAGCTAGCCAGGCTGGGTTCAGCCTTTCATGGCTCACTTCCGAAAAGAGTCAACATATCGCTTGGAGTAATGAAGGTCAGTATTCTCTTAATTTATCTTACTGAATCAAACAGGTAGACCAGTTTATCAAACTGTATTATATCTTGGAAGATTTGGCCCACCTATAATAAGCCCTGAATAAATGATCTAATACGCAGACCCAGGTAAGACATAGCCAGGGTCGTTGCAACCTATAGAGGACTCTGGCCAATAGGAGAGCATGCAGCGAAGCTGGGCATACCTCACAATACTCACTGTCGGAGCTGTGGGGACCAGCAGGAAAAGAGCACAATCATTAGGAAGGGCATTCTTTGAAGACATTAAAGAACTTCTGCATTACACCTCTCGTCGATTCTCTATGATCGCAAGATAGCAGACTAGGATTCTGGTGAGGTTTTGTGGTGCACAGCAGACGGATGATCATTCGATCAGATCAGTGGACGCTCCAGTGCCAGCCAACCAACTGCCTAGTTGGGCAAACTGTGGATGGTGCGGGTGCGGATACTTACTTACTTACTTAGATCCTTGACCCCTCTAAGGGGCACAGGGCGTCAACTACCGCTACACGCCATCTCGTTCGGTTTCTGGAAATGTATTTTAGCTCTCCCCAACTTTTACCGAGCTTTTGTGATTCCTTGTCGACTGTTCTGCGCCAAGATTTTCTCTGGCCTCCAGGTCTTCTGCCATCTTGGATGAGTGGATCCCACTCCATTGCATGTCTTGCAATAGAGTCTGCACCACGACGTAGGGTGTGACCAATCCACTGCCACTTTCTTTTCCTAATAACGATGTCAATAGGACTTTGGCCCGTTCTCCGAAGGAGTTCTTGGTTGGAGATGGTGTTCGGCCAAAAAATCCTTAGGATGTTTCGGAGACATCTATTTTCGAAAGTTTGCAGCTTCCTTGTGACAGAGGCGGTCACTTTCCATGTACTACACCCATATAGTAGTACTGACTCTTCGTTCGACCGGAACAGTCGCAGCTTGGTCTTCGTACTGTAGACGTTGCTCCTCCAAACTTTGGACAGCATGCCGAAAGCAGCTTTAGCTTTGCCGATTCGGCAGTTAACATCTTCATCCGTACCACCGCCGTCTTTTGAGACAACACTACCGAGGTACAGGAAGTTGTCCACCGCTTCAAACTGCTGTCCCGCAACGACAACTTGAGAAGAAGATTCAGAAATGTTGAGGATTTTTGTTTTCCCGGTGTTGATCCTCAAACCGACTTTGTTTGCCTCGCATTCCAGAATAGTCACCATATGATGAAGATCCATAATGTTGTGCGAGAGCAAACAAATATCGTCAGCATAATCAAGATGTTGCAGGAACGGAAACATCGTCCATCGAATTCCACGCGCTTGCTTGGCTAGAGCTGCATGAAGGACATCCCCTATAACCACCAGGAAAAGTAGTGGAGATAGCAAACATCCTTGACGAACTCCGCTATGGATATCGAAGTCCTCTGATACCATTCCGTTGTGTAAGACTTGACTCGATGCACCCTCGTAGGTAGCCTTTATAATGGCGATAATCTTCTTGGGTACTCCTCTCCTACGTAAAGCTGACCAAATGAAATCTCGATTCAAACTATCGAAAGCCTTTTCGAAGTCGATGAAGAGCAAATGAAGAGGGGAACGGAACTCCACGCATTGTTCTATTATGATCCTCAAGGTGTTGATGTGATCAATGCAGGATGAGCCTGCACGAAATCCCATTTGCTCTTTGTCGAGAGTAGAATCGAGATGTTCTTTGATTCGTTCCAGGATTATTTTCGCCATTATCTTTGCCACCGCGGGGAGGACACAGATCCCTCGCCAGTTTCCGCAATCCGTACGATTTCCCTTTTTTGGTTGTTTGACGATCATCCCTTTTTTCCATTCAATGGGGAAACTTTCGTTCTCCCATGCCTGTGCTATTAAGGGGTGTAGCAACTTCGCTGATGTTTGTGGATCTGCTTGGTAGAGCTCAGCGGGAATGCCGTCCAAACCTACCGCTTTGTTGTTCTTGAGGGATTTGATTGCTGATGTTTTCTCGGCTAAACTGGGAGGGAAGGTGCGAATACGGGAACTAGTTTCTACGAATAGCTCATTTGGGTTAGGGGCTGGAACACCTCCGCTATCGCCTATGTGGTTGAGCACGCTAGCAAAATGTTCCTTCCATCTCCTGAGCTGATCCTCATCCGTAACTAGCAGGGTGCCGTCTACATCCTTGACGAGGTGTTGTTTTCGGGAGTTGTTGTTTCCAACCAATTCCTTGGTTATCTTGTAGACGGTACCACTGTCGCACCTGGATGCTGCTTCCTCTGCCTGTTCTGCGAGGACATTTATGCGCCTCCTTTTGTCACGTCTGACACTACGCTGCACTTCTTTCCTTTTCCTACGGTACTGAGACTCGATGTTAAATCTCTCACCTACTGGGGCAGCCGCAAGTTGGGATCTAATCGCGTTCCTTTCTTCAATCTTACTCCATGTATCTGCAGAAAGCCATGTGCTTTGGCTTCTCTGCCTTATACCCACAGACTCAGTTGCGGCAGTTGCAAAGGCCTTTTCACATTGCTCCAGTGTTGGTCTGCATTTTCTGGCGTGGCAATGCTGATAACTTCTGCTGCTGCGGCGAGGCGGTCCTTATATCTTTGGCGCACTGTAGGATCCCGTTATCTGTCGGTATTGTACCTGGGTGTACGCAGGAAGTTTTGCCGATTTCCATGTACTGAAGCAATTCGAAGTCGAACGTAGGCAAGCATAAGATGGTGATCGCGTGCTAACCCTATATCAGTACCGCGTCTGTTTCGGACGTCGAGAAGACAATTTTTAAAGCGCTTGCTAATAGCAAAGTGATCGATTAATTTCGCTGTACATTGACGATCTGTGGATAACCAACTTATCTTGTGCGAGATCCTATGCTCGAACAGAGTACCTCCAATGACTAGCTGATTTGCGTTACAGAAGTCAACAAACCGCTCTCCATTGTCGTTCCGTTCCCCGATACCGTGGTTACCCAGAACGTGCTTCAACGCTGTGTTGTCCTGACCAACCTTAGCATTAAGATCCCCCATTACGATAGTGATGTCCCCATTCGGCGAGCTTCTGAAAACCGCGCTAAGTTGGCTGTAAAATTCGTCCTTCTCGGCGTCCGATGCTTCCTCAGTTGAGGCATAGCACTGGATGATGGTGATTTTTCTTAATTTACTCTGGAACCTGGCTGTCAATATCCTGTCGTTGATGGGTTTCCAGGTTATAAGACTTTGCCGCGCCTTTGGAGTCAACATTAAACCTACGCCGGAACATCGGGAGCTTCCAACTGGTTTTCAGGAGTAAATAAAGAAAGTGCTTTTCGAAGGTGAATCCACCTGCCCTGCGCTCAACCATCTCACTTCACTCAGACCCAAGATGTCAAGGTTGTACCGTAGGAATTCTTTCTCAAGTTGGAGGAATCTGGCGTTGTTAGGGCCTTCTTCGCGGTTATCGAGAAGAGTTTTAACATTCCAGAATCCAATCTTTGTCCTTGTTCGATAGCCAAAAGTCGTCATCGTTTGATCATTCCTTATCCGAGGCTGTAGTTGCCGATTCGAAGCGGTTGATTTCTTTACATGTGGTAGGTTGCCAACCCGTCACACGACCCCCAGACCCGGAGGGCCGGATCCTTGTGTAGCCTTAGGACAGCAGGCCGGATAATCCGATACCAGTAGCCCACTACGGGGATATGAGTGCTGCCGTTGACCCTTGAAGGGTTCATCCGCCACCATCTCTTTTTCAGCACCCTGGCTAGTACTGAAATTCCTTACCGACCTCAGCTCTAAATATTTCAGAGTAGCTCACGTAAGGTTTCTGTCGTCCATACTGTTGGTGACACCGTTGATTCTGATGAATTCATCCGCCGCACACCTTCCTTCTGATGGGCTCGTCTAGGACTTCAGCCGACTTATACAGCCAGTCATTTCCGACAGAGTATTTATAGTGTTGCTATTTTTGTCTCTTGTTCAACACTCGCGCTTATTTGTTTGGCAAGTCAAGTCCGGATGGACGAGACCAGTACCCGATGGTTACCACTTGGAGGTAAAATAAGCACAATTGATGTAGTATTCGTTACATCACTGGACATCGCCGTGTTGACGCCACTCAGTGACTACCCGAGTCCTACAAGATCCGCGGGTGCGGATGCTGATGGTCTGGTTGAGTGAGTGATCCACTTTCTGATTATTGTGCTAAAAGCTACTCAGTCATTCCACAAAAAAAAACAAAATCCTATTATAAATTCAAATAAAAATGGACGATATCATGCCGATATGCCCATAGTCTCCCTGTTCAATTCCATCCACAGGTTCTAACGAGTTATGGTATCAAAACGGCAACTTCAGCGCTAATTGGGCTATGGGCTAGGCTGCCCGTCGCCGCCATTTCTACCTTACTACCTAAGTCCTTTTAAAGGAGAACAAGTCTTCTTCTCCAAATGTGCCAAAGTAAACCCCATTTCAGTGGCTATACCACGGTGGCGCGTCTGTGATATACTTTTTTTTCAGATCACTGTTTACCAGATTCCAAAGTTTGAATGAAATTTAAGATTCCACATTTTACCAGTTCTCCCTTTTTATTTTCTAGACAGAGAATGAGATGGAATGGTTCAAATGACATTTGACTTAGTAGTTCTTGAATGTCTAGAGGTCTAGATAAAAGAACCAGGAAGATAAAATACTTTTCCAACAATATTCGTTTTTTCGTCTTTCTTCTTTTGACAGGCACTACCGTTCATGATTACATGACTCGCGAAAATAAGAACGTATTTCCATTCGTTATTTTGACGTTCATGCAATTTGGGGTTGTTTTGTTAGAAAATAATCAGTAGGCAATAATGAATAAAAATATTTTTTAATCACTTATTTCTCAAATACGAAAAACAATTTTCCAATTCAATAATTTTTGTTCAAATTGTTTTTTGCTTACTTCGAGGAGCATTGTGGTTGCCAAATCAGAAACGTCAAAGTTCAACCAGAAAAAGTATCCCTCTACATTTCTAATCCCCTCACCCAATCTGTCAAAATGACGAAAGACGAAACAACCGAAAAAACGAAAAGGCTTAAAATCATTTTATTAGGCACCCAATCTTAATGTAATCACTTTTTGATGACGAAAGCAAATCAATCAATCAATCCCTTTAGAGCTGATTAGGTAAGCACAGGTACCTATAGACAATCAAACATGATACAATAAATATTTACTATCATTTATCAATGATCACTAATTCACCGTCCTTATGAGTTTATAGTACAATATTCAGCTTCAATATAAAAGCTTGCTATATGCGTATGTACATATGTATGTAGGTTACTGTCAATATTTGCATTATTTCTGTAATGGTCATTGTGCTCGAATGTTCGAAACTGAAATATTTAGACATTAGGCCGTTGGGTAACCTTACCCATACTTAACCAACCGAAACAATATATATCTTATTTCAACATAATCTTTAACATAATTTTCCATCATATTATTGGGGTAGGTACTTCTGTTGAGATATCGCAAGTTGATTTATTACTTTTATATAATTTTCCTTAGTCTTTAACGTCTTGTAATATTCTTGAATGTGTTACAAGTAACGCTATTTGACAATACCTTTTTGCTTTGAGTTATTCAAAACCTGACCCTAATCATGTAGCTCTCAACGGAATAAAGCGAATATTTAAATTATTAAGAAGGGATAATTGCCCTTTGAATATTGAAATCAGTGATAATGTGAAATTAATTCCGCGTACATACCTTTATGCACACCTTCTTGGCATCGCATAGACATAGATTATAGGCAGGCATATAGGTAAAGGTACCAACGAAAGTTAAAGACCTTACAACGATGATAAGTTTCGTCTGTCGTGGAACAATCTCCATCAAAGAGTTTCTCGCTTGTTAGTTTATTATATTTTATACATTAAACATATATGTATACATATATAACATTTTTTTCCCCAAAAAACAACCAAACACACAAAATTTAACTTAAAGGTGGTTCGGTTAAAGGAAGTATTATATTCCTGAAGGGTGGCTTATTTAAATATTTAATGGCTTCTTGAATAATTCTCACCTTTTTGTTGTTGTTGCTGGTGTTGTTGGTTTTTGCGGGTTCCGCGTACATTTCTGCCGCAACGCGTTTCTATGTCGAGTTCCGCACTGAAAGGATCCACGCGGATGCTTCTTTTCTTCGTGCGAAACTAAATTAATATTCACGCTGCGTGTTTATTGTCTGAGGCCTGGGAGCCTGGAGCGGTTGCAGCGGCAGAGTCAGAGATGGCAGATTTTTTTCTTTGGCATTTTGTGTTTTATTTTATTTTGCTTCTCTATACAATATATTGTGTACAAAGCTACAAGGACAATAGAGGTCAACCTTAATCAACTTTATATTGTAGGAAGGCGGAACGGAAACTTTGTTTATACCAGGAAGTAGAAATAAGTTTTTTGATTTGTTTTTTTTTTTTATTATTGTTATTTTTTTTATTATTGAAGTGCCAGTTAAATTTCGTTCGTAGACTTTTAAAAGAAACATATTTGCCACGTTTTATTTTTCATCCCATGAAAAAGAAACGTTTAAATACATAACTAATGATATGTTTACTAAATTATTCAAAAAAAAAACACACTAATGCCTTTTTAACACACTCTGTATCCGGTGTTTTCTTGGGTATACATATTTCATGGTATTTTTCTGTTTGTTTATAATTGTAGCAAACATTTTTACTTGAAGCCTAAGAGATCCAAAACACTTTTTACAAATTAAGCGGATGAATTATTGTATGTTCTTCAAACAAATATAAAACAAGACTACTACCTGTGACCATAGTTACAATTATTTAAATACCCTTGAATAGCTGCTTAAAAAAACACCATATTCTTTGGTCATGGAGAGATGTTGGAAGTTGTTTTTATGCTTAAAGTAGGCAAATGCTCCCATGTTAATCCAATGTAATAGATCTCGGACCTTTTTAGTCAAACATCATTCCTTCTCAAAAAATTTTAAACGACTGATTGATATCCATTAACGTACAAGTATCTATCGGTACGAGAATCTTGCCTCAGGCTCAGCACGCGTATTGCTAAGGGAAATCGGTGGCAACGGTTTTCCACACTCTAGTACGCTCCATCGAATATTTCTTTCAACATTCAATACAATTATTGTTGCTTTTCTTGTCATAATCAAGGTAGATGGTACGTTTGGTGAACTGATAAATCAAATGCTGATGACTAGCAGGATTAATTATAATAATAATAATAATTTTAACTATATGCCTGTAAGACCTCAGGTCTTTTAAATGCAATGCACGTCACTAGTTAGAAGGAATAGAAGGAAAGGAAAGATTTTTTTTATCAATACAAAACTGGGAGGCTTTTCTGCAAGAAGATCTGTCATCAGAGGTACGCGCCAGCCGCGCTGCTACGCTTTATCCTGGCTTCTCTGGAGATTCTAAGAAAACGAGCTGCAGAGATGTCTGGAAGCAGAGAGCTATAGAATGATTGACTATGTGGAAGATATTGCTATTGTCGTCTTGAAGGAACTATAACAGAATGCTTGAAACAAGTTAACAAACTGGATGGAGTGGTGGTGTGGACTGAGTGTAAACCCTCACAAAACCCCAATTTGGCCTCTTCTCCAGAAAATATAAAATTCTCCACATAGATCCTCCCACAATTCGAGAACTTCCACTAATATTATCCTACGAATAAAATTATGTGGCCTTTTGTCTTATCTTATGCCGGACTTACACGAATGACAGAAGTGTCATAAAATCTGTCATTAAAATGACAAAACAAAACCTGTTATACGAAAATGACGAAAATGGCAAGAAAATGACACAAATAATGGCATTTTGTCATTCGTGTGAATTTGGCATTGCATAAGAAGTTAAGCTGAAACCCTTTTATCTTGCAAAAAACGGCATTGGAAATTATGTGATCTCCAATTCGGTTATAAGACTGTTATTTATACCGTTTTTAACCCACCATATGGCATACTTACTGTCATGTGGTGGACCGCTTTGGATAAAGCGATTAACCGCGATAAACTTCCAAAGTCCAAAGAAACTAGTTGCATTCATCGCCTTTCCAACTCCAATGCTCATAAAATTCTTCTTGAACCAAATTTCTTATGTGTGTACTTAAATAGGTAGATACTTTCAAGTACAGATATTACTTTTTAGTCACATAGTCTATTGAAATGTAACATTGAACTCACATTTTTAGTAGGACAATTTTTTTTTGGTTTGTGTAGGAGTGGTCAGGAGGGTGGATTATATTTGTTTGTCGTTAAGTCTCCATGTTGTGTGATGGTTTTGAAATAAAATAAAATAAAACTAAAAATGTTTAAAATTTCAACTTGTCATTTGTTTTATTATACTATTTTTTGCTGTAATAGTTTCACAACATTAATATTTTTTTTTTATAACTATATAAAAACGCGTTTCGGACTCAGTGTTCCATTTCCATCTTCGGGTTAAATTTGATGACTTGGGGGGATTATGCCTACTGGAAAAACAACGTTAAAAAATACGCAAATTTAAACTCTACCTCATAGGTGGTGGTATAGAACCAATCAAATAATATAGAAATATCAATAAAAAAGCTAAATTGTTGCCTCTTGGTGTAAGCCCATTTACCATGCTAAAATTTTAAAACTTTGAAAAATAAGTATAGAAAAAGCTTTGCTATACTCATCTACAAAAGGCTTGTTTCTGGTTCAATTAATTAAAAAAAGGTTATGACCCTTTAATTATATTTTTCTTGAAAATGTTCATCTTATTTTAACTATAACCTTTTCACTTTGATTTAACGGTAAAAAGTTTCTAAAACTTATAGCAAAGGAGAATGGGCAAAAATATATGGGACCTAGTCTACCTTGTGCCCAGAAACAAGACCTTTGAAAATGATTAGGTACTATGGAGTGTACCAAGGTAGTTGGAGGAGTTGGCTAAAATAAGCGACCAAAAAAGTAAGAAAAACACTTTAGAAATTCGAATAAACATAGACGAATTGCTTTATATTTTGTAATACTGCCTAAGCCCCATGTTTTACAGTTCTGTGTCCATATTCAAAAATTATGCTCTTGAACTTAGCTTTCCAACGTTGTATATCTCAATTGTGGGCACTTGACGCACAATTATACCAATCCATTATAGTCGCTAAATTGAATAATAAAAGTAGAATTTTTTAACTGTTAAGCGAATTATTCGCCAACGACGCCAACCATGCTGTTATTCGCTACTATTGGCCATCGGAATAAAAGTTCATTTATTTTGGGGTCTATTCAGTTCATTGCAAGTGACCAATACTTTCATTTCAATGGAACAGTATTGCAATTAAATTTTGCTCTAATTGCAATCTTTTTTGTCAAATACTTCCTTAACCCCATGGTTTACAGCTTTGTGTCTATACACCAAAATGATGTACTAGGGCTAAGCTTTCCAACGATATATATCTCATTCGTGGGCAATAGGTAGACCAAAATGCCCATTCTTCTTTAATTCTCTACAAAAAAGATTTCAACATTTTTTTTGCAAAGTTAAAGTACGCAAGATATTGCAGAATAACGGATTCACCCCCCTTTTTCAAGATGGTGGCCAAATGGGTGGGCTTTCAGCCCGAAACTCGTATGGTATACGAATACTGACCCTTCCTACACAAACAAAATCAAATAAATTTGTCTAAAATGTAAGTTTCCGACAAAACTTTGTAACATTTCAATGGACTAACACTACTTACATTAATTCTGATGTCTGTACCTAGCTGTACTTTCCCTTCCCATTGTAATTATTTAGAAATTCAAAACCAATCGTAACGTTTTTACTTTGTTGATCATTTGAAGGATACTGATGAATAACACGCTTTTAATACAAAAACTATAGCTTCATTTCAATTAAATTATGTTAGTCGCATACAAAATATATAATATAGGTAAATTATTCATTAAAAACATTTATAACTAACTGAACTGTAATCAAATGCGGTGCCAGTGGTGTGTTAAAATTTTTTGAGAACAAAAAAATATTTACAAAGAAAAGAGAAAAGCTGGATAATTTCAAAATCCTTCATAACCAGAATCATCATACAATGCACCCTCGCATGTTTCACATAGAAAAATATAGTCTTTCTCTTAAACTTTAATCCATAATATCCAACATAAGTGTCAAATGGTATTACGAACCACATTTATGAGCGAACTCAAGCAGCAGCAAGCACACACACACCATGCACAAATTTCATCGTTGTCACCCCAAGTTTATGAAAACTAAAATGTTACTTAAATACGCTATTTATGCACGTTTCTATATGAATCATTTTTATATGGTATAGGTATACAAAACCCCAAAAACCTATAAGCTTCTCCTTCATCTTGTTTTCTCATTCTCATGCCTGGCTGCACAGTGCACAGTTGAAGTTTAAAATTATATCTAATCTTCAATGAAAAGTGTTTAAAACTAATATATACCTTACCTAACCTACCCCACAAACGCCAATTTCACCTTTCAATATGCTTAACTCAACTTCATATAAACGCATGCATAATCCTTTCTCTGCCATGTAAGGCCCTATTTATACTTATAAAGCTTTTGTATGCGAAATAACGTAACTTAGTCGGGCATTGAAACTCAGCAGGTGCTTAAATACTTTCTGGTTTAGATACTAGTAAGTGATGGGGTAAAGTTTTGGGGTAAAGTTTTGTGAAGTTGGTGACGTTAATTCCGACAAAACGATTAAATTTATTTTAAAATTAATAGTTATACACTGTTGTACAGGTTGTTAGATTTCAACGTATAAGATGAAGTTTATTTATTGACCAGGTGGTATAAATAAAATTGCCCTCGTCCAAAACCAACACGTACATAAGTAAAACATGCGAAGCTTTTTGAACAAAAATTCTGTAATTTGGTTTCATATGGTGTAAATAGAGTAGTACAGATGAGCAGGTTCTGGCTCCGTTATACTTTCATAATTAAATCTATACATTTATGTATATTACGCTTGAGTTGGATTTCAACAGTATCTATAATAATTCATGTAGTTAACAAATAAAATACTATACATAGTTCGAAATTTTAAAAAATGTGCCTAGTAACATTTTGCCTCTTATAAGATGCTCCAAGAGTTTAATTGAAGGGATCTAAAAATAATCTTGAAGAATCATTCTAGATTCCTATAAGACAGTTAGAAGAGTTAAATGACCTAGTTATAGGAGGCGTCGCTTCCAACAGAAGGTGTGTCTTATTTAGCCCAGTGGCTATCTACAAAAAATGTCCTGAAAGGGAAAAAATAGTATTGCACACTTTTCTTTCAAAACTCGTTAGAGGGGGACCTTAGGCATCGTTGTGTAGTTTCTCGGGAAAATTGACCTCCTGCTAAAACCACCATCTTGAATTAACTCACACTAGTTTCTAGTATTAGTAGAAAAAAATTTCAATACGAAAAATTTATTGAAAAACAATGGCAAAACTTACAATATCATTCAATATCTTTTTTTAAAGCCAGATATCCATTCTTTAAATTGGTGTTTAAAAAAAGTTTATTTAAGCGAATAGTTTTTGAAAAATAAATTTTACAAACTCAAAATTTTGAAAAAATAATAATATTTATTTTAGCCACCGCGAACGATAACTTACGCGCCAAGAATTGATAACGCTTTTGCATGGAACAGTTAAATACAAGCTTTTTTTTTTAATATGGTAGGGTTCTCTATCTCCTTCCGTTTGGGCGGGAGGGGCAATTCTATAAAAAGGTACTAGAAATGAAAAAAAAAATTTAAATTAACGGTAGTACTTGCAATTAACTATTATACCTTGTCTCAAAGCATAGTTTCGAAAAAAAAAAACGGATTTTAATTTTAAACTTAAAATTTGGGAAAAAAAAAATTAAAAAACGTTTTAAGTGTAATTTTCAAAAGTGTAATTATTTACTAGTTTTTTTCTGAAATTCCCTGCCCTAATCAATTCTTTATTAAAAAATGAAAACTATATGATTTCATATCTTCTAGTTTTTGAAAAAATTGAAAATTACCAAACCTTTTTATTATTATATTTTTATTTTTTGTTTTTTTTTTTTTTTTAAATCGCTATGAATTTGGTCTCAATTGTATTTCTCAAATTATAGTGAAATTTAATATGAAACCGGAAATGTGAAATATTTATTTCAGCGTCAATTCTAATCTAAAATGTAAATTTCCATTGACATCGTAGCCATTTATCGCGTAAATTCAAACTTTGTAGAGGAGAAATGGAAACAATATTTTGATGTTTGAAAAATAGATTTCTGTTTTGCGCCTTGAAAAATTGAGTCTTGATCAATTTTGAGATTATAATTTGTGGAGATATGGTAACCATCAAAACACTCAGTAAAACTCTGTTTGTATATATAAATATGTCTGATGCTGATGAGACATTAACTCTTCCATCAACATCTTTATGAAAATTTAATTATTTTAACGCATTGAATAAGATTGCTAAAAGAATAGTTTTAAGAAGAGAAGAATTAAAGTTTTATTGTGAAATCAAAGCACTTCTTATGAGATGTCAAATGCTTTTTTAGGACTAAGATTTGACAGAATTGTAAGCGAACTATAAACGGCCAAAATAAATACAGTATTTTACGGATATAAGAAACACTCATTTTCTTAAAAAAAAACCTAATATAAAATAAATGCAATCTAAAACACGGTGTCCTTTTCTTTAAATTATCTTTGAAATTCATCGTAGAAAAGAAACTTACATATAAGAAAAGCACCTCTATAAATGCAATCTAAAACACGGTGTCCTTTTCTTTAAATTATCTTTGAAATTCATCGTAGAAAAGAAACTTACATAGAACAATTAAGTACGCACAAGAAAATTTGCTTTGCCACTATTTAATTTACCTCTGTGAAAACTAATTTGTGCCCATAAATATGTTTATAGGTCTCTGGTATGGAGTCTGGTTACAAAGATATTTTGATTCTAAGTAAATCTTTTTTTGTTCAACCCAAAAACTAAAAGTCTTTATATGACAATAACTTTCCAAATAAAGCTCGTAAGAGGTTGCGGTTGACGTTGTTGAACAAGAAACGGACAGGCCTTATCATTTTCATTCAAAATTCAACTTTTTTTTTTATCGATTTTCGAAAAAAAGCATGACTACTACCCCCTTATCTCTAAAAAACCATTTTTTCACGAAAGTCTCTGGAACCCATTGAAACGTACATATATAGAAAGATTTTATCAAATTCAATCAGCACATCCAAATTAAACCCTTTTATTAGGTCTAGTTTCCGGTATATTTGCATTCAAAGTAATTTTTTTGAGTTTTGAAGGCTTGTACGACTTTGGATGCCTACAGTTCCGCGAATAAAGCTCGGAGGTCATTCCGGTTTTTGAAACACTTAATAAGCGTTTCAAGAGCTGTCCGAAACTGAAAACTAGAACATTTTATGAGATCTGGGTGCGAAGATATCTTAATTCAATGTTAATTCAATGTAAATTCATTATTTTTTTTAGTTTTGAAAGTTTGAATACAACTTGTATTGAGCGGTCCGAAAGGTAATTTCTAATCCAACGAAGAAAATATTCATCGATACCAAATGCGCGCATTTTCTATATATGAGTTTTATGCCAAACTCTATCAAACGCTTTTGAAATATCAAGCGCAATAATCTTACTTTCTCCAAAACGATGTAAAGATTTGTTCCACTGTTCGGTGAGATATACCATCAGATCACCAGTGGACCTATTGCTACGAAAGCCGTACTGCCGGTCATTAAGAAGTTTTTGTTCTTCAAGATATTTCTTGAGCTGAAAAATAATCAGCGTTTCCATGAACTTGGAAAAAAGCGACCTAAGTGCAATTGGTCGATAGTTAGAGGGTGAAGATGATACGCCTCTTTTAGGGACTGGCTGGACAAATGATTTTTTAGATCCGCTTGGAAAGCTACTAGTAGAGTAGGACAGATGGAAAAGCTTACGCAGTGGTTTTACCAGCGTTAAATAACACCTCTTCAGAACAATGGGAGGAATACTATCCGGGCCAGCGGATTTGTGTACGTCGATATCTTTTAGAATTCTAGCAACTGCACGAGTGCGAAAGAAGATTTGTCCCATAAAATCATTTACGTTCTGAAGTACAGAAGGAGTTAAGTCATAACACTTTCTGGTAGCGTCGAATTGACAGCAAACTGTGCTGCAATCAAATTGAATTTATCTAACGAGCTGTCAAAAGAGGTGTCATTGAAGACAAGTATTGGAACCGACGAAGAGGTACCATTTCGTATGTTCTTTTCAAATGACCAACAATTTTTACTACCTTTGGGAGATTGAAGTATTTCTTGACTTAATTTGTTGTCATGCAAGATTTTGGTTCGTCGAATATGAGCATTACAGGTCTTTTTTGTTTGTTTGAACTTTTTCCAGTTTTCCTCATAGTAAGAGCGTTAATGCCATATTTTAGGTCAAAGTTTGCACTTCATTCTGATGGGATGAACTTTGGTAAGCTAAAAGTCCACATCCTAGGTTTACTTTTAGTTAGTGTTTCCAAGGTGGCAACACTGGCTGACCGGAGATATAAGGGTTGCCTTCTGACCACTTTTTAACACGAAATTTCACATAAATTAGCCTATAAATCGAGAACCAGACATCGGTTCATATCGTGGTATGTCTCGTTCGATTAAAAATACTTAAAGCCATAGGAATATGTTAATTTTTCACCTCTCCCCCACCCTTGTACGCAGGGGAAGCAAAATACCTTTGCCGGATAAGGGTTTTTATTTGTCAAAAAAAATTGGTTATAAAATGAATATTCATAAAATTGTAAGATGAGCGTCGACGTAGAATTTCATACTCTACAGCATATCCGAAGTTCATTTTTATCCATGTATTAGTTTTTTGTATAATCGTTTTCAAAATGTGTGGGGAGGGGAAGGTGGAAGTATATCAAACCCCTATATATTCGTCTTGGTATAATCTAAGCATACCCTTACATCTCCGGTCTGCCAGTGCTGCCACCGTGGCATCACTTCTTAAAAGTAAATTTAGGATGTGGACTATTTATTAGTGTACCAAAGCTCATCCCGTCAGAATGAAGTGCAAGGTTGGCTCCCTTAACGCCCTAACTATCAGTAGGGTTTGCTTTACGGCTCGAATCAAACAATGAGTTTTATTTGGGTTTGATAGATTTCAGGTAGATTTGTGATACTATTGTTGGCTATGGTCGTCAAAATTAAAATCATCTATATCCGAAGCTTGTTGTTATTTCTGAACCGCACTTTTTTTTTATATGGAAGGGAATTTACTCTGATGCCCAACCCCCATCCTGGCGGACCTGACTTTTACATAACTCTAAGAGTGGAAACCGGATAAAACCGCTCCTTACAGGCCTGAGCTATGAATATGTCGTAGTAGCCCATAAAAGGTGTTCACCAAGTAGTTCACCTTTCCTGGAACTACAGACGCCACCGTTGATTTCATCTAGCGAATTCTTTCGCTGCCGTCTAATCGCTGGATTTCCTTGGTGAAAACACTCGGTTTCTATCTTCAATATTGTTGGCGAAACCGTTGATTCACTGTTTTGTATTCATCCGCCGTACGCCATCCTTCTGATGGGCTCGTCAAGGCTTCTGACGCTTCAATCAGCCAGCCATTTTAGACAGAACATTATAGTGTTGCTATTTTCTACTGCTCAGCACTCGAGTTTATAAGTTTAGCAAGCCAAGTCTGGTTGGACGAGACCAGTTCCCGATGGCTACCACTTGGAGGTAAAATAAGCACAATTATTGGTGTGTAGTCTCGCGATGCGACACTGGGCAACGCCAAGTTGATACCAATCAGCACCTACCCGGATCGTACAGCACCCAACCATCAGCCTTGTACTTTATTTCTAGATAATTTATTAGTTAAAATATTTTTTTTAAACGCAATTCAGAAAGCGTTTTGCTTTTTCAAAAAAATTGAAAGGTTTAAAATAAATTATTTTGGAGAGCGACAATTTTAAATAACAAACGTTTGTCAATATCAATTTTCAAAAAAAAAAAAAAAAATCCTTTTAAAACCCATACATACAATTTGGATTTTAAACTTTGTTTCCATGACGAAATACTATATTAAACGATCGTTGCACTGTCTCCACCGCATAAAATAAAATATTTTCACTTTCCTATCTCTAAATTTCAACACACAAGAAACAAAGAATACCTACCAGTGGCGTAGCTAGCCCTCGAGGGGACCCGTATCAAGAATTAGTTGGGGGCCCCCTACAAAATTGCAAATTAAACAAAAAACAATTTTTACCAAAACAAACAAAAACCCTCACAATAACAAATACAGAATCCGATATATTTAATGGTACATACGTATTTTCTTTAAATAGGTACATGCATAAATGTAGGTGCTATAAAACTTAAACTAATGGTCAAAAAATATCAAATAAAAACTATTCTTGCCTTTGGTTCTGCAAATTTATTAATGAAACCACCCATTTCTGATGATGATTTTAATTTTTCAAATTTCAAGCTTTTCAACTTCTATGGACATGATAATAACCAATAACCGTTCTTGTCCCATACAAGTTCTTAAATAATTTTGTATTATTTTTAACTTATAGAATGTTCTCTCAGCTATTGCTGTCGTTACCGAAAGCTTCAAAAATAAAAAGCATGCCGTTGTTACTTCCGTAAAACTGGATGCAAGGCTATTGTATTTAATTGCAATACCTCTGTGAGTTCTTTTTGACTGCATTTTCAGGGTTTTAAAGCAATTAGTTGTTCAAAAAGATCAACTTACAGGGCCTCATTGCATTTAGCAACCAGTTTTCCTGCTTCCTTTTAAATTTTTCATTTGAAAAGGATAAACATTTTTCTTGTTTGAAACTTCAAATAAATTACTTCGATAACAGAGGCTCTGAAATCTTTGTTCAGTTTGAAAAATCAATATATCCAAGCAGCAATAGTAAACATTGACTTTGAAGTAAGATTCCGGGTCTGATATTCTCTCATCTTCTGATAATTCGTCAAAAAAGCGTTTCGTTATATTCCTTCTTTTATTTTTAAAATCAGTTGTAACCCTCCACTCTTTTTCTAAATCTCTGGACTCCATAAGCAAACTAAAGAATGATTTTTGATTTCTTAATTCTATAAATCTATTTAAAAGTTTACTTAGTAAAATACTTGCTTTTTGTATAAGACAATTTATGATGTAAGGCTTTGGACACAGGGTTAATGATTTCGAATAAAGAAGAAAAAAACAACGAGCATCAACGACTGCTGCAGTGCATCGAAAAAAGATGTAGATTCGTCTATGAGAATTTCATGCAGAAAAGTTTCACTTGCGTTGGCCTAAGTAGGTAGGTATATGAAAAAAATAAAGAAACCCAATTTTTTGTATAGGGTGTATCAAAAAATGCCTGTCAAGGAAAGAGATTTTTTTTTTTATTAATTTTTCTCAAATGTATTTCAGTTTCTTACAATCTTATCTCGGTTCGGGGGCCAATATATCTCGGAGGCCCATATAATTGATACGGCTGATACCGCGGTTGCTACGCCCCTGGTACCTAGAAACGTGACGTAGAACAGCGTGGCTCTGACGACGCCAACGGAAAAAAACGAAAACGTTGTCACCGAAAACAAGGATATCCGAATTTTTTTTTAGAATTATTGTCACCAAGGAGAGACAATGAAATAAATTTACAGTCTTTTTCGAAACTTAAATCCTTTTTTTATATGTATGTATACAATAAAAAAAAAGTGTGTGAAAAATGATGTCCAGGTAAAATAAAAGCCCATTAGTCACTCATGCAAGAGAGATCGTCCTTGTGGTTACTGTTGGCTGACATGCATTGCAACGTTTGTGTCATAGTGGGTAGTTTTTGTCTGGAGGGATAAGCGAGTGATAAAAAGAAGTTCTTCTTGTTTCTATTTTCTTTTTGCTTTCTGCAATCGTTTCCTTAAAGTATTAACATTAATTTTGAATTTAAAAAGATAAATTGTTGTAAGTAAAACTAATCTTTAATTCTTGCTAAATTTGTGTGTATATTCTATACCACCTACACTACATAATATGTCCATATGTCTGTATCTTTATGTGAACTGGGACTGATGATGATGCTTATAATTATTATTTAAAACTTAATTTCAGAAAACGAGCATAAAATCCGGTAGGAAAAACTTTGTTAAATTCAAGTTTCTTTTCGAGTTACTTAAATGATTGAAAAATAACCAGTGTTACAATTCACTCAGAAATGCAAAACTGTAAATTGTTTGTTCTTGTGTTGATATTAATTAACTTTATTTAGCCTAAGTTGTTTAAACAATATTTCTTGAGAAATTTCCATTTCTCAAGAAATATTGTTTAAACAATCGCACAATTAGTAGTTTTCAGTTGCGGTGGATTAAGAATACCGTTCATCTCCTACCGAGCATTACGTTAGAATATTAAACAAATTTACAGCGTAATATTTAACTATACGGATTTAATTTTCTTCTGCTTATTTTGTAATCAATTTTAACGGATTTTCTTGTTTTCCTCGATTTTAAAACTGACAATTTCTCTTGATAACAAAGCAGCGAGGAGGTTCGGGTGGAAGCAATGGCGTTTTGCCAACGAATCCCCCTAATCCTCTTGCTAATGCTAACAATCTTGCTCAACTAGCCTCTCTAATATCAATTAAAATTCCACCTTTTTGGAGCAATAGACCTGACTTATGGTTTCTACAAATCGAAAAACAGTTCCGTCTAAAAAATATCACGGCAAGCAATACGAAATATGATTATTTAGTGGGGTCACTGAATAATCAAACAATGGAATCGGTTGCCGACGTTTTAGTTTCACCTCCCGCGCAAGACAAATACGAAAACCTTAAAAAAGTTTTAATCGAGAGAAATCAGGAAAGCGAAGAAAATCGTTTGGACGCTCTGTTGAACTAGGTGACATAAAGCCATCGGAACTTTATAGGAGTATGGAAAGTCTGGTAACTGATAACAATCTCGTCAACACGCCATTAGTCATGAAACTTTGGCTAAATCGACTTCTGTTGACAATACGCGTTTGCCTCATGGCAGTTGAGAACTCCCAGACTCAAAGCGACCTTTTCGCTTAAGCCGATAGACTCCATCACTCCTCAGCAGCTTCTAGTTCACACGTGGTCCAAGTTAATTCACTTCATGTTTCTACTTCTGCCTCTGAGCTTCTGCAAAAAATAATTTTGAAAATAGAACAACTCAAAACAGATTTTTCAAGGTCAAACAATTTTAACAGAGCGCCCAGACGTTTTTCCCGCGACAGGTCCAGGAGTAGTCACCGTTCGCAGAGCAGATCGAAGGAAAACAAATCGATTTGCTGGTTTCATCGAAAATTCGGAAATAAAGCAAGGAATTGCTCGAAGCAATCCTGCACCTATCAGTCGGACGCAAGTAAATATTCAAAAAACTAATTCGCCAAATCTCAAACGCGGCTATGAGTGAGGCAAACTTTTCGCGCCGTCTTTTCATTCGTGATAAAAATTCTTAACTTCAATTTTCGATAGATACCTGTGCAGAAATTTCGATCATTCCTCGTAAATTCTGCAAGCATATCAAACAACCGAACGATTTCATACTACTTACTGCGAACGGTGGACGAATTCACACCTACGGTTACAATCGACTAACAGTTGACTTGAATCTTAGACGCGCCTGCGATTTTACTTTCGTTATTGCAGACATCGATCACCTTAATATAGGAGCTGATTTTTTGCACAGATTCAATTTAACCGTCGATCTTCGTAGACAACGCATAGTAGATAAAAATACTAATCTTCAAGTCAGTTGTCTTTTCAAATCCGCGAATACCAGTTCTCCAAAACTTTTTTCAATTCTAAGCGAATTCGGCGCTATTCTAGATGAGTTTCCTGAGCTTAAAGCTCCATCAGACTTAACGTTACCGGTAAAAAATGACGTTGTCCACCGGATACAAACAAATGGTCAACTCCCTTCAGCTAGTGCCCGACGACTCAACCCTGAGAGGTTAGCAATCGCGAAGCGTCAATTTCAGCAAATGATCGATTTAGGTATTTGTCGCGTTTCAAAGACACACGTCGCTTTACCACTTCACATGGTTCCGAAAAAGAATTCTCTTGACTTCAGACCATGCGGTGACTACCGAAAGTTAAATCAAGCAACAGTACCAGACAAGCATCCGATCGCGAACGCCCAAGACTGCTCAGCTAACCTCAACGGTTGTTCAATATTTGCAAAAATCGATTTGATACGCGCCTATCATCAAATACCGGTCGCAGAAAACGATGTTCATAAAACAGCGGTCATAACACCTTTCAGGCTTTTTGAATTTCTTCGAATGCCCTTCGGAGTGCGCAACGGTGCGCAAACTTTCCAACGTTTTAGGAACAGTATTTTAGGAGATCTGACTTTTGTTTTCGTCTATTTGGACGACGTACTAGTTTCTAGTAAATCAGCTGAGGAACAAAAAGTGCATTTACGCGAAGTTTTAGTATACCACAGCAACACGGACTTAATGTTAAATTGGCAAAATGCGAGACTCGACTTCCTGGGTTACAACATTTCTGAAAATGGAATCATTCCGTCCCAAGAACGAGTAAAAGCCATTAACGATTTCCCTAGTCCCTGCTCTATCAAACAACTTCAGCGCTTCCTTGGGATGATAAATTTCTATAATCGTTTTATGCCAAGTATGGCAAACAAAGCTTAAGTTTTGTACGAAATGTTAAAAAATGTAAAAAGCAATAAAAAGACATCTAAAAAACAGAAATTTCAGTGGTCAGAGACGTGCGAATAAACTTTTCAAATTCTCAAGAGAGATTTGTCGCAATGTACTATGCTGTTCCATCCAAAGCCTCTAGCACAAATATGCATTATGGTAGACGCTTCTGGCGACGCTATCGGGGGAGTACTCCAGCAATACCATAATAACTTTTGGGAGCCTTTAGGTTTCTTTTCAACTCGTTTGAGCCCAGCCGAAGTAAAATACTCGACTTTCGATCGCGAACTTCTCGCAATTTACAAGAACATAAAGCATTTTCGGTATTACATGGAAGGTAGACTATTAACCGTCTTTACCGACCACAAACCTAGTCAAACACTACATTTAGAATTTATCGCAGAGTTCACTACCGACATTCGCTACATAAAAGGAATTCAAAATATCGTTGCCGATACGTTATCGAGATCGTATGTAGAACTTATCGATTTTAATAATGTTAGTATATCAAGTCTTGTTAGCTTTAATAAATAAAGAGAAAGAGGACCGTCTTCTTTAAAGTAAACGAGAAAACCTGACATGGAATATAGTACCTCGTCCTGTTGATAGGAAAATTATTGGAAATAGATGGGTCTACAAAATAAAAGATCTAGGCGGAGACAAGCTGAGGTATAAGGCGAGATTGGTTGCGCAGGGATACACGCAAGAATATGGGATTGATTATGGTTTTCCTCCCGCTTACCACCTCATCTTTACTTCCAGTCCTCACACGATCGCCAGTTGATGAAGTTGTTTTCCTCCTGTCAGCCGCCTCACTTTCACTTCCAGTCCACACATTAGCATAAACATCGTCATTCTCTGCATTACACATTAGCGCATCTCCTACTTTTGCCCCACCTCTGCTTCCATTCTTCTTATGATCAGAAATGCTTAAAAAAAAATCTGATGTATACTCGTCGATTGAGGATTTTCTTGATCTCGCCCTTTGTGAAAGTCGACACGCAGTTAAAACTCTTCGCACTGACAATGGGTTAGAGTTCGTTAATGAATCCCTTAATTTGCTCCTGAAGGAACGTCATATTCGTCACGAAACCAGTGTAGCGTATACACCAGAGCAAAATGGGACCATTGAGCGAGATAACCGCACAGTGGTCGAGGCAGCTCGAACAATGTTGAATGCAAAGGGTTTAATCAAGCAGTTTTGGGCTGAGGCTGTCAACACGGCAGTTTATATTTTAAATCGCACTGCTGATGGATCTTTGGGAGGTAAAACCCCATATGAGTTATGGTGTGGAGCCAACGTCAATAACAATGGCTTCAAAACTTTCGGAATTGAGGTATTTGTGCACATCCCTAAGCAAAAGCGCCGAAAGTGGGACAGGAAAGCCGAAAAAGGGATATTCATGGGGTACTCGGACACATCAAAAGGCTATCGCATTTGGATACCATCAAGACGAAAAGTAGAGATCGTCAGGGATGTCTCCTTTAGGGAAATGGAGCACCAGGGTCAACTTAAGAAATCTTCGAATAGTGGCTTTGAGGAATCTCTATCTTCGGCTGTTTTTCATATAAGTGAAAGCGATCATACTAATGCAGAAATTGTGTCCGTGTCATCAGAAGAGCATAATGATGAGCCATTATTAGAAATCATGAGTGATGACGTAGAAGAGGAAGATAATGAAAGTGAAGCAATGGGAGGACGAGTAGAAGACGAGGAATACCAATCTGCTGCTGAATCAGAGGAAGAGTTAGTAGAGGTACATGATGTTTCTGTTCCACTAAGGCACCGACTTAGGAATATACACGTTGACAGGCCACCAAGAAATTGCAAATTTATGGAAAAACATGCATTTTTTATGCAGGAAGCGCCACAAAGTTACAAAGATGCTATTTCTTGTAAGGAAAAGGTACAATGGAAAGAAGCGATGGAAGATGAGATGAAAAGTCTGCAAGAAAACCTGACATGGAATATAGTACCTCGTCCTGTTGATAGGAAAATTATTGGAAATAGATGGGTCTACAAAATAAAAGATCTAGGCGGAGACAAGCTGAGGTATAAGGCGAGATTGGTTGCGCAGGGATACACGTTAGAATATGGGATTGATTATGGAGAGACGTTCAGTCCAGTAGCGAAGTTTACATCGATTCGGTCCATTCTTGCTATAGCAGCCAACGAAGGACTTGTATTGACCCAGTTTGACGTTAAAACTGCGTTTTTGCATGGTGATCTCACTGAGGATATCTATATGCATCAACAAGACGGTTTCAGCGATGGGACGAACAAAGTTTGCAAGCTGCAAAAGAGCTTATACGGATTGAAGCAGGCGTCCCGCTGTTGGAATGAGAAGCTGACTGGAGTTCTACATGAATTTAATCTGAAGCCGAGCAAAATGGATCCTTGCATTTTTTTTATCATCAGACAGTAAATGCAGGATTATACTTGCTATATACATAGATGATGGGTTGGTGGCTACAGAAAGTAGAGATGATGCAATTGAGTTAGTGAAGTTTCTGCAAATGAAGTTCGAGGTAACAGTTTTGGAAGCTGGATGTTTTCTTGGGATGGAAATCACAAAAAAACCGGAAGGTGAAATTCATGTGGGGCAATCACTTTACATCGAGCGATTATTAAAGCGATTCAACATGAGTTACTGCAAGCCAGTTTCAACTCCAGCCGAATCTTATCCTTCAGTGGAACTCGTGCCTTCGGAAGCAGTTAAATTTCCCTACAGAGAAGCAGTGGGTTCTCTAATGTACTTGGCGGTGGCGACGCGACCAGACATTGCGTTCGCAGTGGGAGTAGTGTCTCGATATCTGGAAGCACCAAATAATGATCAAGTTAATGCCGTTAAAAGAATTTTGAAGTACATCAGTGGGACAAGAAAAATGGGTATCCTTTTCAAAAAAGCTAAATATTATTCCTTAGTTTGTTTCAGTGATGCTGATTATGCAGGCGATCCTGGAACCAGACGCTCTACCACTGGGTTTATTTTTTTGCTTGGAGATGGGCCTTTGTCTTGGTCATCTCAGAGACAAAAATGTGTTTCTCTTTCAACCACGGAGTCGGAGTATGTGGCAGCTTCTCAAGCAGTGAAAGACATGATATGGCTACGCCAACTACTTACTGAAATTATTCCTGGTGGCATTGGTGAATCATTTTTAAACATGGATAACCAAGGAGCGATCCGACTTGTGAAAAATCCAGAGTTTCATAAACGAACGAAACATAAAGACGTCCGATATCACTTCATCCGTGAGCGATATGAAAAGGGTGATTTTTGTATTAATTTTGTTCCGTCAGAACATCAAAAAGCTGATATTTTTACTAAAGCACTTAGATTGTTAATCGGAATTGAATCAAGTTAAAAAAAAAAAAAAACATAATTATTGAACTGTATAACAAATTAATATTGAATTCAGAATCAAGCAAATTTTTTTTTAAAAAGTTAATGAACTATAAAGTTATTTTTGTACTAAAAGACTAAATTATCTAAAAGTGGGAGTGTTAAGTAAAATTGTATTATATTTAAATAATTTATCTGAATTGGCAACTTTGTTTTTCCTCTCACTAGACTTAAAGCAATTATAACAATTTTGTAAACCTACTCTATATTTGAACTTTCTTCTAACTTATTACATAAATAAAAGTTGAGTTTTCTCGTTTACTTTAAAGAAGACGGTCGTCTTTCTCTTTATTTATTAAAGGGGCATTGGAAAAGAGAGTGTCCCAAAAAGCTTTCTGATAGAGTCATCAAAATCTTGGTGATTACCATGCTATCTGTAATCTCTTCCCCTATATCCCGCAATTGCCTAGCTATATTCTCGAGCTTCGAGATATGTGTTGCGATGTCATTGTCAGGTTCCATCTCAAAAGCATAAAACCTTTGCAGCAGCATGTGCACATTCGCTTTTGATGCCTGCTCATATACCGACTGAAGCTTAACCCACATTTCTCTTGCAGTAGTCCAATTCACAATATGACGAAGTGGAGTTGGACCAACACTCATTGCAATTATGCGCTGCGCCTTACAGTTGTTTTTTACCCATGCTGCCAAACGATTGTCAAATACTACCTGAGTTTCGGATTTTAATTTAACTGGCTTTATATGTACACCATTTACAAGCTCGAATAGTTCTGAGGCACTTAATAAAATTTTCACTTGAAATTTCCACACAGAATAGTGTTCAGGGTTGTTTAGTTTATCAACCTTAAACATCTCGTTTTCCATTTTCACTAAATGATCGATCAATGAATTAGGAGATTAAGATACTAGATAAAAAAGGGCTCTAAGAGATTACGCAAGTTAAACGATTGTCCAGATTTATCAATGTATAATGACTTTCACTTGTCCTTTACACAATCACGTGAACTGGGCCCATAACCTGTTAACTTTAATAAATAAAGAGAAAGACGACCGTCTTCTTTAAAGTAAACGAGAAAACTCAACTTTTATTTATGTAATAAGTTAGAAGAAAGTTCAAATATAGAGTAGGTTTACAAAATTGTTATAATTGCTTTAAGTCTAGTGAGAGGAAAAACAAAGTTGCCAATTCAGATAAATTATTTAAATATAATACAATTTTACTTAACAAGAACAAGAGAATGACGATGAACTCAAAGCACTTTTAAAACTTTCGAGAACATCTGTCAAACTCGAAAAGGCCAATATTCCAATCGACCACGTCGAGATATGGTATGAAACTTCTACTGGAAAAAATCGTCCGTATATTCCTGAAATTTGTCGGCGAACAATTTTTAACATCCATCACAAACTGTCACATCCAGGTTCAAAGGCAATGCATAAAATAATTACAGCAAAATACTTTTGGCCTAAAATGAACAGCGATGTAAACCGACGGACAAAAAGTTGTATTTCGTGTCAAAAATCAAAAATTTCAAGTCATACCACTTCCAAACATTTAATATTTCCAGTTCCAGAAGGTCGTTTTTCACACGTACATATGGACTTAGTTGGTCCCTTACCACCATCTCAAGGTTTCACATACCTACTCACCATCAAAGACCGATTTTCTTCATGGCCAGAAGCCATTCCACTGAAAAATATGAACGCTTCCACCGTTGTAACAGCTTTTGTTCAAAACTGGGTTTCAAGATTTGGAGTACCTCAAACGATCACAACTGATCAAGGGACTCAATTCGAGTCTTCCCTTTTCAAACAAATCTCAGAAACTCTCGGTACATAGCAAATTAGGACAACGACGTATCACCCCCAAGCGAACGGATCAATAGATCGGTTTCACCGACAATTAAAAGGATCACTTCGAGGCCATGAAGACAAAGAACATTGGTATTCGAACCTACCTTGGACTCTTTTCGGTATTCGTTCTACAATAATCGATGACTTAAATGTAACGCCAGCTCAATTATTGTACGGACAAAATTTACGCTTACCGGCAGAACTTATTGAACCCAAACCGTTAAATCCGTTCTTAAATTCATCAACAGCTAAAGAAATAACGCAAGCCATATCGCAAACTCGACCGTGTTCCAGTAGAAATCGCGAGCAAAAATACATTTTCGTTCCAAAAGATTTGAAAACTTGCAAATACGTCCGAATACGAATCCACCGTACAAAGGTCCAGTAGTAGCCCGTAGCGTAATGGTTAGTGCGTTCGACTGTCACGCTGGAGGTCTGGGATCGCTCCCCAGCCTCGTCCACCTAAAAAAAAAAAAACTAAAAAAAGTTTTTTTTCAGGGCTACTGCCTCTTGCGAGGAATTGACAAATCCTCCAAGAGTATCACTTGTCACGAATAAGTGCTTCTCGTCTAGCCGTTCGGATTCGGCATAAAATTGTAGGTCCCTTCCATTCCTGTCGGAAGGCGCACACAGGAATGGTTGCGAGTTGTTAGTCACTAGGCCCTGGTTCTTCATGAGCCGCTGTGCAACCCGATTTATTTTTTATTTATTTTTGTACAAAGGTCCATTCGAAGTAGTTAATCGATGTGAAAAAACTTTTTCAGTGCTCATAGATAATAAAGAGCAAATAATATCTATCGATCGACTCAAACCAGCCTTTTATACGAAAGACAAAGGTCTCAAACCAAGTAAAAACAAGTTACTTCTAATTTGCATTAAAATATTAGAAAAAAAAATGTTTAAGATTTTTCAATTACAATTACACTTGAACTTTACAATCATTGTATAAGGTCTTCTACCAAAATAGAATAAACAAAGTCAAATTTTTGTAAGGCCTTCTGCCAAAAACTCACTGTACCCGAAAATCATGTCAAATTAAAAGAAACGAAGCATTATAATGAATTCAAAAACTTTTTAAATGTAAAACTTACTATTATATAAGTTTTGAAAAGAATAACAGTTTAAATTAAAAAGTAATGAAGCATTAAATAATAATACTTTAATTTTAAACTATTATGTATGTAAATTAAATTTCAAATTATCATGTAAACTTTTTATACGCGGGGAGTGATGTAGCGTGTTCGCACACTCACCCTACATTGGCCCTTCAGGTCGAACCTTAATAGTCACATTGGCCCTTCAGGTCGAACCATAATTGGCATACCAACTTTTAAATATAAGAATTAAGATCTACCAACTTAACAACTACTTATAGCATTATTGCACTTCCGGCATTTTGCTTTCTTGAAATTAATTATTCTGTTCTTGACTTTGGTATAATAAGGTGGCGACGCACGTGGCTTGATTAGACTACTTAAATTTCTATTTAAACTTATATACTAATTAAAACCTAAAATTAATTAAAAGTAAAATAAATAGTAAAATATTAAATTAGTGTTTACTTTTTTATTTGATTAAAATATAGTGCCTACAAGAGGGCACTCCATTTTTTTTTAAATAATTTAAGAAAGTAAAAAATTAGCCACATTTCTGTGTAATCGGATTGTTTTAATGTCTCCTGGAACACCCTTTTTAAATATGGCAAAACGACCTAATAAATATAAAAAGAGCATTTGGAAAAACGTCTTAACTCCAGGTTTTCAAATCTGTGTAATTATTGTTTGTCTTATGTCTTATTAAGCCTTTGTAAATTATATCTTAAATAACAATTATATAATAGGGAAAAAAGCACTACGTCTAATTAGGCCGTTTTTCCAAAAGCAATTTTTAAATTTTGTTTCGACTTATGCCATTTTTGCATTTCGAAAGTTAATTAAATAATATAAGACGTTTTTTCAATTTATATTGTTTTCTTTGATTTGATATAGATATATAGACATAAGCCACTATTACAAAATTGAGAAAGAGTAATAAATTAGTTTCATCATTTTGAACATTGGACTAACTGACATACGCCATCTCACCAAAAGCAAATCTTAAGTAAGCTGTGATTTAAGTTCAAATCAGACGTTGTACGCGGTGTAAACAATAATGCTATTATTCCAAATATAACAATAAAAACAGGCTTACTTCGACAATTTCATTTCACAATTTTCATTTTATTTGTTAAAGCTTCCGGTATGATCAAAGAAAACATTCAGAAAAGTGTTTTAATTAGATATAATTTCTTTTACTGAAGCATTTACATATGTACATTAAATGACCTGATCCTGATAAATTCCAGAATTTACCTACATATTATGTATATCTACCATGCAAAGCTAAAATTTTTTATGTTCTTTATGCTCTTATGATGTGGCTTTTTCAGGTCCATATTTTGTATATGAATTAAGTTTTTAACGGGCTTTCAAAGTCCCTGATAATGTTAAAAAAATGAATGTTAAAAATGCGTTTTAACAAATATCTCGAACAACTCATCTCATAATTTTTTTTTACATTTTTAAATACAGAAAACAAAATATCTTTCCTTTCTTAAAGCAAATTTTGCTTGTTAAATTTGAACAGAGTTAAATCAACGAAAATGTGCGCTTTTCCAATGTTTGCCTTACGACTCCTTAACGCTTGTTAAATGAACAAAAAAACTGGAAAAACATGCTTTTCGACGCTTTAACTCTGAAAATATAAATCTTACAAAAAAACTTCAGATGAAAAAAATGAATTTCTATTTCTATTTTTATATATGCAACAAAGATGTAAGGATGAGCCGTTCTCGAGACATGAGATAAAAAAGCGTTTTTCAAAATGGCGCGCTGAAGCACAATACTAACAGGCGCGCCGATTTTTGTTTGTAACTCATAGATAACTTATCTACCAATATCAATCAAATTAAGCGATATGTTTTTGCATTACAAAAAAATATTGTTGTCTCTGCCGACTGACCTATTATGCAAAAATAATACTGAAAGGGAAAAAGAAGTATTAGGCAATGAGATGTGAAGACGCCATCTTGGATTCACCGAAGAACTAGTTTTTAGTAAATAACTCGACCATTTTTCACTTTTGACATAAAATGTTGAGGTAAAAGTAGAATTACAGTTTTGTAAGTTGAGTTAAAACAAGAACAAATTCTTAATGAAGGGCGGTTTAGTTACCCGCATCTAGGTGGGAAGGTAAAGTTATTAAAAAAAATTACTTTGAATATAAGAAAAATATTTGAAATCAATGGCAGCCACTTATCTACAAGCTCATGCTATACTTTGTTTTAAGCCAGGTGCATATTCTTCGGTTTGATTTTGAACAAAATTTTGTTTTAGCGAATAGTTTTCGAGAAATAAATTTTTAAACAAGAAATCGTGTTTTTGTTATTCAATGCTTTTTATAATTATTTTAAGTCGTATGCTTAAGTGATTTAACTCTTTAGAAAATTGAAAAATACGAAATCTACTTTTGTCTTAAAAAAAAAAAACTTTTTTTGGATATTTTATGTTTAAACTTGGGAACTTTCAAAATATTTGAATTTGTATGTGCTTTTTTATCAGAGCCTATACTGCTTTCCCCACTCTGGTCCTGGGGGTCAATTCTCGATCTCTGAAGCTGTGAAGTGATACATTTTCCAAAACATCACACGTTAATAAATCGATTCTGGATGAGTGTGTAAAAGTGATATTGAATGTTAAAAATTGACAAAAAATTACAAAGTTTTGACAGGTTTTTGGCTTTCGAAATCGGTATAGAGCTTCCTTTTAAGTGTTGCCGTTGTGTTTTAATACTTTTTTTTTTCATTTTAAGTAATTTTTTTTTTCTAAAACTCGCCGTAATGGGAGGGCACTGCCGATGTTGACGCAACGTAGCCTCATCCCACACAGCCAGCAATTGAAGCTTTTTTGTATTTGTTTTGAAGCATATTTGTTGTTTGAGGTAGGTATTAAAAGTAATTTGTTTCTAAAAAAATTACCCCTCCCACATTATTACTTGTTTATTATTTTAATTAAAAAATTAAACGTCGTTTTGTAATATTTTCTCGGTAACTTTATTAAAATTTTATCGAACGTCAATGTCTAGCTACATTTTAGTTGTTAGCAATCCAGTCGTACATTTTAATTTTCATACAAAATGAGAAAGAAATATTTCTTGGACATTTCCCTATAAGAAATCTAAATATTGTCGAACTGAGGTTACTCTTCTATGTCATATCGTTGGCTTCTCCCCAAAGAATTGAACTGTCAATCGAAATGATTTCATGAGAAAATACTTTATATTATGTAAAGCCTTTGGAATTCATGGTTCGTGTCACTGCAGCGCAAACCATATACATAGGTAGGGGAAGTGGGGGCAAGACCGCACTTGGGGGCAAGACCGTTTTTTTTTACTATATTGTATAAAACAAAGTTTGAAAAACAACACTTTTTACACGTGGCTTTTGGTATAATCGATCTTGTCTGACAGTATGCGGTAGTTCGGTTAAGAAAGAGAGAAGTTGCGGTACTTTTTGTGATTTTTCGTCAAATCGTTATCGTTCCGGTGCCATGGAAATTTTGTTCCTACCAGTAAATTACTTAAAATTATTAACTTTTTCTCTTTGGTATTTAGAAAAGGTATATTTAAAATCATTTATAGTGGAAGAAAGGAGCCGAAAAGAAAACAATTCAACAGAAAATTCGAGAAGTTACGGTAGGATCAGAATGGGGCAAATTCGTATATGGACGGTCATGCCCCTATGCGGTCTTCCCCCAATGTTTTCAGTAGCTTACGAGTTGATTTTTTCTTAATATCTTTGTTTTTTTGATGTTTTATAGTCAAATATGGTACGAAATTACATTCGGAAAACAATGCGGCAGTCTTGGCAAGAATCGGCAATGAAATGTAATGTCCCTAAGAGCATTCTAAGGGACACATATAATAAAGTAGTCGACAAGTCTATCACCCTTAAAAACTGCGCAAAAAATAAGTGCTCTCTTTGGAACAATTAAAGTCATGTTTACAAAAGAGCAAGAGAATGAATTATCTGAAACACATAATTTTGCTCGAAAGTCATTTGTTCCCCATAACTATCAAGGATTTGCGTGCTTGCATTCCAACAAGCAGAAAGAAATAACACAAAAAACGGTTTTGACAAAGTATTAGTATAGTATTTTGCATTTTGAAGGTAAGAACGCTCTTGAAGACGAAAAAATTTGATAGGGCATATGGGGGCAAGACCAAAACATTATTTGACGATGTTTTTTTTAAAGTTTATTATCTTTTTTGGAATAATTTATTTTTTTATTATAATAATCAAAGTTCCTAGAAGAAATGGAAGACTAAGTGAATAAAGACTTTATTTTTATTAAAAGATGTTTAATAACGGTCTTTGAGGTAGTCAGGCACTAAATGTGCGGTCTTGCACCACTTCTCCTACACACATAAGTTTTAAAATTCTCAAAGGCGTCTAAAAAAAAAAAACATAAAAAAATATAAAATAAACTTATCATGTATTCTATATTGGTTCGAAAAGTTAAAGAAAACAGATTCCGTATCTACCAGTGATATTCCCATAAGCAAATAGTTTTTTTTTCACATCCACATAAGATACCTTTGATAATAATTTTTATAGTACATACAACGAATAAAATGACAGAAGAACGTTGTAAATTCTAAAACTTGTTGACTTTCGTGTACTTTTAGGTCATTGCAGACTGGTTGGAAACTTTTCGTTGACAAAAAAAAAAAATATCGAAAATAAAAATAAAATAAAGACCGAAAATGTTGTCATGCATATAGTATACCTATAGGATAGGTATGTAATGTAGGTATAACAAGTCCTATCGGAATAAGAAATTACAAGTGCACCACGAACGAGGAAAATACTCTCCAAGGAAAAACAAACAATCTTTCTGGAGGGCTCTATGTGTATATACACAGGTTTTCAGCAATGACCAAAATGAAAATCATCAACTTAAACTCACCTAATCACATTCAAAAATCAAGTAGAAGCTATTCAAGCTAAAAACAAGTTATAGTCAGAGAAGTTGAGTTGCATAAAACGCATGCAGATGCATTATGCACTCTGCTTTATCTTAACAAGCTTCAGTCAAACTGGCTATACTATAATAGCACAGGAGAAAAAGATTTTTTTTGTGAAATGAAGTACGAATAAGGCGGTTCAGTTTTAATTATGAAAGGGGGCGTTTATATAGGAAATCATAAGTCCAGATTTTAGGAACGCCATCCCATCGCCACTACCCTGGGTCTGGGACCTAGGGAAATATAGCATTTAAATTCGAAAACTTGCCCTTAGTTATTGCGGATTGTGCGCATATAAACTTTTTTCTGCGTGGGCAAATATCATCGATGTTATGTCCTTTGTGGGAAGTAAATTCTAAAACTTGTTGACTTTCGTAAAAATTAACTCAACATTTTGATCTTGCGGTATATAGGTACTTTATGGCATGTTATGGATTCGTAAGAAAAATCAAACTCGAGATATTAATTTTCCCTAAGATTACGATAATAGAGAACGCGAAAAAAAGATGGTCCCGCCATATTAAACGACAAGAGGGATTTTCTTCAAGCTTGGTACATAGGTAGTTAAGTGTTTTTTGACTAGCCCACACTGTCATACAATTTTTTTTTCGACAGAAAGGAAAATAATATTTTTCTCACAAACGGCACCGAGGATTTTGTTAAAAAAATCAATTAAGTTAAGTTGAAATTTTTCATTTTTGTATGGTAAATCTTTTAAAAAGTATAAAAATTATTGTGTGAAAACTAAATGTATTTTGAGAATGACTTGGTCATTATTCTTAGGTGTAAAATAATTTATTATTATTTTGTAGAATACTTGAAAAAATCATGTTTCTAAATTAAAAAATAACGGTACCTACCTTCGATACAAATTTTGAAAACCCGTTAATAAAAAACTTATTTTTCTCGAAAAAAAAGATGTGCGTGGTATTAAATTAGTACATTCTACTTTTTATTTAAAAAATATTTTTTCAACAACGATTATTACCAGTTCCTGTCATAGAACCGATTTTTTGGTTTTAAAATTTCTCGTTAACGGCTACACCGATTTAAACCATAATTTTTATACAAATTTGTATACCTGTACAAATTTTCGAAAAAAAAAATAACTTTTGTAATATGCCCAAAAATATTGTCGCTTTTTTGTACCAAAAATTACGGTAGGTATTTTTTTTAACCACAAAGGAAAATATTATTTTTTTCAAAAACGGCTTATATGACTTTGATATAATAAATATAAAAAAATACTACAGCAAGGGGCTTCCGTTTTGCAATTTTGTTGGCGAAAATGGTAACTAATGGTAGGCACCTTACCTCTGGTAGAACAATTTTTTTTTTCAATTTTCTTACAACAAAGATTCTACAAAGTTTAAATAGTATTGTATACCTACCAATAATTTATAAAACTTTTTTTTTAAATTAAAAATAAAAATCAATTTTTGTTTAAACTCAATATTTAAAAACAAAAAAAGACTTTGAAATTTGGTACAAAGTGTTTGCATTGCCTAGAAATCTTTAAAAATTCATGTTCCTAGAACCAAAACTAACGGCACATTACACACAATTTTTGAAAACCCGTTAATTAAAATTTTTTTTGTTTCGAAAATGGATTTCGATTTTTTTATTATTATAATAACCGATTCAAATAATTTTTTTAATACACAATCGTCTAAAATATATTTATAATATCAATACAGGAAAATTGCCAGGAAAATTGTTGGGATTGCATAGGACCTTCTGTATGAACAAATTTGGTTAAAATCGGTGAGATTTAAAAATATAAGAATCAGTTTTATCACAGCTAACTTTAATAACCGGTAAACTTTTGTTACCAAGATATTATACCCTTAATAATAATTTCTTATTTTTTCATCAACATCGTTATAGCTTTATTCGATTTGTAAGCTAAGTAAACCATAATTTTTGTTATTAAAAACTAAATTTCCCCTCTAGGGATTCACCTTAAAACTTTAAGTTTGAATAAAAATCGTTTCACCCACCGGTTTAAGGTGCAGGTCGAAGTACAGACGGTCGATATTAGGTACCTACTATGGCATTTAATGGATTCGTAACCAAATCGAACTCCATATATTACTTTTACCTTTACTTACCTTTTGGTTTTTGAATTTCTCGAAAACTGTTTAATTAATATTTTTCTTTTTTTTATGGTGGAGCTTCGAAAAAGTTTAAACATTTTTGTAGAACAAAACTTTTTTTCTGAAATTTTTAAAAAAAGTATTTTTTTTTTTTTTTTTGAAAACTCAATATTTTGAAAATAAAAAGGTCAATTTTTTCAAAACTTGGTTATATTTTATTTTTATTATTTTCTAGAAAATTTTCATAAATAACGGTAACTACCTTCCATACAAAAGTTAAAAACCCGTTAAAAAAATCTTATTTTTCCAAAAATTTTGAAAGAAGGATGTATGTGATATTAAGTTAGTACATTCTACTTTTAAATTAGAGAATATTGTGTTTATATTCTTATTAACAGTACCTATACTTCCCATAGAACCACTTTTCATTTTTTCGACTTTCTCATTATTGAATAAACCTATTAAAATTATTTTGTATGCAGATGCTCTTCAAAAGTTTAAATTATATTGCATATCAAAATATTCAAAAAATTGTAACGAGCAAAAAAACAAATATTTCCAAACAACGGTAAGGCTTGCAATGCCCCGCTATACCTATTTGGAAAGCCAGAAATCTCTTCTATAATTTTCATTTTAAATTAAGTAACGCCTGTGAATAGGTTTTAAAAAATTAATTTTTAAACTCGAAATTTTGAAAAAAAAATTACAAAATAAAATTTCAAACTAATTTTTTTCAAAATTTTATTCAACTAAGCATAATTTTTGTTTTCAAAACTTAAATCGAGGTTGTTGATAACCAACTAGTTGCTGAAATGATCATTAAGCCGGATTTTTCTTAGTTTTATGAGAAAGTTGCTTTATATATTTTTTCATATCTTGAAAAGTAAAAGTCCTAGATCCATGTCGCTTTCAGTGTTTGACTAAAAATTAATAAAAACATTGAGTTTTGAAAACAAAAATAGTACTTAATAAAGTAAAATTTTGAACAAGATTAGTTTGAAATTTTTTTTATAAGTTTTTTTTTCAAAATTTCGAGTTTGAAAATTAATTTTTTAAAAACTATTCTTAGGCGCAACTTAATTTAAAATTAAAATTAGAGGAGAGATTTCTGGCTTTCAAATAGGTATGACAGTGCATTGCAAGTTTTACCATTCTTTTTAAATATTTTTGTTTGTTTTAAATCAAATTTTTAGAAAATTACCTAAACAGAGAGAAATAAACCCCCCCTCCCATACAATTTTTTTCTTGTCCTAACCCAACCTACTCGTTACAGCATTTTGGTGTACCTACTATCTACCTTATACCAATCACGCTGTATAAGTAAATTCGCGTTCCAATTTTGTTTCTTATAAAATGTTTTCAAAATTTAATAAATACAGGGTGATTCACCTAAGATGTGACAAAAAGATAGAGCGTTTAGATTGAGTTGAGACGGAAAAGATGTGGTGTTTGTTTCCATCCGGTTAGGCAATATTCGATAACATTGACTTAAAACAGAAAACAATTGTTAAAAAACAACGGTTACACCTACAATACCATGTTATACCTTTTTGTTAGGCCAGAAATACTTTCTTTTATTGTCTTTTTAGGTAAAGTTATTTTTGTCAAACGTTTTAATTATTAATTAATTATCAATTAATTTTCAACGAAAAAAATAAATAGAAAAAATTCAAATTAAATTTTCCAACATTTTTCAATTTTTTATTTAATATTATTATTTTATAGATTTATACACATACAGGGTATCCCATTAACAATGGTCCAAACTGAAATTGGTGATAGGCCAGGTGATGAACTATCAGAATTTGGTAACTTTTCCATACCGAATCATAGCGGTTCTAGAGTAACGGCTATTTTTTTAAATTTGAAAAAAATCTAACTTTGAACCAGTTTTTTGCTCACCCTGTCCATAATTGATTTTTGTTTTTTACAAATTTGGCATTAAAAAATTCACTTATAGTTTCACTAACTTAACTGAGTAAAATATTTTTGATTGGCATCACCATTTGCCTACAAATCATTAGTTAATATTGAACTTTCCCAAAATTAATTTTTGACCTCAATATTCTGATGAGCCCCCTGAATAAAATTCGTATGGCTCAATACAAGTTTTATATTTCAAAAATTGCCTATTTTTCTGTAGTTTCAAAAAAGGTATTAAACTTGCCAAAGCTATTTTTAAATAGACAGTTATAACCGTTTGAACCCAATCAAACAGGTTCAAAATCAAACAAAAATAAAACATTTTTGTTCAAATATTTCGATAAAATTAGGATTTCACTTCAAATATAACTCCGAAAGAGCTGAATTTTGGTGGAGATCTTCGTTTTGATGTCTTAAATAAATACCTTTAATTTGGACAAGGACCTTCTATTTTCTGTGGTGAAAGCGTATAAATCCAGTATTTTTGAAAATTTTTCGAAAACCATCGGCTTTTTTAAGAAGTGTCTTTGGAAAACTTGTAGCTTATAGCATTCTAAAAAACCATTAGGATACATTTTTCCGTTAGACCAATAAATTTTGAGACAAATGTGCGCAAATGCAACGGTGTGGAAAATACCACATCAAAGTATAAAAACACATTTTGTCCCCGTTTTCTCAAAATCTCTTGCTCCAACGAAAAAAAGGAGTTTATCTTTTTTCTGTAGAATTTTATAAGCTGCATGTTTTCCAAAGACACTTCTTAAAAAACCTGATGGTTTTCGTAAAATTTTCAAATATACTGGATTTATACTCTTTCACCACAGAAAATAAAAAGTCCTTGCCAAAATTTAATGTATTTATTTAAGAAATGCGTATGACATTAAAACGAAGATCTCCACCAAAATTCAGCTCTTTCGGAGTTATATTTGAAGTGAAATTCTAATTTTATCGAAATATTTGAACAAAAATGTTTTATTTTTGTTTGATTTTGAACCTGTTTGATTGGGTTCAAACGGTTATAACTGTCTATTTAAAAATAGCTTTGGCAAGTTTAATACCTTTTTTGAAACTACAGAAAAATAGGCAATTTTTGAAATATAAAACTTGTATTGAGCCATACGAATTTTATTCAGGGGGCTCATCAGAATATTGAGGTCAAAAATTAATTTTGGGAAAGTTCAATATTAACTAATGATTTGTAGGCAAATGGTGATGCCAATCAAAAATATTTTACTCAGTAAAGTTAGTGAAACTATAAGTGAATTTTTTAATGCCAAATTTGTAAAAAACAAAAATCAATTATGGACAGGGTGAGCAAAAAACTGGTTCAAAGTTAGATTTTTTTCAAATTTAAAAAAATAGCCGTTACTCTAGAACCGCTATGATTCGGTATGGAAAAGTTACCAAATTCTGATAGTTCATCACCTGGCCTATCACCAATTTCAGTTTGGACCATTGTTAATGGGACACCCTGTATATGTTGTATATAGGCAACCCATGCGCAAACTGTTTGCTTAGACACTATATAAAAACAACTGTATACCTCTTATTTGGTAAAGAAATGATGGTAGTTCGTCCTATGGCGGGCTCCCCGACTATTAGCTATGTACATAACATAGAATTTAAATCTTATTTCAAAATAATTGTATTCGTTTTAAACATTACATTACTGGACCATTAACATAAATCGTCAATACGTCAATGTCTAGTTACATTCTAGCAGTTAACTTCCAGAGTAAGTTCGTGACGTCCCTTATTTTGGCGGACACCTTGTGGCGGAATCGAAAAAATTTGATATCAGTTTTTGTAGCTTATTAAATGCTAATTTGTTGCTCAATCCAAAAATTTGTAGCTCGCTTAGTTTTTGAGTTATTGAAAATTCCGCTGAAATAAGTCTGAAGTTAGCGGACTAAATCCAAAATAATAAGAATTTTGAAATAAAATTGGTACCCAAATTTGTAGCTTTTTTAATGCTCTCAAGTTCTAAAAAAATAAATTCTGTAACTATAATAGTTTTTAAATTATTCAAATTTCCGCTAAAATAAGTCTGAAGTTAGCGGACGAACATTCGAAAATGACAATTTTTTGACGTCCAATATTGTAGCTTTTTAACTGCTAATTTGTTACCCAAAAATAAAATTCTCATCTCTTAAGGGTAATTTTTTATTTGAATTTTAAGTTTAAAAGGTGCACTTCCGGTATGCTGAAGCTGGCGGACAAAATCTAAAAAAATGAGATTTTCAATTTTTTTCTTTTGCCAGAATTTGTAGCTTTTGAAATGCTGTTTGCTGGCTCAAACCTCAAATTTGTAGCTCAAACGGTTTATTTAATATTTAAGTTTCCGCTGGCAAAAGTAAGCAAAAAAAACGACCTTCTAAAATCTAAAAAAAATGAAAAAAAATAATTATTTTTTTTGCCACAATTTGAAGCTTCTCTGAACTAGATCAACTGCGCAAACCACGATTTTGTAGCTCGCACGGTTTTTTTGTTATTCAAAATTCAAAATAAGATTTTAACGGTCATAATTAAAAAAAAATTTTGAATTTTTGAACTTTTTTTTACCAGAAATTGTAGCTTTCGAAATGTGAATTTGTTGCTCAAAAATTAAGTTTGTAGCTTTAACTGGGGATTTTTTATTTGATTTTTAAGTTTGAAAAAGTGCACTTCCGGTACGCTGAAGCTGGCAGGCAAAATCTAAAAAAATGAGATTTTCAATTTTTTTCTTTTGGCAGAATTTGTAGCTTTTGAAATGCTGATTGCTGACCCAAAAAAATAATTTTTTTTTATTTTTTTTTTTAGATTTTAGAAAGTCGTTTTTTTGCTAACTTTTGCCAGCGGAGACTTATATATTAAATAAGCCGTTAGAGCTACAAATTTGAGGTTTGAGCCAGCAATCAGCATTTCAAAAGCTACAAATTCTGGCAAAAGAAAAAAATTGAAAATCTCATTTTTTTAGATTTTGTCCGCCAGCTTCAGCATACCGGAAGTGCACCTTTTAAACTTAAAATTTTTTTATTTTTTTTTTTAGATTTTAGAAAGTCGTTTTTTTGCTAACTTTTGCCAGCGGAGACTTATATATTAAATAAGCCGTTAGAGCTACAAATTTGAGGTTTGAGCCAGCAATCAGCATTTCAAAAGCTACAAATTCTGGCAAAAGAAAAAAATTGAAAATCTCATTTTTTTAGATTTTGTCCGCCAGCTTCAGCATACCGGAAGTGCACCTTTTAAACTTAAAATTCAAATAAAAAATTACCCTTAAGAGATGAGAATTTTATTTTTGGGTAACAAATTAGTATTTAAAAAGCTACAATTTTGGACGTCAAAAAAATTGTCAATTTCGAATGTTCGTCCGCTAACTTCAGAATTATTTTAGCGGAAATTTGAATAATTAAAAAACTATTATAGTTACAGAATTTATTTTTTTAGAACTTAAGAACATTAAAAAAGCTAAAAATTTGGGTACCAATTTTATTTCAAAATTCTTATTATTTTGGATTTAGTCCGCTAACTTCAGACTTATTTTAGCGGAATTTTCAATAACTCAAAAACTAAGCGAGCTACAAATTTTTGGATTGAGCAACAAATTAGCATTTAATAAGCTACAAAAACTGATATCAACTTTTTTCGTTTCCGCCACAAAGTGTCCGCCAAAATAAGGGACGTAAGTTCGTGCTATCCTGTCCTGCATTTTTTTCTTTGAGTTGATAAATTCTGTACTTGTTCTGTGTGGCGAATAGAAGGGAGGTGGTTTATATTGGTCATGTCCCCCCGCCAAACGCCAGATACAAAGATTAAACCATTTGAGGCCAAACAAAACTTCTTTTAAGGTATGTATACTTTAAAATAAAACAACTATAATGGAAGCAGATATTTCTATTTAAATAGTGGATGTAAAACTCAAATTTCACTCTTGAAAGATTTTACAGTATGTATGTTAACATTTAAGCGAATGTTTAATTATATCTAATAAAAGTCAAATTTAATTGTTAATTTATTTTAATTTATAAAATAAAGAATATACATAGACGAAATTAGAACTTTATTAATAAGCATTTTTTAAAACTCACGTGAAAATTCATATAACCTTAATAAATAAACTTTATAAAAAAATACTCATGCAATTTTCAAAATCAAAATTTTGACTTTAAGTAATTTTTAAAAGTTCATGGGAAAATTCAAATTTAAAGTTCATTTTTGCCGCGAATACTTAAAAATTACCTGCTCCGTAATGTACCTTCCTTTTTCCTGCCAAAAGTACCAATTTAGTGTTTTAAAATTTATAAAAGTTTTTTTTTTTTCTTTAAATAAGCTACAATTTTAAAATTTTTAAAAACTTAATTTGTTTTTTATAATTTATCTTTAAGAATTCGAGAGAATTCAAAGAACTTATATTTTGTAGGATCATGACCCTACACCTCCCCCCCCCCAAAAAAAAAGAAAAGAAATCCTGGGTCCGCGCCTGTGTACTCTATTGGAAAAGTATTGGTTTCGTGTTAAGAAAAATCTTACAAATCTAACATAACGACGATGGAGAAGCAACAAAGAAGTTGTTTTGAAAACAAAAATAGTACTTAATAAAGTAAAATTTTGAACAAGATTAGTTTGAAATTTTTTTTATGTTTTTTTTTTTTAAATTTCGAGTTTGAAAATTAATTTTTTAAAAACTATTCTTAGGCGCAACTTAATTTAAAATTAAAATTAAAGGAGAGATTTCTGGCTTTGACAGTGCATTGCAAGTTTTACCGTTCTTTTTAAATATTTTTGTTTGTTTGTTTTAAGCCAAATTTTTAGAAAATTACCTAAACAGGTTGTCCTAACCCAAACTACTCGTTACAGCATTTTGGTGTACCTACTATCTACCTTATACCAATCACCCTTTATAAGTAAATTCGATCCAATTTTTTTTCTTATAAAATGTTTTCAAAATTTAATAAATACAGGGTGATTCACCTAAGATGTGACAAAAAGATAGAGCGTTTAGATTGAGTTGAGACGTAAAAGATGTGGTGTTTGTTTCCATCCGGTTAGGCAATATTCGATAACATTGACTTAAAACAGAAAACTTAATTTGTTTTTTATAAGTTATCTTTAAGAATTCGAGAGAATTCAAAGAACTTATATTTTGTAGGATCATGACCCTAGACCTCCCCCCCCCAAAAAAGAAAAGAAATACTGGGTCCGCGCCTGTGTACTCTATTGGAAAAGTATTGGTTTCGTGTTAAGAAAAATCTTACAAATCTAACATAACGACGATGGAGAAACAACAAAGAAGTTGTTTTCATCACAAAGCCTATGTGTAGTGTATGTGGGGCCTGTTCGTCTATACATAATTGAGCTAGAACGTAAGTACGTAAAACTATTTTCTATAAATTCTATTTAACTAACTCATATTAAACGGCATTTATAAAACGATTAAGTTTTGTTTTTAAATTTTCGCGAGAAGACGTTGGGTTTGATTTTTTTAACTTTAGAATTTTTTTAAAAATGTGTCATGACAATTCAATTATTGTATTAATAACCTTGTTCATTTATGATCCAGTCGTGCATTTTATTTGGTTTTATTTTATTTTATTTTATTTTAATTTTTTTATATTTTTTTTATTTTATTTTACTATTAATATATTTTAATATTTTTGTATTAAATTTGCTTAAAACTTTTGAATGAATTATTTGGACTTAAACATGGATTAAGTTTAAGAAAATTGGGCGAAAGGAAAAATGATAAAAAAAATAGTGTTATGTGATAGCTGCCACCCCATGCACAGACCCCTGCCCCCCCCCTTTAGATCCGTGGTTGACATTTGCCACCAATCCCCAATTAATTTTCCAATTATTTTTAAAAATATATGCCGATTGCAAAAAACAAAGTATACCCTTAGACTAAAGTCTTCTTTCCTTGTCATAACATCAGTGTTAGGCGAAGATGCAATCCATGGTGAATCTGTGAAACTACTCTTGATGCCACTTTACTTTAGAGTAGGTTCGTGATTAGATGCAGAGCATCAGAGAGAATTATTTTTACAGCAAACTTGTTTGTTTGTGATTTATTAACTAGAAAGCTAGGTACCTTCATATACTAATACTATTTTCTATACCTATAGCTATATAAGAATACTTTTGAAAATTTGAGTGCTGCTCGAGCTACCACCACTTGAAATATTAATATGGGCTGGCCTGGCTTGGTATTCCGCAACAATGCTGACAAAAACTCTCGGAGGAAGTTAATTTCATAATATTCTTATATAAAGTTGGACTAGTTAATGTGAAGATGGTGAAGTAAAACAACAGGGTGGGTTGACATTGTTGACGATATGAGGTGCATGCAGAGAATCTTAACCCAACCGTGAAAAAGACAAACAAAAAAAAATTTTTAATTTCAAAACTTTTTCAAGTTCTGCTTTACTATACTTTCGGTTGTTTTATGCAATTTTGTTTGTTTACCGTGGCTGCCAGGCTATCTTAAATTAATGAAGGTACAGGAACCTACTTCACAGTTTCTTTTTTATTAAAAGATACTAACACTGAAATGAGTTTTAAAGGAAGACAAGATAATATGTATATACCGCCCTACATATATCCATTCATGCATTCATATTTTGTTTTAGAAAGATTACAAAAAGAAATAAAATAAATTAACTTAAAATTTTGTAAAGGATCTTGCCATCTTTGAGCTCACGGAACAATGACTGATGGTAAACAAAAATTCATTATAAAACAAAACTAACAGAGAAATGAAAGTAACCAAGTCCAAAGGACCGTGCTAGAAATTGTCTTATCTTAGGTTAGGTAAAGTAGGTATAGGTTGGAGTATCTTTGTATGTAGGTAGGTAGGTAATTATTTGACAAAGCAATGCTCCAATTAAAACAGAGTAGGTTTTGTAATGATATCACTTACAATTAACGTCAATACAATATACTACAAAAATACGGTATGATGATATCTGGAAAAGTATTATAAATAACTTTAAGTAAAGAAAATTTCCAAAATCCTAAAAGCAATTTTATGTATAAAAGAGTATCTACGGAAGATACCAATTTTATCTGGTGATGCATTTAATATATTTTTGCTATTAATTAATTTGATAGCTACGGTTTCTTGTTATGAGAACACGTCCCGGCTCACACAGGTAAATTTGCCCAAAAACATGGCCAAAACTATGAACAAAAAATTCAGATTTGTTGTTATTTTTTAATTCAAAATTTCTTCAAACCGCATTGATCATACGATGCAGATTATAACGGTTTAGGCAGTCGATGCTTTTAAGCCTAATTTATTCAGTCAAAGTTGAACATAGCTCCGGGATTTTTACAGTCAACTTGAGAAATAGATTTTATTTACTCAAAGTTGACGTTTTCAACTTTTTATTTTCAACTTTAGAGTTGATCAACTTTGGATTTTATCAACTCCCCGAAATAGTAGAAGTTAGCGAGCAAACTTGAGATTTTTCTTCATTTCTGTCTATTCATTCATGCTATTCAGTTCTCGGCCGATCACCGAAATAAAGCATCGTCGGGTGAGTTAGTACTAAGGTGGAGGACCGCATGAGTTTTTTTTATGGTTTCATATTTTTTTTTTATAATTGAAATTTGTTTATAAAAATGGTGCCTTTCCCCCACCAAAAAATAGAAAAAGTGTACAATTTCCATAAACAGATCACTTCAGTATTGTGTTCCATGTTATAATGGAATGATTTGCTGGTCTTATGATTTTTAAGTAGTGGGCGTCGATTTCGCCGAAAAAGTGTAAAAACGTACTCATGCCCATCGATCCATTCATGATTCCATTTCACAACAACAGTTCTTACGTTTCATGGAGTTGTTGATCTTTGTTTGGCTTTTCCTGTTTGACCCTACATTATTCTTGTTTCTGAAAATTTGTGTTTCTTCCTTTATAATTTCATTTTAGGAAAACAAAATAGTTATAGGAACAAATTATAGTGTGTGAAAAATCACCTCTTATTGCTAAATATACATATGTACATATATTATTTGCTTTAAAAATAAAAGTTGTACCTAATCCGTTTTGTATAGCTTTCAATTTAGATTTGTATTTTTTTTTTTTTTATTCCGCGGCTCACATGAAATGAAAAATCCATTGCAATTATTCGGAAAAATTATTCAAAATGCAAAATTAATTCTAATGCAAAACAAAAGTTGTAAATGACGTCTTGTTCGTCATGTGTCACAAATATCCCAAGGATATTTTAGAACCTGCAGGTTGGTCAACTTTGGAGTTCAGATTCGAAGTAGTGAATAAAAGCGTTTTTCAACTTTCAGTTCAACTACGGATTTGAAGTCAACTTGTAAGTTGGCCAACTTTGGAGTTTTCAGCAAGTTGAGCAATAGTGAATAAATTGGCTCTTCTTAAAGTACCAACTTTATATAGACGAGTGTAGTAGCAAGTTAGGTCTGTGATAAGAGGTTGTTTTGGTTTGTTTTTCTTTCCTTTTTTTTTGGTGATTGTAAAACAATTAAGCATTGCACAATTAGGTCGCTTTGTAATGAAAATAGTCTTTAAATTTGGGTTTCTTTTTCCCCAATCAGAAACAGTCAAAATGTATTGCGACTTTTTTTTAATATTGGCTCTTAAAGATAATAAGGAAGGGCATTTTAATTTTTTTTTATTTAATTTGAGCTTTATACTTTTTTACACAGGATCGCGATCAGTTTTCTTTCAAAAAATAGTTCTCTGAAGTTGCACCTATCGTGACATCACAGAAAAACATGAAGAAAAGGTGAAAAATGAAATCATATTGCGATTTCAGAGCAAACAAGTATAATTTTGAGTGATTTTGCTCATGATCACAAAAGGAGATGCTTGAGTCACATAGTAAAATTATTTTGTGGCAAAATCCTCGTCCTTCATCCACAAGGCTCTGTAGACCAATACGAATTCAATTTGTTCATGAGAATTTGATAATATTGAAAATCAAATATCTAATTTGACTGAAACGGTGGTGGTTGAGCATAAAATGCTGCTTACAATGTATGACGGGAAGGTTTGTAGTGAAATTACGAAACCACTTCAAATCAAAGGTGTTACAGGTCCGAGACAAATCGAAGCTCAGGTTTTGGTTATCCTCCTTGCATGCCTGGATTAGATTTTTTGAATGTTTACTTCATGTCTTCTATAAGCTGCCTCTAGGACAATGACAAACTCGTGGTAAGAAAAATAAGAAAATTTGAAAAAAAAACAGGAAAAGAATTCAAGAAGCTTTCAGGAACCGAATGGGGCTGTTAGTGGACAAACCAAAACCAGGTTATGGAAGTACGAAGGATGGCAACACTGCCCGTCGATTTTTCCAAGACTCTGGGACTTCTACGGAAATAATAAATATAAATTAAGACATAATATGCTGATTTCGCGTTATTCTATTAACAATATCGAGTGGATTTCCCATTCAAATAGGCCGATTTAAAGAATATTGCATTGATACCGCTTATTTGTTTGTTGAACTCTACCCATGGATTAATATACAAACAACCTTTCAAAAAAAGTTTAATTCACAGTCCTGTAATTATATCAGAAATATTTTTCCAATAGGGCAGCTCGTCGAAGAAGCGCAACAATCCTTAAAGAAAGACATTAAGAGTTTTTGAGAAAGCTTCGCAAGAAATTTTTCAGTCAGCAAAATATGGATGAAGTTTTTCATAATCTTTGGGTTTCTCCCGATCCATTAATTAGCAGCTTAAGGAAACTAATCCTTAAAACAAAAACGGGTCTTCCATCAGAAGTACTTCAGTTTTCAATAGAACCAGAAGTTGAGTTACCAAAGTCATAGATTAATGTTTATATACCTAATTTGTTTATTTATTTTTACTTATTTATTATTATTTATATTGTATTTTGTCAAATTTAGTGTATAAAAATTGTATTTAAAATTGTTCAAAGCAAGAAATTCTATGCCTTATATTTTTATTAGATAAAGCCAAATTTCAAAACTACCATTTTTATCCTTTTTGCATGTTTTAAATCGAATGCGGTTCTATATTTTACTTAAAAATAGTTTTTTATTTCAAAACTAACTGTTTTTAATATGATCATGCAATAATAAATTGAAAATACACACAAAATAAAAAAATGCCAAGTTTCAGACAGCATATCATTAATGAATATGAGGAAGAGGGTCTGTGACAAAACGAAACCCTGGGGCACTCCAGCACATATTTTGTCTATTGCGGACTTGAAATCGTCCAATCTAAATTGTATTAAGTGATCCGAAAGGTCTCATCGAATTAACAGCAAACTGTGCTGCAAAGCAAATTTGGCTTTATCTAGTGAGCTTACGAAAGGAGTATCATTGAAGATGAGCGTTGGAACCGAGGACGAGGTGGTATTTCGTATGTTTTTTTTACAAATGATCAACAATGTTTACTACCTTTGGAACATTGTAATATTTTTTGCCATCATCATCATGTAAAAAATTGGTTCGTCGAATATGAACGTTACAGGTTTTTTCTGGCTTGTTGAAACTTCTTCCGGTTTTCCTCAGTAGGGTTGGCCATGTAACAACGGAAGCTTACTTCTTTGACTCTAATAACATCCTTACAGCTCGAATCAAACCATGAGTTTTCTTTCGGTTTGATAGATTTCACCTTAAGGCTCTCCCAAACCAACGCGAAGCATTCGGTGCAGCGGGCGGCGCGGCGGAGAAACATTCGCCGTTGGTGTGGGTATTTTAATTTATCCATGTAATAAATATTTATTTATCCATGTATAAATATAAATATTGACAGGCGAATGTTTCTTCGCCGCGTTGGTGTGGGCACTGAATGTTTCGCCTTTGTTCGGGATAAGATTTCTCATTACACAAGGAATAAAGTTTGTTATCATATCTGCACTAATATCTACGTCACTATCGAGAAAGCATAGTGAGCAGTTGAAGTTCCTGAAGAAAACATTGGGACCACACCAGTTGGATTTATCATATCGCCAAACGGTTCTCTTGAGAGTTTTTTCTCTAACTGGATTTTGTTAGCATGAGAAACTTGTAGATATGACAAAATGGTCTGATGGGCCTTGGGGCGAAAATACACTTGCAGTGTAGTTATGAGAGTCAGAGATAAGAAACAAATGAAGAGTGTTGGTGGATTGACCTGCAACGTCAGAAATTCGAGTTGGCTCGTCAATAAGCTGAGTCAAGTGTTTTAACTAAGCATAGACCTCAACATACCTTCCTTTTTATGTTTCGCATCGTTTATTTTTGTAAAAAATAATCTTCAATAAAATTAAACAGATTATGTCACTGGTGTCTAGTAGCCTTTGTGCCTCTCGACAAAACTGCCTTTGGACACAACACCTTCGGTGCCCTTGCCACCACCGTCTCTGTGCCGGGCTTCTTCAATACCTTGACTTTGTGAATGTACACATGCGTCGTCGTGCAGGGGGTAGATAACCTGGCACAACTTCTCAATGTCCTTGGCACTGGAATCGGGGGTGAGTTTTCTAACGACACCCTTCAAGTCGGAGCCGCCAATTGATCCTTGGACGTGAATCCTATGCAGAAGACACGGAGCAAGTAGCCATTGGTTGTCTTCACATCGACATTGGCTTTGATGAGGGTTGGCCATTTCTTAACTTTGTCTGTGATCAAATTCATACCATTGAAATTGGTAAGAACGTTACGTTTTTGGACATCCTCGGCGATCAGCCTGAATTTACGGAAAGAACGCTCGGCATCACCAACCTCTTACAAATCGGCCAAGGAGACTTCGAACAGGCGACCTTACAAATCTTCGGAAAAGATTTTCGTTCCTTGGATACGGTTAACCAGTGTTTTACTGATTTGACGAGTTGTAAATATATATGGGGCCTAAACATCGTACCAATCTTTCCTTGAAAAGGATCAATCACCTTCTTTTTACCACCTTTGGCAGACCCTTATTTTTACCGACCGCCATCTTAACAGTTCACAAGGAAAAAAAACCGAACTCAACTATAGAATTGTGTACAATGAAATCGCCCGCAATGACGACTTCAATGTGAGAATAAACGGGGGAATAAAAACCGAAATCGTTGTCCTACAGAGTAAGTAAAAACAAAAAAGCGAAAGATATGGATCTCTTAACGTTAAAAATTTGAGCTCATTTTTCTTATTGAATTATTGTTCTGTAGTAACAAAACCGATAACCGATTTGTATGGTATCATCAAACTTCGTTCTATCTGACCCACCCTTATGTATGCACATAGCACTAAATACCATCCCCCTTATTTATAAAAAAAAAAAAAAAATAGTTATTTCAGCTCCTGTGTTTAGGATTAAGAATTTTCTGGACTCAAACTTAAGGCATATGCTTAGTGCCCCATTTATGTCCAGAATATTTTTATTCTATGGTGTAGAAGCTAAAATAACTTTTTTTTCTTTATAAATACGGGGGCATAAGTTTTCAACAATTATTTTCAATTTGTTTAAACAATAACTATCCTCTTTAAAAACAAAAAAACAGTAAATATCGTACCGAATTGTTTAGAACAAAAGACTATGAAAACTACGAGATTTTTAATGGAAATAAGCCCCATCCTAATAGAGATACATGTGATACAGCGGTACATTTAGTTATCACGAGTCGAAACATATCATAAAGACCAAGTAGATTTTTAACTATTACCTAACCCATTTTCACATTTAAGTTTAGCTAATGTATTATAGTTTTACGTCTTATTCCGGTACGTTTTGATAAGCCGTCGTCGTCTTTAAAATTCCTGAGTTATTACAAAACCCGGTGTGTGTTTCTAAAACTTTGAACAAAAATATAGAACTCTCAGAAAAACTTGTTTTCATTTCTTTTATGTTTTGAGTAGGTATTGGAATGTAGTTTTATGCACTATTCAGTTTATGTATGTACTTAGTATATTTCCTCCCCAAGGATAAATAAAATCACCTGTCATACGTGTATTGCTGTTGCTGCTGTATAGGGACGAAAATAACTCACAGTTACAAACTTGGGATTATTATTGTTGCACGTATAAATAAACACGGAGGTGGAAAAGAAAATCTTAGAGAATCCAAAGAGGGTATAGCAGTGAGACGAGTGAAGTGGATAGGTCTTTGCATTTTAATTAAAGAAAACGCGCATCCAGAAATTGAACTTCGTTTGTAGTAAAACTATGTACGTAAAGGTACAGATACGAGGTAGGTACATATACAACTGGTTGCAATACTTATAGGTACCTATCCATCTTGACGTTTATAGGTATGCCATGAAAACTTAGACATGATTCAAAAAATAAAAGGGCCGGGGGATTTCATTTATGCTTTGTTAAGTGAAGGGTGTAACGAGTAATGTGTTTTGCTTTTTGTACTCGATGTAAAAAATTTACACGAATGCTGTTCCTTGCAAGTTGCTGCAGATTCAACTAACTCAAAGAGCTGTTGTTAAAGATACATAGGTACATATAGGAAAGGTACATGAAGATGGTGGCATGCTTCAAAAGCTATCAAAAATCAATAAAGTTGTTGAAATTTACATCTTTGAATGTGATATACCTACACTTGCGGGCAAACAAATGGAATCATTCGAATTCGACTTCTAAAAATAACAATCACGATGGATACAATATTGATAACTAATTGTTAATGGGCTCGTTTTAAAGCTTTAACTGAAAACCGAAATCCAACAATGGGCGCATTTATTGCGTATCAATATTTCCAACTCGTGCCTACTTTAACAAATACAATTTGTTATATTAGTTATTATGGCGGTTAGCATGAAAACTATCAATGGATTTTTATGATTTTACCCATAATTTGAAGTTTTAAGTTAAGACTTTAAAAGAAGCCCATTAACAATTAGTTATCCATCGCAATTGTTGTTTTTAGAATGCGAGATTGAGTGATTCCATTTTTTTGCTCGCAAGTGTACATAAATACCTACCTACCTTTTGCTTATTTCAAAAGTTCGAATATATGTATACTTCTTCTTGGAATTAATCAAAAGAAAATCAAATATTTGCACATGTATGCGAAGAACCTTTTTAAATTACGGCAGCTCAATTATTGTTTCATGTTAAATTGAAGTACATTATTAAATAACTACATAATATTTATGCTTGTTTAGGAAGTTTTAGACTAGATGTTTTAGAGTGATTTTTAGAAAGGTAGATTCAACTTTCAAGACTAAACAAATTCGGGTGAAAAATTGGGTAAGGTTACACCTACACCATATCGTTCACTCAACTATTCAGAAAATTTATAAAACACGACAATCAAGCAAAAGTACAAGAACAAGGATATCATCAAGAAAAAGGGTGGAGCCTTTTCAGCAATATTGGGCAAATCACTGCGTACAACTCATAGTTTATGCTTATAGGTTTTATGACTTCATCCTCATCATTTATTTCGGGTCACCCTTGGGAAAACAAAATCGGGAGCCATTGAAAATTGGTAGTATTTCACGAAAATTGATAGATATACATTATTATGAATTCGGTTTGCGAATACATAAATGGCGATAAAAAATAACGGTTTCTTGTAGAGGGACAAGTATTTTTTTCACCATGGGGGCGGGGGTCTATCTCCTTCAGTATAGGCAGGTGGGGCAGATTTTCGAAAACTATTGACTAAAATAATTTTATTTAAATATCTACTAAATAAAAGACCAGATTTCTATATTTCAAAAAAATTAAAATTATTTATCATCAGTAGCACAGGAAAGATAGATTTTTTGGTGGAACGAATTATAGGACGGCTGAAATTTGTATACGTGCAAGAGGGCTATTAGAAAAGCTTATGTTCAGTTTTTCGGGACGCCCGCAATCCCCTGGGGAAATCCGCCATTTTGGAAAACACGAATTTATCTATATCTTCGAAACTATTGATCTTAGAGGAAGAATTTTAAGGCCAAGCTTGTAGGCAATTAAATTATCTTTCGTTCATACGTAAATTTTTTTCGGTGCGGGCGATATTTTCAAGGTAATTTCGTTTTATTGTATGTTTTTTTTTTCTTCAATTTTACACAGTTTTGTCGTTCTCGAATAAACTAACGTGAATTACTTAACAAATAAGAATGTTAAAACACCAAATTTCCAACATTTTGATACATTTTTGAAAATGAAAAAGTTATACCCATTTTGGTTGCGCCAAAATGAAAACTCCAGAGTAAATAAAATACTAAATAATTATTTATAATTATTCCTCGTTCGTGACCTTTCTTAAAATGTTTAAATTATAAATGGGCTTTAGGCCTTTATTTGTATCTAGTATCAAATCAGACGACGTTTCAAACGTGGTTATGTTTTTATTCAGGTCTCTAAAACATAGTTATTAATATTTTATTTCTAAATTTTTTTTCTAAACTAAGAAAAACAGCTGAAAAATAATTTTCTTATCAAATATTTCAAGAACCCAGTCCATTTTTTTTTTACAAACGACGTAGTGAACAACTAGTAATTAAAAACAAAATTCAATAAACAGTTTTTTTTTAGAGCAAAAAAACTGGACAATAAAATATTTAAAATTCTTAACAAATGTTTTTTAACTCAAATATTTTGAAAAAAAAAAACAATGAAATCGATTTCAAATTCTTACCAAAAATGTATACCTATACCATCTAAATGTTGTTTAATTTTGAGATTTTTAAAACCACCCTTTAAAAAGCTAAAAATCAAAATTTAGCAAGAAAAAACTTTTCAAAAATGTTTAATTCGAAAAATTCTTACCATCAAAATCACTTCAAAATCGCTTCAAAATCGAAATTTTGCATATGCCACTTAATTTGCCTTTTTATATTCTTTGAAACCATGTTTTTTTTTGAATTACACTCCCCGGATTATTTGTTGGTACTTTTTTTTAGCCAATAGTCTGTTTTGAAATAATTGGCTTAAATAATTAATACCTCCATACCGAGAAGAGTTAGGAATAAAAGTTTTATAAGTAAGTTCTTAGAATTTTGTAAGCTATTTACAAAAAAAAGGAGAACAAAGCTTAAGAACAAAATGTAGGTAATGTCACATTTTGCCCTGTATCTCTATATCTATACCTACGTTTGTATATACTGACTATCCAAAACCCAAAGTTATTACACTATAAAATATATAATTACCCGAGCAGAAAAACATACTAGTTTTCGACATGGTACTAGAGAGTTTTAAATAGACTCTGGCAAGGCCCTATCATGGCTGAGTTATGGCCAAAACTAGGGCCTTGTCGATTATGAACCCTTTTGCCTCGTCAGAAAAACCACTCTAGGCCCCGGACCAGCAAAAAGTAGATTTGTTCATATTTTTGCTAGAAAGATTAAAAAAGGGTATTTTAGTATCGGTTGTGACCCGATAGTAAAATAACTCAGATCAAAAATAAAAACCTGAATAATAAAAATAATAGCGCAGATTTTTATGAATTTAATGCGATATTAAAGTCGTTTTAGTATGATACTGGACATTTTTGTAAAATACTCTTATTACCATATTATTTGATTTATTATCGTGTACAAAAATGCGCTTAATCTAAACTATGTACATCCCACCACAAAAAAACCGATATGAACCACTTGAGATGAACGATCTGGAATTAAGTAAATATAGTTTAAGACAGTAAATTATAATTTTTGATTAATTTTAATGAAAAGTTCAAAAAGCATTTGGCGGGGGTGTGAAAACACAGATTCTCGAAAGTAAATACCTATATGATAATCTTGGCAGGATTGCAAGAGCGTGAAATTTTTAACTTTTTTTTTGAAACCAAAACTAATCAATTATAATAAAAGTTAAAATTTGTATTTTTCGATTCAATTTATTTAGTTAAAATTTTGCATATGTGTCAATAACGATAGTGCTTAGTCTGATAGGATGCCGAAAACGTCCAACAAGTTCTTACTAGCGAGAACCTCACGAGAGTATGAAACATTTTCCTCGTCTAAATTTTACTTACTGAAAACTTACAAGGGCTTGGCGTATATTTTAGAAGTTTTCCTCGTCTAGATTTTCCCAGAAGAAAACTGACTAGTGCCATGTTGAAACTAGACAGAAACTGGGCATTCTTCCAGCTGGGTATAAAATATATACTCTACCACCCACCACATAGGTATATATGTATATTGTACCTATATGGTTTTCAAGTGCACCGGAAGTTACTAGTGTAGGTCGACCCCAGACTCATTTTTTTGGTTTTTGAATGCAATTATTATATTAAAATTAAGATGTTAAGGTCTTGAAAAAGACGTTTTTTAAATCAAAAGTTTGAATAATAATTAATATTTCAAAATAAATATATTATATTTTGAATAATAAATTGTTATTGAAATTAATACAAATACGAAAATGGTTGTAACTTTTGACTGAGGTATCGCATCATCTTCAGTGTTCTAAAATTCTTATTTGGAAAGTAATTCAGATAAGTTTCCTCGGGAACGTCAGAAATGTGAAATTGCAAAAAAAAAACTAAAAACAAAATGCCATAACCTTGAAAATGTTGCCCGCGCCGAAAAAAATGTATATATACGAAAGATGGTTTAATTGCCTACAACCTTGGCCTTACAGTTTTTCCTCTAAGATCAATAGTTTCGGAGATATAGGTACATTCGCATTTTCCAAAATGGTGGATTTCGCCAGGGTCATGGCGTCCCAAATAAGCTTTTCTAATAGCCCTCTTTTATTTATAAAGAAATCAGCTTACAAATATTTCATTCCACGAAAAAGTCTATCTTTATTGTACTTTATCGGCTCAATTGATATAGCAGCAAATTTTCCAAAGCTCTAACTTTGGACTGGGATATCGCATCATCTCCAAATATATATGAAAATTTGTTAAACTTTGTGATCTACAATTTGAATCGTGAGTGAAATTAACGTAAGTTTCCTACGAAATGATAAAAATGTGAAAAAGTAAAAAAAAACAACCTCAAAAACATTGTCTACGCAGAAAAAAGTTTTGATGGCAAATGAAAGACAATTTTATTTTCAATAAATTTGATTATGACAACTTTTCACTTCAAATCTATAGTTTTGGAGATATAAATCAATTCGCGTTTTTCTAAAAGGCGGGGGATGGCGTCCCGAAAAACTGGACATAAGCTTTTCTAAGGTTATTCGTTTTTTAAATAGCTTAAAACTACACATGCGAGCAAAAAAACCGAATCACTCAAATTTGCCTTCTAAAAACAACAATCGCGATGGATACAATATCTATAATTAATTGTTAGTGGGCTCGTTTTCAAGCTTGAATTTATAACATCAACTTTATAACTCAACTTCCCAATTGTAGTGCAAAGTGAAAATCGTACTCGAGTTTGTGGATGAGTTGCAGTTAATTTTGGTCCCGTGGCGGGACATTTTGGGATAAGGTCTGCTTCCTTATGTCTCCTCCTAACTGTCTATTAACTTACGAGTCTTTATCGTACATGTCCCAGCTATTGTTGGACGTCAACGCTAGTCAAAGCACGATTTCGGAGAAACGCCATCACGATGAATCAGTCATAAAATCCGGTGGCACACAGATCCTGGCCTTGACACTAACCTACGAGTTTGTCTTAACCTTCCGTAGATCTTTGATATGCAAGATTGGCTTAGACCGAGGTGACGGGTAACAGTACATTGGTTTATTCCTTGTTGCAGTAGTGTGACAACTTGACTAACTTCTACAGGTGTTAAAATATACTCTTAACAGCACAAAATCAACACCAAAGACCAACTATGGGCGCATTTATTGCGTATCAATGTTTCAAACTCTTGCCTAATTTAAACAAGTACAATTTGTCATTTTTGTTATTAATGTGGATAGCGCGGAAACTATCCAATGGAAATTTATGATTTTACACTTAATTTAATGCTTTAAATTCAAGCTTCAAAACGAGCCCACTAACAATTAATTATAGATATTTAATCCATCGCGATTGTTGTTTTTAGAAGGCAAACATGAGTGATTTCATCTTTTTGCTCGCGAGTGTAGTTTAACTGATGATTGAAAAATCGGCTCTAAATATGTATATTATTAATTATCTAACAAATACGTAAATATAAATATTTTAGTAAAGAGACTTTTTATAGCTACATGTACACAGGTACATTCCCTAAATTCCTACATCTACATAGTTAATTCTCGAAAATAGAGAAAATTATATTAAATTTACTGAATAGGTCGTCTCTACTAGGTATATCTATGTATAGTGTATATATACATTACATAACTTCGTAAATAAGTTCCTACTTGAATTGAACAAAAATATAGGCATGTACATTATGTATATGTATAATCGTACGTAGAGTACTCTCAAACCAACCTCCTTTCATTTGTTGGATTTTAAATCCTATAAATGTAAATAATGTTTACAGTTTATCACCGCAACTAATGAAGAAAACAGAATAGAATATATACTTCTTATTCATATGGTACAATACGCAGTAGAAGAAGTACCAATGTACAATGTAGGTACATATAGAATTTAATTTTAAACATAAGTTGCTTTCATCTTGTTGAGTTTAATGCAATGATGTCTTAAACGATTCTTTATATAAAAATTTTAAACAATTTAAATAGTTTTTTTTTCTTATTTTGGAAGAAAATCTAATAAAATTGACACGTCAAATAAATTCAAATAAAAAAAAATGCAATTCCTACCATTTTCCATTTTTTGCCTGTAGAACTTTGACTTGAATTTTATAACTAGATGAATTTTAACATGGGTAACGTAACAGTATCAGAAATATAATGTTAAAAAACTCCACTTGGTTTTATTTGTTTCGCTTTCATTAGTTTACTATTAATTATTTAAAGCTATCATCATGACCTCAAACAAATCTTTGAATTCTTTCCAGGGTCTCACAAACAAATGTGTTAGGGTTTTTGTGACATGAAAAAAAAATTATTTTAGTTTATAAAATATTTTTGTTGTGAACTATCATTATGAGGCATTCAAAATATTGATATTCAAAATCTTAATATCAATCTTTACTCGAACGACGATAAAGTTGAAAATCACTTATTAAGATTACAATGGAACAACCATTGTATTGTGATTGTGAATGATTCTTGATTTGGCAAAAATGATTGTAAGAAAATAAGAGTTTCTTCCGAATTAAAACATGTGAATTGCCAGCCTAAATATTTTTTACTTGATCTTTAGAAGAAGTAGCCCGTAGCGTAATGGTTAATGCGTTCGACTGTGACGCTGGAGGTCTGGGTTCGCTTCCCAGCCTCGTCCACCTAAAAACTAAAAAGTTTTTTTCAGGGCTACTGCCTCTTGCGAGGAATTGACAAATCCTCCAAGAGTATCACTTGTCACATAAGTGCTTCTCGTCTAGCCGTTCGGATTCGGCATTAAATTGTAGGTCCCTTCCATTCCTGTTGACAGGCGCACACAGGAATGGTTGCGAGTTGTTAGTCACTAGGCCCTGGTTCTCCACGAGCCGTTGTGCCACCCAATTTTTTTTTTCGAATATTCATTGGTTTTATGTCAAAAAAAATATTGAGGTATTAATTAAAAATAACATTTCTTTATAGAGGATGTAAAAGTCCAAAAAAGCGATTTTGGACTTTTGATTTAACTCGCACATGTTATTTCTAGAATAATTTTAATAAGGCTACATACCATATTTTTGTCACGATATGTGAATTACGAAAATAATGTTTTAAGTTCTTTTTCGACCAAATTGCCCTTTTTTGCACATTCCCGAATATCTAATGAATAGTAAGAGCGGTTGGATGATATCCACGATATGCAAGCTGCTGTAAATATCAACCAATTCTGTTGATACTGGACAACCACTAATCACACTGTAGCCTTGAGAGCATTAATTTTTGCCGAGAAAATAGTATTTGTTTGCTATCGTTTCCACCTCATACTGCACATCGTCTTCAACCGCTCGATGTTTCAGTATTTGGTCCTTTTAAAAAATTCTGCCGAACATCTTTTAACGATTATTTGTGTTCAAAAAAAGGAAAGCAAATAAATATTTATGATATCGCCAAGCTGAGAGCATTTTCAGCGGGGAATATTTGCAGTGGATTATATAGCCCGTGTGTCAATTGCGTTAAAATTTTGGTTAAATTTGATCCCAGTTAAATTTGATCTGTTTTTACAGGAGTAAACAAATTGGAGGGTTATGCTATTTCAATTGCATTAAATGGAATATTTTAAACCATTAATTTCCCATTTACGTTACTTGTGATAAAGGAACCTATCCGAGACGGTGTCAACCTATCCAAAAATGTCCAGATACCTTTATTTGTTGTTGCAATAGCTTTTACAGAAGGAATTACAACACAAATCTATCCCAATCGCTTTGGCTACGACATTGAACGTGGAAAATGCATTTTGAGAGTGTCAGGTGAGTGCAAAGATTCAATTGACATAAAAAAGCAAAGCTGGTCGATTTGCTGCACAAAAAGAAAAGGTAAGTACAAATTTATTTAATTGAAGATCTATAGACAGAGATGTTAATATATCTTTTATGGAAGGTTCGACGAATTAAGTCAAAAGGATCTCCATATGAAGCGAGTGAGCCGGAACAAGTTACAACCGTAGCTCTTCAGAGAAGACCTTTGAACCCCTCTTCTATTGCTGTGCAAATATCAGATTTTCCGTCGCCAAGAAGTATTCAAACTCATATGTTTAGCATCAAAGGTTTGTGTATAATAAATTATCTATTCAAAACGCCCTGATTATATTTTTTTTAGATGAAACCACCAACGGATGTTGTTAGTAAAGCCTAGTACGCTGCTGATGTGAAACGAAAAATCCCATACAAAAATGACATGACGAAATCATAAACGAAAAATTTCGTTGTGCTTTTCGTTCCTTGGTACGCTATTCGACCAGCGAAATTGATGATTATACCAGATCGCTTTGACAAGTCTCCACTCTTTTTTCACACAGAATTAATTGACCGGACAGTTAATTGTGTGCGGAAAAATGACTTTCTGGTTTGTTAGTGTTTTTATTTGTTGTTACTTTCATTACAGCATGGCTGTTGTTTGATTTTTTCATTAAATTTTGTTTTATTTATTTGCAATTTGTGAAACTCTCCATCATGAATATTTTTCCGCTGTGTTTTCGTAAGCATTTCGTTGTCTTTTCGGAGACCACAGGAAAATTTCGTTTCACATCAGCAGCGTACTAGGCTTGAACCTTAACATTTTTTGTCCAAGCCCAAGCATACAAAAGCAACAACTGAAGACATCATAAGTTGCATATGTAATTTGTTTAAAGATAAATGTTTTATGATCCAATGAACACGATGTAATTTTTGGCAGCATACGGAATGCACAAAGGCCAATGTAAATGCAGATAGTTAATTGTGAGAAAGGTGTGATCAACAAACATACTGACGACGGACGTCTTGTAAAAAATCAATTGGAGAAATCCTCCACCATCATTAATAGTTATTAGTTTTGATTAAAACCTCGAAAGTTTTTTTCTGAAAAAACTAATACTTTACCTATAGAGAATACCTTTTGTAATATGGTATGATGTACTACACTATAAGACAAACGCTTAAATAATTGCATTCAAATAAAGCAACCATTCTTTTATGAAAACACATATTTTTTTGTTCAGATTGACCTGCAGATAACAACAAATGATTTTCTTTAATATTTTAGATATTTCAACGTAAGTAAAATCATCTTCAGTTCTTTTTGTTGTATTCTTCTTTTGATTCTTTATGAGAAATGACAAAGTATATTCTTTCAAGTACATTTGTATAAATTCTGATTTTATCTTCCTTCCCATCCAAGAATATTGTTTTTGAAAAGCTGGTACAGAAGATACAAACACAACACATCCAAATCATATGTGTGCCTTGGGCAAGAATAGTTATGATCCTTCCCAGCAGCCTTTAATCATTGGCGGTGCAGAAGCATTGCTACATTTGCATTCGGGTTTGATAGGTCCAGACATCCTAAAAGAATAACAAATAATTTATGAAAATAAAAGATCATTACAAAAATATAATTAAGTATAACCACACCTTGCATTCTCATCGAGAACGAACACTACCCACACTAAAACTTCTATATTGTAACAAAATCGATTCATTCAAATCAATTTTTGTAAACTACTATTTATCTTTTTCCAAAAAAATTACTCAATGGAGTGAGAACAGCCCGTGTTCTGTTGTACTCGTTGGCCACAGGTAATTGGGGAGACCAAGAAGGCTCATCAGGCTCGTGCCGGAGTGTCTCAGGTGTTGAATTGTTTCACTTTTGCTTCGACTTTGTCGGAGCAAACACGTTTTTTGAAGCGTGTTTGGTCAAAAATCTAGCTTCGCACACCGATCTTGGAGTTTTTGGAACAGTGGTCTATGGAAAATTTAGAAAAAATTGCATATGATTCAAGGATCTTCGTCAATGGTGGCTGGGTGAGTATTCATCTTCATCGTGATCCTAAACAGTTGTTGGCTAAATTGCATAAACTGCATCGTCAGATGGATATCTTTGCCTCGAAAGATAGTGACTCGTGAGATTCACATCCACACAGATGCTGGACGCATCTGTCGGCCTCTGTTGATTGCCGAAAATGGCAGTCTATTGCTGAAGAGAAACCACATTGAAATGTTAAAGGTGCGTGATTATTACAACTGCAGTTGTTAGGAACTGGTGGCGTCCGGAGTCGTGGATTACATCGACACTCTGGAGGAAGAGACGATTAGATTGCAATGTCGCTGTGAAATTCATCCAGCTATGATTCTGGGTTGAGAGTTGAGAATTTGATCCAGAGTTTAATTCGTTCGGTAGCTGAAATACTATCCAACATATGCCAATCCTAGGAATTTATAAAGATTTATAAAAAGTTTCTTTCTTTATTGTTGTAAAAAAAAACTTACAGCAAAAATTTTGACGCATCCACAATCCAACACGTTGTACTGTCCAAGCAGTCTTGATCAGTAGCGGATCTAGGTTTCGGCTGTGGGGGGGGGGCTAGGAGTTTGGAAATCCAGTTTGTACATATGAAGTTATATAACTGAGAACGAATTTTGACATCAGTTTTCCTTTAATAATAGCCGTGTTTTTTGTGCCTTATATCCGCTCCTATCGCGCTTTAAATTTTTTTCAAAATAAAGCACAACAACAAGAATTTGGGATTGATGTGTTAAGCATGAAAATTATTTTTAAAAGCCAATATTAAGGCTCAGCAAAACATGGTAGTATAACTAATTTTATAACTTTAAGTTCTAGCCACGTTACAGCCTCAAACCACACGAACAAATTCGTTTATTTATAGGTATATTGCTTAATAATGGATTAGGTATCAAGTGCCCACCTATGAACATTATGTAAGTGTTTGTTTAAATTAGTTGAAGGTATGCTTTGAACTTCATCTTTTTAACAAAATTTAAAACTGTTTGTAATGCTAGTTCAGAAAAATGATATTAAGTGGTCTTACTGGCTCATATGTGTTTTGACAGTATCAGTCCTCTGCAACTAACAATTTATCCTGTTTTAGTGTCTATGCAAGCTA